>VYXC01000538.1:2337-45160 GCA_013397175.1 Platysteira castanea
AGCCCCACCGCATCCCAATAGCGGTGGGACTGGATATCCCGGGGAAGCGTGCCAGGAAAATGAAAGAAAATCCACCGGACAAAACTCTTAACTGAAGAAGGGGAAAAATCTTTTCTACCACCAGCCAGGAGAGCCTGAAGCTGGTGGTAGAACTCCTTCTGCTCAGTGGTAAGCTGCGCACCCATGACTTACCACTGATACCTGCCCTCCTCGGCCGACAACAAAAAACAAAGGAGAAAGCAAACCCGAATCTCCCCCACAGGGCCCGCCCTACCCGCCCGCAGAAGCGGCTATCGCAATAGGGTCTCGCTCAACAAGTGAGCCGGAGACCACCCCGTGAAAACGTGCCCCAAGACTTACCACGATGGGTGTCCAGTAAGACTGCTGTCCACTGCAGCCCTGGTATCAGCAGCTCACGGCGGGGCGATTTGGGAGAATCCGGAGAACGATGTCGGCAAGAAGGGGTCCTTAGAGCCGGGAAGGGGCCGCCCCGATACTGCAAGGGCGGTTATCCCTTCCGTCCCCGGCAGCTCACAACTCCAATAGCGGAGTGAGCAGGTGCGGGGTGCTGACGCACCAAGTCCGTGAATTTATAAATCCAGAAAAACCGGCCTCCGATGAGGCTTCGGTGTGCGTGAGGCAAGATGCGAGCGCCTGCCCCACATTGGGCGCCAGCTGCGGCCGTCCCGCGTTTCCGCCACCCGACGGCGATGTCCCCGGCTAGCTCCAAAAAGGTGCGGGACAAGCCGTATGTCCAGGCCCACCTGCGCCCGATGAAGCCAAGGGCTCAGGCGGGTGTAGAGCAGGAGGCTCTTAGAGGACGAGATGGATCCCAGGGTTGAAGGCGATCACGGTGAGAGAAAGCAGCGAGGCTCTAAGGCGAGAGGCGAAGGAGGAGCCAGACCACTGATTGGGTAGGGGAACAGCAGTTTATTCCGCAAACCACAGCCAGGAGGGTCTGAGCCGTAAAACAATGGTGACATGGGATTATAAAGGGGGGAGGATACAGGAGGCAGGGAAAGGATACAGCCAATGGGAATGGGGCACAGGCGGGGCAATGGGAGGGAACACATTTGCATGGGGCCAATGAACTTACACATAGGTAACTGACACATATAACAGCAAATGGAGTACTGAGTAAGGGAGAACATTCTAGAAGGAGGGGTATGGGCTGAGGATGATTGACAAGGCCCGAGGGCCGGGTTTAAGGGATTGACATGGAAGGGCCTGGAAGAAGGGGAGGGGTTTGGGTGATGGGCAAGGGAGCAAGGGCAGGGCTTGACTTTATTAGGGAGATGGGAGGGGAGAAGGGGAAAAGGGACAAACCATTTGTTTTTAATAGGGGGTGGGGGTAAAACCATTATACAGAGAACTTAACAAACATACAGCAAACAGAAAACGCGCACCCCAACAATATTTGATTAAGCATTTTGTAAACTGAGATACAAAAAGCAACTAAACATGTTATCAGTAGTGTCCTGAAGCTTATCTGTCACTAGGTGTTACTAGACAACCTCGACACTTGTTGCTGCCATCATATTGAGTATCTCACAGATATCCTCAGCCTGACACTGCCTCTGCTCTACACGTAGACTCTCATTTTTACTCTTGAGATACCTGCTGAGTATAGCAGCAGTTTTTTTTCTGAGCAGTTTCATCATTCTTATGAAAAAAACATGTTTTCTTCAAAATATATATCATGTTACTTTGCAAGGCAAACAAGAAAAGAAATATTGGCTTACAGAATATTCCTCATAAGGCTAATATGAGAATAGAAAAGGGTGAAAAATAAATTTCAAAGCTCAGATTTGTTTCCTTAGTCTTCAGAATTGTGGTTCATTTAACACTAATAAATATAAATGGGAAGTGAGAGACTTTCTTTTGTTGTTAGGGGCTAGCTGTCTCTCTGCCTTGGTTGTGCACATTACTGCCCCAAGGTCTCTGGGTCAGATAACTTGTTCCTGCAAGTTAATGTATTTCATACACAGCATACCTCAGGAAAAAATGGTGCTTGTCACCTTAACACTACAAACACATGCTGGTGACTCATTCGCAGGAACCAAGCAAAGCATAGAGATGTAAAAAGGAGAGGGCAGTGATTTGAGACACTTGGGTAAGCCAGCTTGAAAGCCCTTTTGCAGTTAGGAAGGTTTATAAGCCTCTTTTTAATAGTAAGTATTTTCAAAATAAGATGAACAAGGTTATTTTTCCTAGCAGTTAATGATTTCTGTTCTAAATTTGATTCACCAAGGTCAAATCCTGCCTGACCATGTTAGTGGCAGGCTAGGATGGAATGCCTACATTAATGGACAATGAAAGGGTTACAGATGACATTTGTCTGAACTTCTGTAAAGCCTTTGAATAGGCCCCAGGCAGTATCCTTCTCTTAAACTGCAGAGACACAGGTTTGATGGGTGGACTGGTAGATGGATAAGAAATTGTTTGGACAGTCCCATGCAGAGGGCTGCAGTCAACAGCTCAGAGTCCCGATGGACATCAGTGACCTGTGGTGTCCCTCAGGTGTCTCTTTTGGGACCAGTGTTATTTCATATCTTCATTAATAGACACAGACAAAGGGATTAAGTGCAACCTCAGAGAGTTTGCAGATGACACCAAGCTGAATGGTGTGGGTGACGGACGGGGTGATCCAGAGGGGCCTGGACAAACTCAAGTAGTGGCCCATGGGAATCCCATGAGGTTTAACAGACCAAGGTGCTGCACCTGGGTCAGGGCAACCCCTGGTACCAATCCAGGCTGGGGATGAACAGACCCAGAGCAGCCCTGGGAGAAGGACTTGGGGGTGCTGGTGGGTGAGAGGCTGGACATGGCCCGGCCGTGTGCCCTGGGAGCCCAGAACCCCCCGTGTGCTGGGCTGCATCCAAAGCCCCGTGGGCAGCAGGGCAGGGAGGGGATTCTGCCCCTCTGCCCCGCTCTGCTGAGACCCCACCTGCAGTGCTGCATCCAGCTCTGGGCTCCCAGCACAGCAAGGACAGGGACCTGCTGGAGCCAGCCCAGAGGAGGCCACCAAGGTGATCAGAGGGGTGGAGCAGCTCTGCTGTGAGGAAAGGCTGAGAGAACTGGGATTGTTCAGCCTGGGGAATAAAAGGCTTTGGGATGATCTAATTGCAGCCTTCCAATACCTGAAGGGAGCCTACAAGAAAGATGGAGAGAGACTATTTACAAGGGCCTGTAATGACAGGGCAAGTGGGAATGGCTTCCATCTGACAGAGAGTAGGTTTAAATCAGATATTAGGAAGAAATTCTTTACTGTGAAGGTGATGAAACACTGGAACTGTTTGCTCAGAGAAGCTGTGGATGCCCCTTCCCTGGAAGTGTTCAAGGCCAGGCTGGATGGAGCACTGAACAATCTGGTCTATTGGAAGGTGTCCCTGTCCATGGCACGAGGGCTGGAACGAGGTAATCTTTAAGGTCCTTTACAACTGAGGCTGTTCTATTATTTTATGATTCTATGAAATAGTGACTTTGGGAATTACATTCTCTCTCCACCACTGTTGTAAGAATGTGCAGTCATATTTGTAAGAATGCAAGTGCTCTGCCTTAATTTTGTTCATAAATTGTTCTTGAGCAAAAGCCAGTCTTTTTCTCAGTGGAGAGATACTACTTTTCTTCTATTATATTGCATGGGACTAGAAGTTGTTTTGCTCTTTGACTGTTCATTCAGCAAAGTTCCCCTTTTCGCTGCCCTTTCTCCTCATGACACAACTGTGGCAGTTGTCATCTCTCCTCAAATGACACAAGTGAACCTCCTCACAGGGGATGTGAGATGGGGGATTATCCATCACTTTTCATGGCAGAGCCAAAGTAAAAGATGTGGAGCTCAGTACCAAGTGAAGAACAGCAGACAAGGTAGCAGTGACAGCTACGATTTGGGTGTGTGAGAAATGACACTGAGGAGTACAAAAAGCATCGACAGCCTGTGAGACTCTCTGCAGGAGCCCACCTCTTCCCTGTAGCACTGCAGGAGATGCTGTCACTCAAGCTATCTGAAAATCTTATCCCTCTTAGATCCTGAACATTGCCAAAGCTGGATTTTCTCAGTGTAATCTATGTGAGAGGGCAGGACCTGAAGTGATGATAGCAGGGTGTCCTCGCTTGGACCCAGTAGCTTCTATGGGCATGGAAGAATTAGGCTTTTTTTGTCTGAAGCCAGCAAGACAACCAAATCTGGCAGGTTTAAATTAAGCTTTACATTTATATATGTAAGTTGCCAGATGCACTATCCAAGATTAAAGGTCTCTTTGGATCAAGTAGATATACACCTATCCTCTGCTTTTTTGGCACCGACAAACCAACCTTTAAATTTAATTTGTTTTTTCTCCTGTAAGTTCGTTTTTGTACTTTGCCCTGGAGATCACAGAAATATGAGGTATCTCCCTTGAGGAATCACCTTGAAATATTTAAAAATCTTTTCTTCCTCCCCCAGAAATCCATGCTACTGTAAGAACATTTCTTGTTACACTATTGCTTCAGGCTTTTAGTTTATTTTTAGGAAGAAATTTTATGGCTATTACTCATTCTCTGTTCCCGAGTTAGACGAAACCTAAAAGATGTGTCTTTTTAAAAGCTTTTTCAGATTTTGTTGATACATTAGACATATATAAGTGCAACAAAACAATGACTATGTTCATAATTTGTGCTAATAGTTGACTGTGATTGTGACATTTGGCTCAAGAACTCCCCTTCTGGAGACAATCAGAGAAAAACTATCTGGACATTTGTTTAAGAGACAATGATACTGTTAGACAACCATCTCTATCTATCCAAGAATTTTGATTTTGTTTCTACTCTTCCTTTTCTGCAACTGTTAGTTTTCCTCACCAAACCCTGTAGCAGGTCATACTTAACAGAGGTATGGGGAAGGTAGGAGAAGATGTAAGTGATGGCTGGAATAACCTTTGTGTCACATTTTCCAAAGTTCCCAGTCTCAAAAGCATGAGCAGTCATCCCCAAACTGTCATTGCCAGCCTGCTTGCATAGATGATGAAAACTTTTACTCTAAATTACAACTTTAAAATCAAGTCTTCTCAACCATGTGTACAGATTGATATTTGATACAATTTTTAACAAATCTGACAAATACATAAATAGCATTCCCACTGTTAAATTTGACATTTTGAATCCTGATCCTTTCTTAGTGAGTCTTGTCTTGTGACTCCTCAGAAAAGAAAATCCTTTTTATTAATGTGATGCTTTTCTTCAGTCTTATTCTAGCCCTCCAATCCTTATCTAGGCACACCTCATTGGCATCTAAAGGATATTGTGCATTTCCACGTAAGAAGTGTTGCTTCCATGACACCTAGATGAGGAAAATCAGAGTTTTTCTACAACCCAGACTTGTTTAATGAAATACCTCAACATCTTTCACTTCAATAGTTTTTCAGCTTTAATTAGCATCCTGGCCAGCATGATTCATGGAGAATATTCGTGAGATAGTGTTTTCTCCTAGGGTACAAGCTATATTGACATATCATTTAGTTTATAAGGGGATAGTTTATTCTTTTGTTTGACAAATGTCCTAGGTTACAATGTGAGATGTAGCCAACAGTATGTATTCTATTATCATCTCCACAAGCTGTTAAAACAGGTGGGGCTGTGCTCATTATCCCCTACCATGACTATCCTTGATAACTCCCTCCGGGAGCTATCTGTGATTAATGGGCAATCAAGGACCCAATGCATGACTCAGAATTACATCACCCCATTGTGAGATGCTCCACCCAGGGAGAAGAACCAAGCATTCCCACCTGGATATAATCTGGGGTTTGGAACAGCACAGGCAGCCTTTCCTACTGGATTCCCAGAGAAGGACCAGACCCTTCTACAGAATCACTGCTTCAACAGAACCCTCACTCCAGGAGGACTGCAGCCATCATTTAATTGGACTGCAAGCAACTCCTGACCGTCAGGGGGTCAGGTTGTACTCTGATTCTGTCAGTGGGTGGTTTTTTTGTACTATTGCATTTATTTTATTTTTCCTATTAAATTGTATTTCTGACTTGAAGTCTCTCACTAGTTTGCTTTCAAACTAGTACAAAAAAATCATAGAATTACGAAATGGCCTGGGTTGAAACACACTGTAAAGGTGATCTCGTTCCAATCCCCTGATGTGGGCAGAGACACCTTCCACTATCCCAGGTTGCTCAGAGCTCCATTCAATCTGGCCTTGAACACTTCCAGGGATGGGGTAGCCACAGCTTCTCTGGACAACCTGTGCCAGTGTCTCCCCACCCTCAAAGTAGAGAATTTCTTCCTAGTATTTAATTAAACCCACTGTCTTTCAGCGTGATGTAATAGGACATGTTATGATACTGTCTGAATTCTAGAAAAATTGCTCATGAACAACAGACATTCAAATTGCCCAACCTCTGTTGTGGTATAACATCAAGCAATTTAATTTTGAGCTATCTCAGTACACAATTCTAATCAAAGGTTCTGAGATGGTATTTTTGACCTATTTTCCCTGTATTCATTTAACTTTAATAATTTATATGGTAAAAAAAAAAAAAAGCCCAAAACAGTCAGACTTTTAAGTGCTTGGCTTGTCTCTGCTGTCTTGCTCTACGCACTAGCTGAAAAATTAAAGCATAAAGTCTTCTGAGGAATCTGGGTTTGTAATGATTTCTGTGCATAGGTAATGTTAGTTTACAGAGAATATTGAAATCCCTTCAGAACCTGGTCTGCTAAACTAAAGGTAGAAAAAACCCTAGGAATTGTCACTAGTAGAGGGATTACAAAAAAGATTGTGTCCCCTTCTCTAAAATAGTGTGAAAGGTAATTTGGCAAATTTACTTTCAACTAAACCACCATGGCTGTGACTTTTTGGCTGGGTTTTTTTTTTGTATGTTTGGTTTTGGTTTTGTTTTCTATCTTTATATTAGTTTATGCCAGCAACCCAGCAACTAAGCTTAGTTTTCATATAATGGTGTAAGATTTGAATGAACATTAATTTGAACAAACCTTTTGAACACATGAATGTATCTTCTGAACACTCATGTTTTAGAAGAGCAGAAAATGTGGATGGGAAATGACAAGGCTTTAGGGAAAAGAATAGCCAGCTTACTATTTTCCACTTGTATAAAGATGTCTGGATGGATGCCTCTGTGTTAACCTTCTCTGTCAAATAAAGTCCTTCCAAAATGTATTACAAAAACTACAATTTTTACAGGAGGAGCTATCTAAGGACTCATAATGTAAGAACACAGATGACTATGGTGAACTTTTTAAAGAGTCATATTTCATCCTGGCCAAATATTGCCTGTAGGCAGTACATAGCTGAATTCAAGGGAAAGTATGAGTTTGGCTCAAGCTGTTTTGTTAACCAGGTTTTTTTACTTTCTGGATCATCTGTTGCCCTTCGTGTGACTTAAGATTCTGTTCACTGATCAGTGTTTATGTGTAGCTGTTGCTCAGCAGATGTCTTGGACTCTAAGGTCCCCCCGAGTACAGTATTTGTTTGCATGTGCAACCATTCCCAATTGCAGAAGTAAACTTTCTCTGAAATATGAGGCAAATAAACACTAACCCACCTGTGCACACAAAAAAAACCATTGCACTCATTCTGTATGAAACATAGAAGTCAACCAAATGACACAGAGAAAGATGTGTGACAAACAAGATTATTTTTCTCGTCAATCTTTCAGAAGAACATATCTATCAGGAATAAGAAATTTGGTGTTTTTCTCAATTTTAATGTCCTTTATATTTTTTTGCCAGTAAAAAGATGTTTAGGACCTGTTACACCTGTTTAGGAAAAAGGCAACAACATAAGCATGAGGGTCTTGTGAGTATAGGCTTTACCCAATAAAGGATCTTCAGTCCACTTCTGCAGTTCCCACAGAAATATGTACTAATTTAAAATCTCATTCGATTTAATTCTGAGTTTCTTAAGCATTTACCAGCCTATACAAAGAAATTAATTATTTTAGATATTATTTTTTGTGACCGAGTTGAGAGAAAATTACATGTCTTCTTCCACTAAATGCAAAGAATGGAGAACTACAACTAATTCACTGTATTGTAATTGATTTATGAGGTTCTGATTTCATATAAACACAAAATATGGGAAGGTGAGAAACCTATGTAGTTTTCTAACTGCTATTCATCCAGTCAAACTAATTGACCATGAATTTGTTGGTAGTTGAGCTTTGAAGTGGTACAAAATCAGAGCACAGGTACACATTATTTTAATGAACAGTGATGTGTGAAATGAATCATACCCTTGTCAACAAGATAATAGTGAATTATATTGCAGTCATGGTTAAGAGAAGCTACAACAAACCTGCTGGATGCAGTTTCCAAAAGCTTCTATTTGTCAATTATGATATTTCTCTGTAAAAACTGTAAAATGAAGAAACTCTACAAGTGCTCATTAATCACACATAAAAAATAAGATTCAGCACAATATTCATGAACTCTTGAGTTTTTTGCTAACACAAGGCAAGCCTTTGACTGACTTCTGCTTGTTTTCAATAATTGCCCAGCCAATTCTTTCTATGATAAATGTTTCTATCAAAAAACTTTGATATTATTTCCTTTGTTTCCTGAACATATGGAAATAGGATGGAAATATCTAAATGAAAAATGAGGAATATTGTTGCCTAATGTGGAGATTTCTATATTTTATTTTTTTTAATATTTTCTTAGTAATCCTGGTAATTTATTTTGGGAATGTTCAATATTAAAACATAACACTATTGCTTTACCATTCATAAAATCATAGAGTTATAGAATATCCTGACACGGAAGGGACACATCAGGATCATCAGTCTGACTCCTGGCCCCACACAGGGCAGCCCCAGGAATCCCACCATGTGCCTTGAGCGTTGTTCAAATGCTTCTTGAACTCTCTTGGGCTTGGTGCTGTGACCACTTCCTTGGGGAGCCTGTTCCAGTGCCCAACCATCCTCTGGGTGAAAAACCTTTTCCTGATATTGAGCCTACACCTCCCCTGACACAACTTCATACTGTTGCCTTGGGCCCTTCCTCACTGGTCACTACACAGAAGAGATCAGTGCCCACCCTCCTCTTCCCCTTTTGAGGAAGCTGCCAACCCCAGTGAGGTCTCCCCTCAGTCTCCTCTTCTCCAGGCTGAACAACTCAGCTCCCTCAGCTGCTCTTTGTGTGGCTTCCCAGTGGACTTTTCGCCACTTGTGCCCCTCAGGGGAGGGATGCTCTCTAACAGCTTTATATCTTTCATTATGGTACCCAAAACTGCCCCCAGCACTCGAGGTGAGGCTGCCCCAGTGCAGAGCAGANTTAGGTTATCTATTGACAGACACAATAAACAAATCTCCCCCTAACTGTTCGATATGCAGGTCTGTTTTATTCTTGGAAAAATAAATTAAGGTTGATATTGAGAACGCTAACCTTTAAATAAAATATTAGGTACAGGCAGCTTATTGAAACACATTTGGTTACAAGTGGATTTTTATAACTGCTTAGAATTGATAGATTTTAATTTCTTATACTGTCACACCCTCTTAAAATGATTATTTTGAAGCAATCACTTTTATGTTAGCCATGACCTACTTTCTGTTAAGATGAGTACTTTGAGTGTATATATCTGGTGCCTATTTCACAAGCCTTATTCTCATAGAATAATAGACATTATCTAGATGCTTTCAGTAAAGCTTTTCCACTTTCCTTTACTCTGCCTAGGTGAATTAAAAATTTTATTATATTTTTCAGGGAGACGAGTGAGGTGGGGAAGGAAGGACTCATTAGGGAATTCATACTGTTCTTCAGTGAAATAATTATTCTCTATAATTCTTTGGTGTTTTTCTTCACTGGATCATAAAATATCTTCTGTACTGCAGTGGAAGAAAAGAAACAGTAACAGAATCATCAGTGTGCTGCACTAAGTATGAACCAGAACATAAATAATAAAACCTTTGCAGCTGCTACAAATGTGGATTTGAAACACATTGAGGGACTTGCAATCACTCTTATTAGTAAGGAAATACAGAAGTCTTGACAATTACAACAGTGACCACGTGTCACATCCAGGCACACTTTGCAGTACAGAGATGTGTAGGGCTGTGCTTAAGATGGACAGAGATATAGTCACTAACAATGCTGGAGAGCCTTGGCACTTTGTGTTGATAGTTGCTGTTTAAATATATAGCAGGTTTACTGTCCCGAAGACCTGCTGGCATGCCCTAATCCAGGTACAACTTTGCAGTTAACTAAGCTGAGAACACGATTTGGTGGACTTAGATAAGTGAGGTTTCCACACAGAAAGCTCAGCAGGTTTAAGAGAAATCAAACAGGCATTCTGAGGCTGCATCACTGTTACAATTTCTGAATTTTTATGTTTTCCTTTCCTCCTCCCATTGCTGAAATGAGACTCCTGATGGTCTGGCTCTCTCCTTCTTGGAGACTCTCCTGGCTGCCTTTGTTCACGCTCTGGCGCCACTTCCATTGAACGCTTCTGCTGAAAGTGCATTTCTACTTCTTGAGTATGCCTTGAGTAAGCTGCAGCTTCTCTTCTCCTGTCTGATGCCTTCATACACTGTCTCCTCTCACACTCTGCTCTTGAATGCTTTTTCTGGGCTTGGAGCACAGCCACAAATCAAGCCTGGAGCAAGCAAGGCAGTTGCCATGAATAATAAAGGAGTTTGCAGCATGACTTAAAGCATATTGAATAATATCTTTGGATCAGAAGTTCCTCCTGGATTACTGCTTTAACAGTAGACTAATTTTCTGAAAAAGCAGGAACTGCCTTCAGCAAGACCCAATACTGGGTAAATAGCAATTTTAATTTTATCTCAATTTCTATCAGGTGAATGTTAATTTAGTTTCATCAGCTTTTTCCAGTCCTCATAGCACCAATCAATGATGATTTAGAAGCATTAAGGTGAATGTAGATGAGGACAAAAAAAGAGGAAAAAGTGGCATATAATAAAAAAGCTGTGAACTGGACCAATTCAAACTAGTTTGTGTTTTTCAGTGTATAGGGACTGTTGGTTACGGAGTTGTTTGGAGAGATGCTACTTTTTTTAGTTCACAGTAAAAAAGTACTATGAATGCTGTGACTTCTCTTGTAAGAAAGAAGATTTAAGAAACATACAGAGAGTGACACATTTGATCTATTCACCAGAATTGCAAACACACAAATCGCTTGGCACATATTTTCCAGAGGGTTTTTTTGATTGAGGCAGTTACATAATTTCAAACAGAGATGAGAGAATTTCTGAACTGCAAGAAAGCTTTACTTCTGTATTATTTTAAATCCACAGATGAGCTGTCAGAATAAAAAGAAATGTACTCTTCAAAAGAGTATGTATTTGATGAATTTGGGACTGAAAAGGAAGAAAACTTTTTTAATAAGTTTGACATTAGAGCAGAATAACTTCAACTTGCACACAGGTTTTCCTTAATTGAGAATAGCTATGATTTTTTTATTTTTTAAAAATTTTATTTGAAATGAAGAGTCGATCTATGAAACTACTGATCTTGAAACCCTAACTTAGCTTGCAGTAGTTGTGCTAGTGAGATACTAGGCAAAGATCACAAGAAAATCTGTTCCTTTAAGCAGTTGCACAAAAGGTTATAAAGAAATTACATGCAGATCTGAAGCTTTTTGACACATAGTCCTGTGCTTCTGACTTTCATTGTGGTCTAATACTAGATAGTAAATTATTTTTTACTTGCCATTTTTATATCCCTTCTCACTGGATTTATTTTGCTGATGGCTTTTTTGTATCTTCAAATGAAGACATCCAAAACACGAGACAGACATTTCTTGTACTTCTCTCTGATCTTACAGTTCTAAGAAATACAGGGGGTTTTGTTCCCTTTCTCCTTCCCTCCTTCTTTTTCAAAGGCCTGTGAATTCAGAAGCTAAGGAAAAATATGTACAAATAAAACCTCTTCAGCAACGGGCACATTTTCCCTGTTCATTCTGTGACAATAATGAGATTGCGTAGACTTAGCTCAGAGTACCCCATACATGCAATGTACTTCTTGTCCCCTTGTTTCTGGTAGGCAAGAGTCAGAAGAGCAAATGAGAAAGACATTTAAATCACAGGGCATTAGAAGGATCTGAAAGTCCTTGTTCAAGGGAAATGAAATGTAGCAGCCCCACTAGTGTTTCTGAACACAATCATCAGTCCAGAGTTTACCCTAAAAAGAGAAATAATAATATGTAAGATAGTGCTGGGTCAAGTGAAGATAACTGTTTGCATTATGCTAATACTAAAGATTAAAACGACTTTTTACAGCACTTCTATCACGAATCATGGATCTGAGGAATACATTGTGTCATGAAATTCTTCTGCCTGGGTGTTTAAGTAGGCCTACATTTCATGCTAGAAAAGGACATATCCATCTGTGTAGGAGAAAGAAGTTTCACAGAAGGAGGCACTTCAGCAGGAGAAAGGATGCTTCAACAAAGAGCTTCAGGGGCAGCTGAAATGAAGAGGGGTGTTTTTCATCCAGGAGACAGATTCAGCTAGGAAAGAATGAGTGATTCATTAAAAACCAGTTTCCATGTAGCAGCAGAACAGCAAAGCAGTTCTGGGCCTAGTGTGACTGCAGAAGCTGAGTAGCTGTTGATTTAGGTTTAGAGTAAGGTCAAGATCTGCATAGAGGAACAATGTATTTTGATAAACATGAGGCTCGTGAATCAGTAAAACCCAAGAAGCAAAGAAATAGGGGAAAAAAGCTCTTCAGCACACATTAGACAGTAATTGGTTACAAGGACATACAGGTACCCTATGAACTCCTTTACATTGCTGAGGCTTTCAGCAGATACCGTAGGGACTTTATGATAGAGGAAATGAACCTTGAATCAGCTCTATTCCAATTCCAATCACCTTTTTATAGAAAATAAAAGAAATGTGAAAGATATTGGAGAACTTGAACAGAATAAAATTCTTGTGAATCAACATAGTCTTCTAATACCAAATTTGCTTCAAGAAATTCTCAGAATATTTGAGCAGTTTTCCACAGGTCTATTTATTTTGTCACTACAGAAATGAAAAATAGTCTGACCTTGTCAGAAGCATGGCATATGGAATTCATAAGAAGAAAAAAAAGAAAAGGAAATCCAACAATATTTTATGTTGAAGTAGATATTTAACACAGTGGAATGGTGTGTCAGCTAAAAAAATATGTGGAAATGAAATAGATCAACTATGGAAATATTCAGTTAGCTTTGTTTACAGTTAAATTACAGTGTGAGAACTGTTACTGGTTATTTCTGAGTAGTATTGACAGTAAATCACTTAGGGCATAACAAGAAAAGTGGCAGTGTAATTTTCTAACATGCCTAAGTCTGCACAATAACTGATGCAAATTCTGCAGCACTCCACATTTGCCCAAATGTAAGGAACTTTTGAAATAACATAACAGAGAGCTCGTTTTGCAGAACAGGGACTTGGCTTTTACTTATTGGAAGAAAATTTCAAGAATTCCATTGACAATAGTAGGGCAAGGCTTTGGGCCTTACAGAGAGTTTTATTGAAAAGGACTTGCAAATGGAGACTTGGAAACATTCTTCTTTCCTTAAGTCAGGCACATGCCTTACTTGTTATATATCAGAGCCAGAGAAAACCTTCATACTTAAGCTTTTCTTTCAGCTTGATAACACCATTTAAATGGGATATATAATTGATATTTTCATTGTTTGATTAATGTTAAGTAAAATTAAAAGTAAACAGAGTCGTGTATAACATCAGCTTTATGTAAGAGCAGCCTTCAAGCAGTCGTGTAGCTACAGCAAGATCCCAGTCAGAGCAAAGGACTGGATTTGTGCATTGCAGACTTCTCTGTTCCATCCCAAAGACACAGCCAATATACCTGTCATTTCAATGGTCACCAGGCCACATCCCATTTGATCTGAGATCTCATCTTTAGAAAATGACAGAAGTTGTCTTGATTAATTCTAATTATGATCCCAGTCAGTTAGCTGTGTCACTAATTATCTTAGTTTATTCTATTTTTTATTTGATTGCAGCTGTCTAAAATTTCCTTTTAATCTGTATCTTTCATATTTTTGTTTAACTTTTGCTTTTATTTTATTTTCCTGCAACCCCATCATTCAGAGTGTCTTCTCTTTCCTTGCCACTTTTCTCATTTTACAGTAACAGTGCTTCATTCTTTTCTGTCATTTACAGTTATTTCATTGTACCTAGGTAACTTAGCTGGATATTTCCTAGTGACATTACCAGCCAGTGTCACTGCACAGCTTACTCAAGGTTCACTGTTGAACTATTCTGTGTGTAAAAATTCCTATATTTTATCAAAATTTCCTGCATCACAGTTGTGCCCATAGCACAATTTCTTCTTTTCAATATGCACCTCTGAGAAAAGTCTGGCATGATTTTTTCTGTATTCTCCTGCTGGGTAACTGAAGAGATATTTGATCAAAATTAACCAATGCCTGCAGCAAAGGATATTTTCAAAGAACTACTTGTGAGCAATTTACAAATGTGCTTTAGGGAATATTTTTAGCAATAAAATATATATAGAAGTAATCTTATCAGTTCTTGAATATATTTTTCCCCTAATGTTTGGAGAATGTATTGAATGTTTTGTTTAAATAATTTAGTCTATGCATTTTGCAAGCACTTCTGTAGGATTGCTGCTTTTACAGCAGGAAGAGATCATATGTTAACAGCTTGCAGCTGCTGAATGCTAGTGCTCATCCTAAACACAATTTTAGAATTTCAACACTGAAATGAAAACAAAGTTTAAGAAGTGAAATGTGAGTGACAAGCAGTCCTTTAGATATGAGCATCACAGCTTAACAGCCTGCAGCATTTAGCTTTGAAACAGAATGGTTTGCAAACTTGCTTAGCACCATTTCTGGCCTCCCTTCTCTGACGTGTCCGGAGAAGGGCAAGAGCGCTGGGGAGGGTCTAGAAGGTAAGTCCTGTGAGGAGCAGCTGAGGAAGCTGAGGATGTTTAGTTTGGAGAAAAGCAGGCTCAGGGAACACCTTATCACTCTCTAAAAACTCTGAGTGTAGCCGAGTGGGAGTCAGGCTCTGCTCCAAGGCAGCAAGTGATGGGCTTCAATCTGTGCCAGAGGAGGTTCAGGTTGGGTATCAGAAAGAATTTCTTCCCAGAAAGGGTTGTTAAGCATTGGAACAGACTGTCCAGGGAGGTGGTAGAGGCACCATCCCTGGAGGTGTTCGAGAAACAGCTGGATGTGGCACACAGTGCCATGGTCTGGTTGACGGGGGGTGGTTGGCAAAAAGTTGGACCCAATGATCTCAGAGTTCTTTGCCAACCTAAATAATTTTGTGATTCTGGGATTCTCCTGCTATAGCAGATAGCTTCCCAGTCTCACCAAGATGAACACTGGACTAGAACCTCCAGGGATGCTGTTCCCTTGTTCACTTGTGAGATAACTGGCCCTGTGAACTACAGAGCATATCTGTGAGGAATATATTTCTACCTGAAAGGAAAGAAAATGAACAGCCGACATCATGTTACTTCAGTTAATTCCTCAAGGGATGTGTCTGAAGCTTGCACGGTGTTCTCCCTCGTTTCCTGAATAAGTACAGAAATGAGTCTTGGAACTCTCTTAATGGCAATTCACAGCTTTAGATTACACTTGCTTCTGGATGTTGGAGTTTCCTCACATTCATATATTCAGCTGAGCTAAGCTGAGTTTTGTCTCAGTAATATACACAAAGTACTAAATTGTATTTTCAGTTTTGAGGAATATTATTTAAAGAAAAGATGGACATGATTTCTTTGATCATTCCCCATATGAATAAATTTGTATATATACATATTGAGTATAACACGTAGTAGGTCTAGTTTTTAATTTTGCTCAAGTAAAATTATATTATCAGATACCGATGAGCACATTTCAAATAAAAAATTTGATCCTATTGAGGTCCATAATCTTGTAATTTGCATTTTCTTAACATTTTCTGTACTGTGGTTTCTAATTTCAGCAGTTCTGCTTTGTACAGAAATTAATTTTCATTTTGATTCACACGCAGAGGTTAGCATTAGACTGTGCTATTATCGTGCAATCATTCAAAAGCTGATAGGCTCAGTGGTGTCACATTATCTACCTTCCTAAATTACTGTGACACGTCTTATTCTTTCCCAGCATATTTTTCTCATTTCTCTTTGTTTGCTTCTCTTAAATCCTTATATGGCCCTTATCATAGAAATATTTATGAATTAACATATATAGTCTCTTCCTTTTCATATTTTTTTCCTTCTAACGTCATAATTTTTAACACTGTTCTTTAAATACTTCCAATTTGCTCAATTGCCCACCAAGGATAAGTTGCGCTGAGCAATGGAAGACACCTCAGGCATAAAAAAATAGTATGAGAACAATCTTACAGAATAAATGATTTTGTTTGAAATGCAGTAGATGAAATAGGTTGGTTTACCAAGGAGAAACTTGGTTAGATGAGAATTGACCCTACTAGAGGGAAGAGCATACACCTTGAGGCATCTGGGAAAAAGAAATCTGACAGTACAAAGGTTGCTGTGGTACAAGGCATCATCCCCCTCCACTAGGAAATTCAGTGCTCTCTCTGAGGCACTTCTGGTTTGGCAGGATAAATTGTGCCAAGGAATATTTCATTTGGCGTCAGAATTTATGTTGTCACGATCCAAATTTTAAACAATATGTAATCCTTGAAGTGATGGCATTTTCCCAGGATGCAAGAGATATCATTGATCACTGAAAGAGAGGAACAACTATGTCTCCTTTAAGGTATATCACAAAATTACAGAATGTTTGAGATGCAAAGGGACCTCTAGAGGTCCAACCCCACTGCTCAAGTGTTGCCCTGGTTTTTGCTAAAGCCTTCTGTTTTAACCTTGGAGTCGGAATTCTTTCTTACACAGTTTCATGTGAATAATAGCCAATGTTTACTTAACGGTATTTTCTGGTTTTCATTTCTTTTGTGATAAGAGAACTTTGATGAGCATCTTTTTTCTCCAGTGGGATTGAGGAGGAAGTGACATGTTCTCCAATCCCTTGTGGAGTTGAGAATTGTATAAGAATGTGACATATGTAAATAAAGTGGCTTTTCCCCTCCTTTCTGCTGAACCTAGCAGGTGTGAGAGCGTCTTTATTGTGTTTTCCCAGACACACTCAAGCAGGGCCACCAAGAGCCAGTAGCCCACCACAGTGTCCAGAGAATTTTTTGGTGTCTCTAAGGAGAGAGACTCCACAAATTCTTTGAACAAGTCATGTCTGTGCTCAGTCTGCAGGGTAGAAGTTTCCTAATGATTAGAGGGAACATCCTGCATTTCACTTTGCGCCATTGCCTCTTGTCTTGACACTGAGCAGCACTGAATAAAGACTGGTTCCATCCTCTTCACACTCTCTCTTCAGGAATTTATATACATTTATAGGATGCCTCTTGAACCTTCTCTTCTCTGTGTTTTGTTCCTTCTCATAGTTAGCAGATATATAAAAAATTGGTTACATTAACTGTAATAGTTTTATTATCTTCCTTTTGGTTTTTTCCCAAGTTCAGCTTAACAATTTTTCCTGTGTTAGGCACTACATAAGTGAAGGCTGACAGGGGAAAGTGTAATACTCCTGAGTGATTATCAGATGACAGACTGATGTCCTCTGCTCTTTGCCTGGAAGTGCTAAAGATGATTGAACATCATTGCCGTGCTGAGGCTTGTATGTGAACTCCTGAATGCTCAGCAGCCAGATTTGGCATTTTACAATAAATATTGTAAGAATATTTGTAATTATCAAAATAATGCAACATGGATAACAACACTAGGCAGCCTGGGTTCTACATGGATATTAAATTTTCTTTTAAATGGAAGTGTCATTGATAGCAGCAATAGTGCAATTTACCACTTCCTTTTCTGTAAACTGTTTTGGTTTGCTACAGGGTGATATTTTGATTAGGAAGCCAGGTGATACAAAATCAATAGAAGAGTTCATACAGATTAAACACTGCCTTTCTTACTGATGTTTGTGATGTCTTTAAGAAACAGTTCTTGACCTTTTGATATTTAATATCGTTATCAATGACTTGGAGGAAAACAAAAGTGTTATTGATTGAATTTATAACAAATGCACACACACATAAAAGAATGTCAAAAGAAAAGGTAGTATTCAGCAGGGATATGTACGTGGTTTTTTAAGTGTAGAATAAATATACAATTTGCAACTCAGCCAAGTCACATTTTGGTCTAGTGAAGTGTGAATAGAAGCCACATTTTGCAGCTACAAATATCTTGAAGAGAAGATGCTTTTTAAAAGGTACAAGAAGTCACACCAAGCATGAACACTCAGTACAATGCCACATTAAAAAGGTGAATGTGAGACAAAACCATGAGACTATTGAGTAGAAATGAATTGTGCTACATCTCCTTAGGTGCCTTCTGCTTCTGTTCTGAAATCCAGAGTTCAAAAACTGCATTGATAAATGGGAGAGGATTTATTAAAGGACTGTGAAGGATTCAAGGAGCTCAAAATCTGAATTTAGCAAAGGAAATTGTGTCTGTAGTACTCCTAGTGCTACACAGCTGGATGTTCAGCAGAGTAGACTATTGTGCTCTCACGCTTTCTTTGCTTTGGGATGTCCCACCAATTCTCTGTCCTTGCTAAAGTGCCTGGTACAGGCGTTGGTGTCCCTTTCCAGATGGCAGCTCAGCTATGAGATGCCTTGGTTCCAGGATCACCACTGACACCTCAGTTATACCTTTCCCTGTGATCCTCACATATTGCTTACCTGGCTTTGAAATAACCATAACACGCGGCCAACAGGCTTGCAGAGGTTTTGGGCTGAGTCATTTTGCTTTAGTTACTACACAGACTGTCAGTTCTTGGAAAAAACCTTTAAAAATCAGGGAGGGTTTTGTTTGGTTATTTTCCTCTCCTTTCTCAGAATTCACAAGGAGTGGTGCAGTGTACCTGGAACCTCTTTGGAACATTGGATGTCTCTTAAATGTGCTGCCTGGTTGTTCACGTCCTTTGGCATGATTCTATTCATTTCCTTCTAATTTATTTAGTACAGCAGAGCTCTACCTCTTCTTGCTTATGTTTAGGAGTGTTTGGGGGTGTTGCAGAGAGGGAAATGCAAGCTCTGGACGTATCTTTAAGCTTTTGATGCACCCAACCTTTAATTCCCTCTATCAAAATTTTTCCACTGGCTTTAAGTTATGGCAGGATCACAGAGCAGTTAAAAGGTTCACTAATGCTGTGGGTGCAGCAATTTCCAAACACAAAGCCAAACACTCACCTACACATATTGCCTCTCCCAAGGATGAGATTTCTTGCTTTTCTCCTCTTTCCCACTGTTTGGCCAAGCAGACTATTCTGGGATCCAATGGAACTGTGCCATTCCCATGGGGCTCTTCAGGGGCCTTGTGTCCAACAAAAGCTTTACTGAACAAACCAAATGCCCTTGGGGGCTGCTGCTGCTACTCTGCCCTGGCTCATCCCTGCACATCCCCTCATGTTGTTCCTGGTTCTCTGGATCGCCCCACACAAATGGGATCAATCTGGCCAACCATTAGCTCTTGTTCCTGGGCAGATCCTTGGTGGCTTTTCCCCAGTGTTGTCTAAACAATGGGACAATTTTGTGACATTCAGCCACATGGTCCTGTCAAGGAGGTTGTGGGAACGGGACATCTCCACAGTGAGAATTCAATATTTAAAGAATTCCTTAAAACTAACTGAGTGATGAGATCATTAGGCACCTTAGACTAGTGGATCTCTTGTTAATTTGAGAGTTTGCATAGATAGATTGTTCTTAATTTCTGTTCTGTTAGTTTGCTTCCACTTTAAAATGTTTTCCCAACTTGTTTTAATTCTGTGGCATTTCATCTCAGAATTTTCCTCAAAACTGAGGTGCAAAGTTTGTAGAGAGAAGTAGAAAACCCAATAGTAAAGTGAAACTTGTCTATATGTAAGGATTCCATAGCAAGAACCAGAATTCACAAACTCCACACTGATTCCCTTACTTGTTAAGTGTGATTTGATTACAATTGATAGGAAAACATACAACAAAAATTATTGAGAAGATTCTCAAATACAGCAGGAAACTTTATAATGAATTACGGCATATGGAAGTTGTAGATAGACATATTCTGTTTAGGAATAATTCACATTTAAAAATGTTAGAACAATTTATATTTCAGTTCATCCACAGAAGTTAAATCACGGAAATTGTATGACCTATATAATAGAAGCAGGCAGATGATGTGATTATAATTGTCCCCTCTGCCCTGTAAAGTCCATGAATCCATGAAATAAATGAGAGAGATATTGGAATATTTTGTCATATTTCCTGTTTTATCAATAGTGTCAAGTCCAATTTTTCACAAATGATGTCCTACTAACCAAAGTGTCAGCAGAAATGAACCATCCCCACAGTTACCTGCCCACTGCTTTCCCTCCCTCTCCAATTCATATCCCTAGATCTGTAAATGGAACAATTTGGTTTTGGAAAGATAATAAGGTTAAATCACCCATATATATTCAATTTAAATTTAATTTTTAAAAGTAAAATAACTTTTCTTCAGTATTTAAAAAGCATTTGTAAATATGCGAGAATAACTTGCATTGGGTTTCAGCCTATTTCACACCTCCAAAACTTTAGGGTTGGTACTTACCCAACTCATAGAATTCCTTGTGTTGGGCTGCAGAACCTCTCCATCCTCATGTCAGGAACAGCAACAGCAGAAGGGAGGGCCATCCTTTGACCAAACACTTGTCTGATGTTTATTATTCTGTAGCTTTTATTTTGCCCAAAGCAGTAGCCGCTCATTCATGTCTTTGAGATGGGATCCAAGGACTGAAGAGAGGCTGCAGTTACTGCCCAGGAATGAATGCTGCTCCAGAAAGCAAGTGCCAAACAGGGATCTGCTAAATAAATCTCATGGATAAAGCAGGAGAATTGAAAAATTTCCCTCCTGGCATACAGAGCTTTTAGTTCTGCTTGTCTTGACCTGCTGAATGATTGGCAATCACTCCTTTGCTGTTTTAGAACTTCTCTGTTTCATCTGTCAGCTGTAAGTGATCACAGCCCTCCCAGAGGTGTTCCTTTCCCTAACCTGTTTCCATGGAAAATTATGTTTTGGGGATAGAATCAGCAAAGTGTTTAGAGCTATTAAAAGAGTTCCTTTAGTAAAATGATTAAATAAATTCTTAGCACGTTCTATATGTTTTAGTTAGAAGTAAAAACATATTTTCAAATTTGATTTTACAAGTTGATGAAGGATTATACAGTGACTTCAGATATTTTCGACAATTATTTAATTTTATGGATAAATTAACCTAATAATCATATAACTGAAGCATGTAGTAAAACCAAAACATTAAATAAAATCGATGAAGAACCTCATCTTACTCAGTTAAAATAAATCCAAGGATTTATTTTTCTTTCATTTTAAAATTTCCATAAGGGATAATCTAATCTAACTTAATGCCTAAATTCTCATTGCTGTCAATAGACCTTAATTTTGCAAATACATTCCAGAAAACATGCAGAAGTTAGAGACTTCCTACCACTTTTAATTTAATTTTCATGCAATAAAATAAAGGATCCAACCTTTTCTAATTTCCAGCCTGCTTGCAGGGCACACATTGATTTAGGTCTGTGTTCTGGCTGCTCTTGCTTTTCAAATCTCAGTGGGAATCGTTTTAATCTATTGTTAAGAATGATTAAATCACGGAATCTTAGCATACTGAAATGTGTTAAATTAGCAAGAAGAAAAAAGCTGCCATTGTTAAACAGATAACCTGTGAGCTCTGTGGCACTCCTTTATTTATGGACTTTGTTACTCACAGTATGACTCTGTACAGTACCAAAAGGGTTTTCTCTAAAGACGAAATTTCAAAGACTTATGTATCTGTGACTGAAGAAAAGCATTTCTTCTCTCCAGGTACACATTCCTGAGAAAGATTAATAAAGCAGGAAAAAAGATCCTCTTCATAAGAGACCACACTCTAGACATCTTACATCTGCATCACAATGTGGTGCACCAGAGGAGTTGGAAGGAAATAAAATCCTGTCCCTGAAAATTGATGTATAAACAGTAACTGTCCAGAGTCTCAAGAAGCATAAATAAATATGCTAATCTTTGCTGGAATTAGTGGTACTGTGCCAGTTTAGGCCGGGTGTGGATCTGATGCCTTAGCAGTGAAATAATAAATCTCCAGTTACTGAAGTAAAGAGAAATCTAAAGGACCCTCCACAGAAAAAAGATCCTTTAATCTCTCCATGTAGCTCCTATTAATACTTTTTGAAGTTCTACAAAAGTTGTTTGTGATGTTTGAATACACTGATTTTTGAAAGACTATTTTTACCATTATCTTTCCATTTGTCAGAGTCAAGACTCATTTCACATACCAGGTAACAAAACCTCAACAATAAATCAGAAACTCTGTGATAAAAGTGCCAGAAAATGGATAGTTTGTATGTGAACTGATACTTCTAGCCTCATAACATTTCTCTGAAAAGATCTTTAAAATATTTTTTTATACTTCCTTTTTTTACAGTTTACGGCTACTTGTTAGCATTCCACTTGAGTACTCTCCTGGAAAACTATACTCTTTTGTTCGTGTATGCTGTTATAAAAAAACTGGATTCATAGAAGAACCTTCATTTTAGGCTTGGGTCAAGAAGCAAATAATATTTGTTTTGGTTTTTTTCCAATTGTTAGTTTTCTTTACCAGAAACCATGTCACGGAATAAGCATCCTAAATATTCGGATTTTTTTTAAAAGCACAAGAAAGCAAACCTTTCAGAAATGTCTTTAAATAGATATAATTTATCTAAAAAGGTAATTAGGAAAAATACACAGATGTAAATTTCTGATCCTGTTCTTCATATGCCATTTATTTGTGAAGCTACCCAGATCCCATGGATTCCTTTTTGTTCACTGCTCCAGAACTAACTAAACCTACTACTTCTGCTACTACAATTGATGAGCAACTTAGGGCACAAGAAATATTTTGTGTCTGTGTGTGTGTTCAGCCTGTGTGGGCATTGCTGAATCTGTCATGCTCCTGGAAATGGATGGGAAAGGGAAGCAAGGAAAGGATGGAAATGGAACTTCACTGCAAACTGCAGCACTGACCAAAGGGAGCTCTGAGTCATGCTGAAGAGTTCCATCCACTGAAAATTCAGTGTAGAATAAAGGAACACAACTAGAATCATATCCTTCTTTATGTATTGGGTTTTTTGGTTTTTTCTTTTTTTCCACTGGCTTTAAGAATTTAAAATTTTGGAACTAGATGATCTTTAAAGTACCTTCTAACCCAAACCATTCTGTGATTCTAAATACCTTTCTACACCGAGGTGCTGCTTTCGGACAAAGAACTCTGAGTTTCCTTCTACCTCTTCAGATTTGCAGCTGCTGAATCCCTGATTTTAGAAAGGTTTTCCTTAAGGACAGATCTTGAGAAGATACGGGTGATGTTGCATAAACAAAATCCTTTGGTTTTGCAAGTCTGATGAGAAGCAGCTGAGGGAGCTGGGGTTGTTTAGCCTGGAGATAAGGAGGCTGAGGTGAGACTTTATCACTCTCCGCAACAATCTGAAAAGAGGCAGTAGCCAGCTGGGGGTTAGGCTCTTCTACCAGGTAACAAGTGACAAGATGAGCAGACATAACTGTTTCAGGGATGTTCAGGCTGTACATCAGGGAAAATTTCTTCATGGAAAGGATGGTTAAACATTGGAATGAACTGCTCAGAGAGGTTGTGGTGTCACCATATCTGAAGGTGTTCAAGAAACACCTGGATGTGGCACTCAATGTTCTGGTCTAGTTGACAAGGTGGAGATCAGTCAGAGGTTGGACTCAATGGTGTTGGAGGTCTTTTCCAACCTAAACAGTTCTATGATTCTTTTCCATGAACCTGTGATATCCAGTGGCAGGTGGGTAATGCTCAGGGCACTGTTGTATATTCAGCAGCTTTATCTGTTCTCAACTTTAAACAGAAGTGGTCTATTTTGCAGTAACTTTATGGCAATTCAATTGTGGTCACAGAAACATCTGACTGGGGGAAGTAATGAAGTGCCAGGGTGTTACAGTCCGGTTTTTAAAGATATTAGAGATGCCTCTGCCTGAATTAAGGTGCAAATGAGACCATATGCCAAAGCCAATAGTATGGGTTTTATTTGATTGTAAATACGAGAGAGAGAGAGTGGGAAGAAGAAGAAGAAAGAAATAGAAGTGGGGGGGACAGAAAGAGAGTGACAGAGACAGATTAAAGAAAATACCACCACTCTGTGGATCCCAGTGATGTTCTGTTGATCCTCTCCAGCTGGTCTTCTTGATGGGAAAGGTCCTCCAAAAGCATAGAATCCAATGGACTAATATATGCTCAGGGCAGACCAGGTAGGAATGCCCAGGTACCATCCTCCCCAGGGTGGGGGGCAGTTTGGCACAGTCTCTTGCAGCAGACTCTGGATCTGTTGCATCACTTTGCATCACGTGCAGTTCTGTGGTGCAAGGCCTCANTGTCACCTTTATCTTATCTAGGTGGATTAACTCACAGTCCAAAGTTCCAGTCAGGCATCTTCAAGGAGAGGTGGGCTTCTGTGGTTGTAGCTTCTTTATCCGGTTTTTGCTATAATGGGCAAAACTCTTTCCTGTGATATTTCAGGCATGAAGCATTTCAGTCTCTGACATAGGGATGCAAATTTCTTAAATTACTAAAGCTATCTGTGGAAGGAAGCCTTTAATAACTTCCCCATGGTCCAATGAGGAAACCAGGGAAAGTGACCAAAAGATGAATCAACTGATGATTCAAACTCCTACAATCCACAACGAACAACATTCACAGCTGCAGTTTCTTCACTTTGACTATGTCAATTGCATCTACTGTGTAAGGATAGAACAGCATAAAGCTGATGTACTGCATATCCTGAGCCATTATATTAGTATATTTTTAAATGAGTTTTACAACCTAAGAATAGAGTTTCAGGCTAGTATTCTGTTGTCAATGTCATTTATATTAAATAAATAGCCCAGACAGGCTTACCTGGTAGGACAGGCTGCTTCACAGAATGCCACAACCAGCCTGAGTTTGCTGCATGTTCAACTGACCTGGTCTTGAGGGACATGAAGGCATTTCTCCCTGTGTAGTGTTGTATCATCCAACATCAGTGTGGTGACCTGACATCCAACAAACCTCTAAAATGCAGTTCATGAGGAAAACAGCGGAAGCTGTCAGTCCACTTAAACAGAAACCACATCAAAGTAGCTAGGATGACTTTGGCAGACAGTCAGATAATGGTAATTTTCTCATTTTTGTCACTTTCTGTCATTTCATTCTGTCACTCTCTTGTAAGCTCTGCATGTGCAGCAGAGTACTGCAGTAAGACCCTAGTTCAGCAGCATGTTTGAGGCATAATTAGCATTGATTGGAATCATTCAAACTAAAGAGTATCCTTGAAGGTAAGAAAGTGCTTTCCCTGAAGACCTAAAGTTTTGGAGTATCACTTGGCAGGTATTTTGCTATTTCCTTTTTTTGTCATCTGCTCTTTTGAACCTAAACTAAGTCTTTTTGAAGCTGAATTAAATCTAGACACTTCACTAGAGACAACACCATAGAAGGAGCAGCTGAGGTCACTTGGCTCAGCTTGGAAAAGAAGACACCAAGGGAAGACCTCATAGCTGTCCACAGCTTCCTCATGAACAGAAGTGGAGGGGCAATTTTTACTCTGTGGTGACCAGTGACAGGACCCAAGGGAACTGTATGAAGCTGTGTCAGGGAGGTGTAGGTTGGATATGAGGAAAAGGTTCTTCACCCAGAGGGTGGTTGGGCACTGGAACAGGCTCCCCAGGGCAGTGGTCACAGCACCAAGCCTGACAGAGTTCAAGAAACTTTCGGGCAAAGCTCTCAGGCACATAGTGGGATTCTTGGGGCTGTCCTGTGAAGGGCAGGAGTTGGACTCAATGATCCTTATGGGTCACTTCAAACTCAGGATATTCTGATTCCATGATTTACAGAGAGATTCAAGCATGGCTCATTGCAGACTCCTTTAGGCCAAAGGGCTTCCAGAGCAGTACAAGATAGATAATCTTTATACTGACATTCTACAGCAGAGTGAAATTCAGACAAGTTCAGCAAAGCTTAGGAGAGGAGACTCTGTTTAAATGAAAGCACTTGATTGCCGAGGCACTGTTAGTCTATCATTGAAGCCACGGGAGAACAATCTCTCTCTGCATAGTAGGAAGAGAACGGGAAGATCACCATATAAATACTGTACCATTATCTGATGCTATTATCCAGACCCTTCTGTCCTGTGGTGCTCTCCCTAGGTGTCAGGACAGCTTACATGATCTGAATGTATTTAGGGCTTTTAGAAATGTTACCAGAGTTCTCACTGGAATTGCATTCTTCTAGCTGACCATAAAAACTCATTCTGAAAGTTCATGAAGTGTTGATAAGCACCAAAGTTCATAAAAGTGAAAGAACTCTTTTTTTTCTTGAAATTATTTCTCATTGCTTCTCAGTATTTGTTAACCAAAACTGCTACATTTTGCTCCTTAGAATAGTCGATTAAATCCAATTTAAGAACGTTTTGTTCTAGTATTTCCTCAAAGATTTTTACACCAAGAATGATAAATAGATATATGGAGTGATTAGAGAAATAATTTGTCTCAAATGAATTTACAGGGCAGGTAAGTACAGTACAAATTTCACTAGGATGACCAGGTTTTTCTACAATATTCAGGCAGAGCTTGTTAAAAAATTACACTCCAAATTAATACCAATGAAGAAAAGATGCAATAACACTAAGCTCAGAAGACAGATGAGATGTTATACCTAAGGTTATCTTAGATAAGGTGTTTTATTTATTATGTCTTGTTAAAGTCATGGTCCTGCTCAAGGTAAATTTCTCAACTAATAAAATTATGGTGCTTGAATTTCAGAGTGGTCTAACATTCACATTACACAGGATCCATCTTTGGCTGGGAGACTGGATGTACAATATTTATTGTGCAATATAAACCCATCTAATATCAATTAGGGCTGAACTTCACTACTGCTTGATGATAATGTGATGGTTTATTGCATGTGTTATTGTCTAGGTACCAAAAGATCAGCCATTTACTTCTTCACTATTCTAGTGAAGAAATTAAAGACTGAATGGATAATTTCAGGGGCTAAACTTTTTCTTCTTACTGTTGCTTTCTCCAGGTCAATAGCAATTAAATCTGGCAGAGCTACTTTATTGCACTACTGGTTTTGGTAGCAGGGATGCTGCAGAGGTGAGTCCTCTGAGAAGGCACCAATATCAGAAAAAGCCAGTTCCAGGCAGCTCCAAGACAGACCTGTCACTGGCCAGAGCTGAACCCAAGAGTAAAAGAGGAATTTCTGACCATAACCTTCACTGCTCATCCCCCTGTGCCACTCAGGACAATAGGAGGAAGTAGATGTGGGAAGAGGGACTTGGGAGGAAGGTGGATTTAATTTTGTTTCTAACTATCCTACTCTGTTTCAAAATGAATTGAATTGAATTAATTTCCCCAATTCAAGTCTGGTTTTCTTATGGCAATAATTAGTGAGCAATCTCCCTTTCCCTATCTTTTCCAAGAGCTTTTTCATTGTATTTTCTCCACCGGTCCTGGTGAGAGGACCTGATCAAGGGTGCCAAAGTAGCTTGGTGGTCATCTGGTAGCCTGCAGAGGTTAACTCACAGTTAGTACCAGGAATTTGGCCTATATTAGAAATTCTAAATTTTTAAATAACCCTCTATCACAGGTTTACATACATATACAAATATACATGCATATGTGTGTGGATATATGAAGTGCCAGACAGTGGTATAAACTTGGCAGCTTCAAAAGGTCAGAAGTGCTTTGGTGCAGTTACACAGAACTAACATACCCCAGGCTGATAGAAAAATTCCTGACAGCATATTGTGTCTCACTATTCAAATATTATGTCAAGTCACACAAGGCGTACAGAGGACTGTAACACCTTCTGGTTAATGTGTCAAGACTTGTGTCAACACATGCCATGTCATTTCCTAATGCGACAAACTTACTGAAAAGAAAAAGACATCACTATGCTGTGACAGGCTTGATTCTTTTCTAATGCTCATTCAGTGACCTCTGAATTACTGCAGCATTGGAAATATCCCTTGTTCTCTTCTACCCAACAGTGTTTTTAACATCCAAACAGTTTTTATTTTGAAGCACCGGATATTTCTGCAGCTGGTTAAAATGGAGATTTTGACATGAAGGAAGTTGTAAGAAGTAGTTTGTGATTTTGAAGTGCAGATGGAAATAGCGATATTTAGCCATGGGGACAAAAACAAACTAACACCAATGACACTAGCAAAGCTGAGAAGGAAATTTAAATATTTGAGTCAAGCTAGATTTCTTCCTTTTACATCATGTGGTAGAAAGTGCAGCTGTGCTGTCCACCACAACCTTAAAAATGAGCAGCTGGATAGTCCTGCAAAAGGAACCATAAATAATTAGTGATCATCTCAGTTTTTATAGAATGGTAATTCTGATTTTGTTTAAAGCTCTTGTGTGATTATCTCATTATTTTCAAAGGTTTTTTCACATCTCTGCATTTGGTAACCAAGTACAGTTACATTTTAACAAGAGAAAACAAGAGTATACAGGCACTAATTTGAATTTGGGAATCCTTAAACCTTTAGAAACATTCACATGAAGGGTTCAAGTGGAATAAATTCACAGGAAGATGTCCTGTTTTTGCTAAAGCCTTCTATTGTAACTTGGAGTCAGATGATTTTCTCACGGACTTTATGTAAATAATAGCTAATGTTTACTTAAGTGTCTTCTTTTGCTTACATTTTTATAATATCAGAGACAGTTTGATGAGCATCCTTTTTCTCCAGTGGGATTGAAGAGGAAGTGACATGTCCTCCAGTCCCTTCTGGAATTGAGAAACCTATAAAGTACGAGAAATGTAAATAAAGTTATCTTTTTTTTCCTCTTTCTGCTCAACCTAGCAGGTGTCAGAGTCTCTTTTCTTGTATCCTCTACTGACACAGGAAGAATTTCTTTACTGAAAGGGTTATCAAGCACTGGAACAGGCTGCCCAGGGGAGTGGTGGAGTCGCCACTAGAAGTGTCCAAGAAACAGCCTGACGTGGCACTTAGTGCTGTGGGTTTAATTGATATGATGGTGTTTGTAAACGGGTTGAACTGGATGCCCTTGGAGGTCTTTCCTAACCTTAATGATTCTATGATTTTCTTTATTGTATCTGGAAGTTGGTAGGGATAACAATGTGTCCCTTTTCTGCCACTGCATTAATCCAAATGATTTCTAGTATTAAATTGCCATGCTTAAAGGGACAGGCTTGTCCTCTTTGCTCCAAGACAGTGTTAGTGCTGTCATACATGCATACAGAAATTTACAGGTGGATTTCTAACACTGGACAGTCATGCTCTAGTCACTTCCATCTGCCTAAGCCACTGATGTCTCTTGGTGCTGGAACAACCTATCCCAAACCAATTTCATTCTCCTTCAGCTTGCCTCTAGAATATATTGGTCAACATGAAACATCTCCTTTATGTATTTTATACCTTCAACTTCCATCAACACCAGTCTCAGCCACATACCCATAACACAGATAATTTGTTTTTCAGGCACAAATAGCTACATATTTTCTCCCTGGTGTTCCTTAAAAGCCACTAACTATCAAAGCTATCCAAACATTGTCTATGATATTTTCTAAGTTAATCACCTGATTTCTGTGTAGGCCACAGTGAGGATTAGAGTTTTCTTGAAGCCAATTAATCCAAACTGTCTTGGACACATGTCTTACACAAGGACAACTGTCCCCTTGGCTTCTCCATTGATAGTACGGGTACTTAGCAGACTACTTTCAACCAGGTGTATATCTTTTAATTATCTTGAGTTCAGTGTCAGGGATCTTGCCCTAACTAAGAAGAAAAGCAGCATAAGCTGTCAAAGAATTTATCCTGTCACAGTCTGCTGCATCAGTATATCCCCTGTTAGTAACTTTTTTAGTAAAACAATTTATAGATTAATTTTTAAATTCTGATTCTTGGAAATAACCAATCTTCCATAACTATGAAGACTGTGTATACATGTGGTGCTACAATTTGCTTTTGTTTTCCTATAACAGTGCACACTTAGGAAAATGACTGGTTTGCTTGTCACAAATAGACACTTCCCATAATCATATTTTTATCGCAGTAATCAGTCAATATATTGAAAACCATCTTGTCAGAATGTTTAAATGAACTGATTGTTTAATGTGGGAGTGGGAAGAATGCATTGTGACCCTTCAATCTCACTTGTATAGTCTTTAGCTGTAAGTAATCTCAATGAAGTACCCTCCTGATATTTATTGAGACAAAGATAATCACATAAAGGGGGTTATTTCTGTTATTTTCTATTTACCTTCTTCAGTGAAAATGTCACCTTTTATTAATTATATTTTCATTCCTTTCAAAGGTTTTCTTCTTAAAAATTCAAGATAAAAGAAATTAGATGCTCTCTTCAGTCCTGGAGATGACAAACATTGCTTTTTTAAATTTTTTTTTTATTATTATTATTATTATTATTATTATTATTAATTATCTCCAAGGGGCTCTGTAAGGCTAGGATTAACACTTGCCCTTTCCCAATGGAAGCTGTTGGCATTTCCTGCTGCCATGCCTGTTGCCAGGCTCAAGGGAGATGGTGGGACCAATGATGAAACAGTGGCAGAAGTGTTAGACAGAAACAATGCACAATAAAATACAGTATGATTTCCAGCATTTTCCCTCTTTTTAATTAATCAAACAACAAAACCACCTCATGCTTACTTAGTCTTTTGCTCTATTTCAATCTATTTTTCCTCATACAGACAAAGTGTGCACTCTGCTCCCAAGAAGTCTCGTGAATGGGAAAGAGGAAGCAGCAAATAGGCTGATAACAACAGCAGCTGCCTGGGTGATGAGTGGGAGTTTCCTGCCTTTGATAAAAGGCATTGGCAGGCATTCATTCTGATCCAGATTTCAGAAATGCTGTGAATAAGACTCAATAGCTTCCTACAGCTGACTGGAAACAACCTTTCACACAGACACACGCACACACAGTGTGTAATAGTTGGGAGCTAGTGACTCACTGTAACTGAGTTTGCAAAGTTTTCCAGTTTTCATGGAATGCAAAATTTAATTTACTAATTTTAGTTTAAGAGGGGTGTTTTGAGGAGCTCTCCTAACTCGAGGACAACCACTTGTCCCGGCTGTTCAGAGACTAATTTGATGCTGAGGGGTGACTGCTGCTTGTCTGGCAAAAGATTATTCCTCTCTTACCTATGAATGGGTCTGTTCTCAGGCTGCAGGTGTGCGCAGATCTCAGGCTGTCCCACACACTGACACACATTACAGGCCAACAAAGCTTCTGATTCACTTTTCTTGCTGTACAAAACAGGAACAAGGTGTGTTAGGTGGTGCAATGGAGAGGAGTTGCTTTGCTGGGATTAAAGAACATGTGATTAGAGCTAATTTTGTTGTTGGCTTTGAGTAGTTTTCCCTTTGCTAGTGCTCATGGAAAAGATAGAGTAGATGATTTGGAAATGCAGTTGAATCCTGATAGGAAAACAAAACTGCTTTTACAGCTAAATTGTAAGTGCAGGATTATCATCAAGAGAAGAGGAGAGGAGACTCGTGCTTCCGCCGTGTGTTTTCCTCCCAGCAACACCGTGACTCTAAAGTGTTGGCACTAATCATGAATCGTGAAGAGTGGTTTAAATTTTGTTTTGCCTGATTCTGGAATGGGTTTTTCACATTTAGTGGATGCTTTTCATAATGGCTTTAAACAAACCAAGAACCTATGAAAAAGCTTCATGACTTTCTATCCTATGAAATGAAACCATGAAGCTAGAGTTGCTAAATTATACCTATCCATATTTGCAAATTTTCTCTAAGCCAGCTGTTTTGCATCAAAATCCTTGGAAAAGGTCATGTTCCTTTCATATCTTGATGAGAAATCCATCTCCAATTGATAAATTAGTTCATCCAAAGGTATGACACCTGTGAATAAAGAGTATTATATAAATCTCACATTTTACTCTCATAGTTTTAGGTACATAGTTTAAGTGGATGCAATAGCAATTTGTTTTAAAAAGAGACAGCCTCCACAAACTCATGGACAGCAAGGATTCACTCATGAAACTTGTCAGTCTCCCCATAACTCCTTGTGTTAATGTATGTTTTTATAAATGCCTCAGTGTAGGTTCATGTTAAGAGCCCCAGTGCTACTCAGTCTACTTATTGCACGTCACTAGTCTATATTTTTACATCACCTGTGCCTTTAAAACAAATTTATTTAAAGGTTTCCAAATTGGCAGAGCATTACTACTTTTCTTTTACATAAGTAAAGTCTGTTCCTCCTATAGTTCTAGACTTTGGTCATTCTAGGATAGATTTTGCTTTGATGTTATGGCAACAAGTGTTTTAGTTATGCTTTAGATTACTTAAGCAATATCTGAAACTATGTTTGATTCTATTTCTCAACTTTCTTCTTCACCAACCTCTATTTGCTTTGAAAAACAAGCATTTGTGAGTTCTTTTTCAAAGTTTGTTTTCTATTCTGTTACATATTAAATTGTTAAAGTGGGGAGAAAATTTTTTTTTACAAAATTAATTGTCAGGTTTTTTGCCCAATTGAGTGAAATCATGTGACATACATTAAAAAAATTCTCAGTTTTCTTTCATTGCTTAATTTTAAGATGCCTACTGTGCAATATTTTGCAATGTATTTAATGTCCAGAAAATGTAATCCTTTGGTATTTGGTTGTTTTTTTCCCTAACTTTTCTAATCCCTGTATGGGATGTGTGGCACACAGAGTAGTAATCTACTACTCACATTTTTTAGAATTCCTTCAAATGGGTGCTAAAAATCTGTGTCCTGGTTTGAGACAAATTGGAGGAAATGTTCTCTGATAAAAAGCATCTTTCAGCTGCCCCTCCCCCACCAGGTTTGGGAAAAAAAGTTCCTCGGAGGAAAGTGAAAAAAAAAGTTATTTATTTAACAAGCAAGGGGCACGCAGGCACCAAAAAAAGAATAAATAATGGTAAATAATAAAACCTCTCACTGTGAAGAAAACCTGGGTAGTATCAGGGTTCTTGGTAGATGACGGCTCTGCTCTCTCCAGAGCTCTAGTGAGGCATGGACACCCCCAGGCCAGGGTGTAAGGCCTCCCGGTGATGTTCTGGTGTTGCTGAGCAGTCCAGAAGAGAAGAAGAAGAAGAAGCCAAAGTCCCAAGAAAACCTTTTTCCTCAGCTGATGAACGAGAAGTTAGCTAAAAAGCAAAGGAATGTAACCCTCCTCCCAGCTGCAGAGAGTCAAGAGCCGAGAAGCGAGAGAGTTATCTGTGTTTTTGAACACAGCTGCCGAAAGATTTCCACTGGCTTCCCTCCCTGCCTCTTGGGTCTGCCTTAAAGGCACAGGAAGGCACGGGATTCATGTCTGGGCATAGAGCAGGGGACAGGGGATACAACATCATAAAGTCACCCCAAGACAAAGGATGACAAATATTTAAAAACAGTCAAGACCTTGCGTATAGTGACAATTCAGTCTTCCAGTTGTTCTTTTCAGTCCATGGATCAATCTATTTGGACACATATCCCTGCCTCAACTAAATGTGGTGCACTGGTTACTTAATAAAATTCTTGCTATTTCACATTTATAAACAGGACAAGTTCTGGACCAGAAGTCAGCTTCATTATAAAGAATCTTAAACTTTTGTTCCACACAAATTTTATGAACTTTAATAAACAGGAAACATCTGACATGATAGGATAATTTTGCCAAAATAGGAAAAACATAATTCACTGTCATGAAAGTCTACAACAGTGACTAATGTAACATGTTTCTTAATATCAAAGGTACATGTTTGGGAACTTTTCTAAAAGGGAATGGGAAGTGAAAGGCATTTTCACTGAGACGCTAAGCTGACAGCCAAACACGCATAGAATAATCTCTTTTCTCTCTAGGTAGCTGAGGGGAAAAGTTAATTCAGGACAGCTGCATGCAGGATTTTGCATTTATCCATATTTCTGAATGTTTTTTGGATGCTTTCATTAGTATTTTTCTATGTTTCTATTATATATATGACAACAGATTATGATTGTAACTGTATTCATGAAAAGATGCCAGGATTGTGCTGTGAAGTGCATGAGTCATATGCTCACTTTACAGTTTGTGCATTGATTTGGGAAAGAAAAAAAAAAAGGATGTTTAGACAGCAAATGCTTTATCTTAGGGCGCAAGGACTCTGTCAAAAGATCTCTCCTTTTTTGCTCCATGTTCATGTGGCTGAGTCTAACCTTTGTGGCAGTGAAAACGTGACTTCCCGTCAAGGATTCTTTTGAATTACTGTGACACAGAAATGACTTCATAACAAGGCATGAAGCCTTGCAGCCCCTGGGTACAGGTGTACTACACAAGAAAGAACATAATTGTCAATCGAGCTAGAGGCTTGTTTTCTTCTCAAACTCTGAGCATTCCTTGATCCAATTCAGGCTAAACAGGCCACTACAAGACATCTTCTGTTCCATCTAAGCTAGTACAGGTGAGTAGTTGGGGATGTCCAGAGCCAGTAATTTCTGCAACACAGTGTACACATGTACGCGTGCACATCTACACTTATGGAACAGACCACTCTTCTCAAAGAGTCATATAAGCAAAGCTCACCATAGCAAAATTGATGTGACAGATTTTCTCTGCTTTCCATACCTGCTGAAAAGTAGTTGAAGATTCCCAAAGAGTGGGATTTTTTTATTTTTGAAAATAGAGAAGAGTGCCTTTGAAATGGCTTAGAGGGAAATAAAACAGTTTTCTGAAAACAGTTTTCTAAAAACAGGAGAAGGAGTCTTTTCTAATTGTTTTACAAAAGAATCTACATAGTGCAGACTCCAGCTGCACTTCTGTCATTGGCAACTGCTACAAGGGTCACACTGAATATGAGCCTTCCCACTTTTAGCAGTGAATGCAGAAGCCTAAAAGGTGTTAATGTGTACGTCTTAAACACTGATGGCCAGATTGTTGTGGAGCCAACCAAGGACTGTTGGTAGTAACAGCCAAGGATTGTTGGCAATAATACATTGTGAGAAAGAACAGAACGTGGCTGGAGCAGGGGCCATGGGGAGGTAGGGCAGCACTTTTCTAGGATGAACATCCTTCTTCTGGCTCCTGGAGATAAGCACAACACAGCACAGCACAAGGGCAGAAGTGAGGTTGAGAAGTGGGCATGGACTGCAGCGGGGTGAACAAGGCTGTTATGAACGATTTTGGCTTTCTTGGGCCAGTAATGTACTGTAAGGTTGTTAAGTTATTAAAAGCATTTGGGTGTGCGGGAGGCAAGGCGCGGATTTCTTATTTTCAGATAATGAAACAACAGAGACTCCTTGAGTTGATAAGAAGTTCCAAAAGCATCCCAAGCCGACGCCCAGGACAATTAGCCAACAATGGGAATGTTCNTCTCATTAAAGGCCAGGTGCTTGGGCAGCAGAGGACCCTGGACACCACAGCTGGATCAGCGCTGCAGCCAGGAGTGATGGTCTTTCTCCCTTTCTTCCTTTCTTTTTGTCTCCCCCTCTTTAACTCATCTGTCTCTCTCTTTTCCCTTTCATCCTATTGCTTTATCCAAATCTCACTGCTGTGTGCTTATACAGGCAGTCAGGGACTAACTTATACCAATTTCCATGATAAGTGTGTAATTTACTAATAAAACTNTCCTCTGGGAGTCCAGTGGAAAAGGCTCTGCCCTTGCTGCTCCAAAACCCCAGACTTTATCCTGGTGGGAATGCTTGGGTCCTTCCCCCTGGGTGGAACATCTCACAATGGGATGGTGAGTCATAGGGCAAGGCCTTGATGGGCCATTAACAGGAGATAATCCGGGAGCGAGTTATCTGTGAGTCATGCAGGAAGGCCTTGATGGGCCCATTAACAGAAGATAGTCCAGAGGGAGGAGGCAGGGAGCACCGCCCCACCTGGTCTCAGCAGCTCATGAAAATGGTAAAAGAATATATTTTTTTGGGGTCCATCTTACACTATAACCTATGACAATGACATAGATGGTTAAAGATAAAGCAAAATAATAAAGAGTAGGAGAAAGGCGACGGACCCCTTTAGCCCTGTTTGCTTGAGTTTAATGTTCCAAGGAATCTAGAGTGAAGTTGAGTGTGTATCATGCAGGAACCCCACAGCTTGTTAACTTGTGTGTTGTAACTTGTCACCAAACTGAACACGGACAAAGCCAGGAATCATGTTAGGAAGCAGTAGAGTGTTCATTGCCATTTTGTTGTAACACTAAGTAGAAGTGACTTTGAAGGAAAATGTTACAGTAGGATTTGTCTTTGAGAGGACAAGGATGGAAAAAGACACTCAATATATGTGTCACATGGGCCTCTCAAAGACCACCTTGTGTTTCTATGTGGAGAATTGCTGCTGAACTGTGTAGCCAAGTGGGATCTGGGCAGTATTGTCCCACAGAAGAGAAGAAAAAAGCTGATTTATGGTTCTCAGATTGTGTATTTTGTCAAAAAGCAATCAGTATAGACATTCTGCACCTCATCCAAAATTAATACTGAACACTGTATATTAATATTTTCAGACAAAATATTGCACTGTTACTACTTGGCTGAAGTGTACTTTGTCCTCCTGCCTTCTAAAATTGTTAAAATGAGTATTAAGACTATCACAATTTACAAATACTTCCGTATTTCCCTGAATAAAATTATTTAATTTTGTGATCCTTCAATTTGAGATAAATGCACTGATTACAATTGAAATGTCAATTATAAGGAGTCTTGTAGACATAAAGCAAACATTTACACTATGTTTGACACAAACATTAACAGCAGAATGGAACACTATCACAAATCAAATCAGTGACCTTCCTCCAATGTATAATAAAGAAATCAAAAGTGCTTTCAGCCTCAAATGGTCAAAAGAAAATCAACAAGCAATTACTGCAAACATCCCAGTTATTGCACGACTCAGTGATTCATTCACATTCAGGCCAAGGAGACACACAATAAAACCCATCTGCTCCAAAATATCTTGTAGATCAAGCTTAAATTACAGTTTTGCTTCTATGAGAAGCTTCTTTCTCTGATGCTGTGTAGATGACTGTGTGAAATGATACTGATAGCTAAGAGAAAGAGATTGAGACATGGAAAATTTAGGATAAGGAAATGCTTAGTTACATGTATGGGCAAGACCATATTGCAAAATGAGACTCAGGGTTAAAAAAAGGCAAGACAGGAAAGGGAGATTGCTAATTATATTCAAAGGTGATAGAAAATGAAATTAAATGACTGCATTGAGAACAGCAGTGGCAAATAGAATTGAGAAAGTTGAAAGCAGTTTGTTCAGAGGTAAATTTAACAAGCTACCTCAAGTGAAATTTATGAAATTACATTTTGAAACAGGTGAAACTGCAGCTGTATCTAAACTATAACTGAATGCTGAAGGAAGTATAACAGATATTAAAAATATCTCTGCGAGTTTTAACTTAAGGTACAGGCTAGAAGCCAGTGCTTCACCACAGTTGCAGAAAATAATGTCACCCTAATATTTAATCTAAGTTTACTCTCCATTAGAATCATAGAATGATTTGGGTTGGAAGGGACATTAAGGAACATCCCTGTCATAATTTCTCTGCATCATCATGTGTTCTAGATGTATTCTTCCTCCTTTGCCTATAGTGAGGGTGAAGAGAAATGCAAGATGAGGCCTAAGGTCTAGTGCACAATTGCGTGTAATATATAACATGTACTAGCCCTGACAATAAAAGAAATTGTAAACTCTCAGGCTAAGTGCAAATGGCACAAGGGAAAAACATATTCTCTCTTGCCCACAGCATATAACAACCAAAAGTTATTACAAAAACTATGATTTATCAGTATTGCTCATTTCTGCTTTGAGGTTACATGGAATGCCTATTTTACCATGAACAGATAGAAATGAGAGATCATAAAACTCTGTTGTGTTATGCTTGCAAAAGCATTATAAAGTAAAGGCAAGCACTGATCTCTGGGGACACATTTACAGGTGTAATTGAAGCTAATATCTGCTGATCATGGGAAAGAAGAATTACTGCAATATTTATGTAAGTCTGTAGAAATAAAACTGACAGGGTTGTATATAAAATTGCTCAACCAATAAGCTACATTTTAGAAGACTTTTCAGTTCTATTCTCTCCTCTGAGCTTCCTCCAACAAGATCAGACTTAAGGCTACAGGTATTTCACCTGAGAGCGTCTAGAGCAAGGGCCAGCATCCACAGCAAGCACTCCATTCTCACTGGCTTCAACTCCCTCTTGCTGTATTTTTAATCAGGCTGATTTACTTTAGCAGGCATATTTTCAAATATTCCATGAATTTCTAGGAAGCTATAAAAATAATCTATGCTACTGAGTTCAGTCTATCTAATAGGAACTTCTTCATCTTAACGGCACTTTTTGCCATTATCAATCATTATGATCTCCGCCAAACCACGGAAATATAGATTTAAAATTTGCGAGTTTCTCCACTTGTGAAGCAATTCAGAGACAATAGCACCTAACAAACCATTTCAAAAATCCAGGGCACTTCAGAATATGTCCTGTTATTGTATTTAAAGTTGAATTTATCTGCATCCAAATTGTGGCTAGATTTAAAACAATCCATAAAGAGCAGAGTACGAGATTTTCTCAGATTTGAGTTTTGCCTGCAGTGAGTTTTTAAATGGTTGTGTCATGTGTGTTCATCCTGTAAATAAAATATAGTCAGGAATTCTAGGAAAGAAAGTAGACATTCTTATATTGTGCTGAGGGCTTGAAAAATAAATACAAACTGTTACATTAGGGATTAATTTGAATTGGATCCAGTTCTGCCGTGGTCGTTATTTCATTTAATTACTCCAAGACTGGTAAACCAAAATAAATAACATCTAATATAAAATCAGTGATTTCTGTGGTAGGACAGAAGTATAGTGACCTCCAAATCACCTTCCTATGGTGTGTTTGTTTTTGCCATGATAAATGTTCAATCAGAGACTCTTACTACAACTTACAGAGGTTTTTAGGTTTTTTTTTTTTTTTTGTGGTAAGAGTCCAGGTAGAAAACACTGTTTTGCACAACTACTGGTCTGGATAATTCTTATCTTAGTGAACATAATTTTGGAATTTTTTAATTAAGTCCTACATAGTCTGCACTTCTATGTGCCTCAGGTTCGATTTCTAAAGTTCACTTGCAACCCTTGGTTTTGGCAAATTAGACGTGACAACAGCCCCTGAAAGATAGAATATTTGTAGTGTTTGTAGATATTTTTCAGGGTATTCAACTTGAACTGCTCTATGCTGGTTGATATATATGCACAGTAACGTAAGCACCTTGTACATATGATTTTACAAAGATTATACTTATATATTTTTTATTTTTTTATCTATATGTATATACACATGGGCGTGTATATTATATATACATGTGCCTTTGTATCACTTAGAAAATTGGAGATTGTTATGGAGTGTTTGAAAAATTAATGAGTTTGGCCGCTTTCAGCAAATCAACACTTGATTGTTGGTCATTGATGTCACGCAGCTAATGGTTGGCTCTTAATCACTTTCAGTTGTCAACAATACACGTTCAAAGCAGTCAGTCCTCAACACTTACACCCTGAGTGGGCTTTGAGTATCCAACTCCAGGCAGCTGACACTGAGTAGTCAGTGCTGATGGTCCCTGTTGCCTTGGCCAGTGAGCTCCCCTCATCCTCCCCTTTGTGCTGCTCATCCTCTCCCCAGAAGACAAGGGGATTATCTCATCTGCTCTTGACATAATGCATCTTATTTTTGGGATCAGGGCTTGCTCTATTTTGCCAGAAATCTTTCTTGCTTATTCTGGTTCCATCAGCACCTGTCCTGTTCATCCGTTTTGGTTTCATCACATATCTTTATTGACTGCTGTAAACCCTCAGCTCTTGCCTTGCAGATTTTACTGCTTGAACATATTTGCCTACACCCCAGTTGTGCAGTTACACAAATATCCATTTGCCTCTTTGTGGCTACGTATTTTTTATATATTCATGTTTAGGTGTCTATACAAAATTCTGTTAGCACTCTTACAATGTTGTAGAATTCTTATCTGCAGTCACAGGTTACCCTACTTTAATGTGCTTGTGCTCAAGACAAACATGCTTAGAATTCCTCACTTGGTTTCAAACCTTATGGGTGCCACAGGCACTTCTGCTACATTGTCCCAGGAGAAACTGGTTTATATGAAATTTGGAATCCTACCTCAGAAATGCAGTGAGCCCTGCAGGGTTGGCAGAACAAAATGTTTTTTCATAACTGGTTTTAAATGCCAATAAACCAGACTTTCCTTGTTTTCTCTTAATTTAACCTTTACTTGGCAGTATTGTGAGACAAAACATAATTGTATTTTATTAGATAGAAATTTCATAAATGAAACCAGTTATACATAAGTGGTATTTGCTTCTGTAGCTTCAGGGGTTTGGTCTCAATGCAGAACGCAGAATAAGATGTAGGCAGGATAACTTCTGATAAGCAAGTTCAGCTAAAGGACTAGCAAATAAATATGAACAAAAAAATCTATTGTGCATCCAAAGATACAGAAAAGAAATTACTTGTTTGCAATTTTTTTTTTTTTTTTAATAAAATAGTGAAACAAAATTAAATTCCAATAGCCCTTTTTCCAGTTCTGGGCAGGATGCAATGACTGTGTGGAAGGGGGAAGAAAATGGTAAGTGGAAACTCTTCCTCCACCGTGGTCAAGGTAGCTGGGTATCCTGGGGTCTAGACCTAGCAATGGGATAATGGATGAGATAAAGCCATTTGGCTCCACAGCCCAGTACCTAAACTGCTTAAGACTTAGAGGAAAGGCCTAGGATAGCTTCTGCTGTTGTCTCAAATTGTTACTTCATAGAATTACTTCTGGTATTTATATAAATGTATTAATATCTGTAATACATAGATAATTCAGGTAAACCAGGACTCCTAAAGTTCAGTGAAGGGGTAGCACACCTGGGAACACAGAAAGACTGAATAAAAGCCTAACAATCTGCAGTATCCAAAGCCAAAAAACTTCTGGTAAAAAACCAAACCAAACAAATTAAAAAAAAAGAAAAATCAGCATGAGCAGTGCTTTTCTGTAAGTGCATTTTAGCCTCAGATGAAAGATCAACATATAAGCATGCAGACAGCCTTATTATGAATGCTGAAGAGGTCATATAGTTATGTTACAGCACTGTTGTGGTGAAGATAATAGGCCCTGATGTGAAGTGGCACATTTGAAATTAAGCACACTGCCTCACGAGTGTCACTTCAGAGTTTCCCGAGAGAGGATGGCTCCTGTTCAGTGGTTCAGGAACTCAGATTACACACACGATAGCCTCTGCTTTCTCTTCAACAGACCCAGAAACAGTATTGAACTTGCTTCACTTCATTCCTGTTCACGTGCCAGGGTATACTTCTACCATAATGGAAACTACGTGGTTTTGGTGGGGACAATTAACAGGATTCTCTGTTACAAATTCCTTCTGTGAAACTCTTTGGCATAGTAAGAGTGCTAGAGTCTCTAAGAGCTCTGATTTTCCTCCTGAAACATCTGCTATGAATGGAATTTTGGGAGGAAATGGTTGAAAAGACAAATACAGAGTTCATTTCTAAAAGTAAAACTATGTGGAGACAGTTTTTGACCTAAAGCAAGTATTATGTCAGCATACTTAGCCCAGAGTGTTTTCTACAAAAGGAGTATAATGTTTAAATAGAAAAGAAAAATTCAGTACCTTTTTCTTGATGGGAATTTGCCTTCATTCATATTCTGTGCTCAGGGAACTTGCTTGTGCTATTCAAATCCTCACAGTTTAACTAAAGGCTCAGGAGAGAAAGTTCAGCAACTCTGTTCAGCTCAGATAAGCACTGTAGAGCCTAACTTCCTATGTTAACCTGATTAAGATGTTACAGGCATTCAGAAATCCACTCTGTACCTTCACCACCTCACGTTTCTTTGTTCTTCCTGACACCTGAGCAATGCTGTGGCACAGTGCAGCCTTCCTTCTGTCCTGTCCCTTGGCCATTCATTGCATAAAATCCCTGCAGTCATTCCCTGCTGATGGCAGACCATTCTCCAAATAACTTTCATTTGAAGAAAAGTTTTGTGTCTCATTGCCTTTAACAATATCAGCACTGGTCTTACATGTTTACTTTTAGATTATCCTGATGACTGAACATTCTCCTAACTTTAATGCATCAAACTTTAATGCTTAACCCTACATGGAAGATGCCATTCTCAAACCTGTGTGTTTCAGATATCTTTCTCCTTTGATATTACAGCTCAGCCACCATTTTCAGAGTCAGCAAATAGGTTAAAATCAGTCTTTCCAAAATGTGTCACAATGCAGAGTTTCCTTTGGGTACTGTTGGTAGCTATTGATTAATTTGTCAGTTAAATCCTGCTTGACTGTTCCACAATTTTACCTGGGTAGCTGTTTTAACTTACATACATAATACCACAAAAGAAGGTTAACATCTGCCTCTTTATCTCATGCCACAATTTCCTGATTAATTTGCTTGAGCACTCCTAGGACCACCTGAACTGCCAGCTTCTCTCCAACTCACTCCTCTGTTGTTTGACCTGTTTCTTTCCTTCCTGAAGTCGTGGAGGTGTTACCTGTGGGAAAGGGTGAAATCCTCTGGTCCTTTATCAATCATCTCAACTTTTTTCACACCTTTCTGTAGAAGAACTCCTGGGCCACATCATGCTGCAGAAGGATCGTTTGTCAGAGTGCTTGTGAATACCTTACTGTGATTAACTATTGGCCTGTAATGCTAATGTGTAAGAAACTGCCATATTTGTTGGCCAAAAAATATGCTCTGGTTAAAAAAAAAAA
>VYXC01000538.1:45186-87049 GCA_013397175.1 Platysteira castanea
AAAAAAAAAAGGAAAAAAAATCCATTAATTTAAGGTCTGTTTTTTGTTGCATTTCTAAATAAACAAAGAGAACAATTGGAATTCAGCTTGCACTTTTTAAGACTGGATTGAATGCCAAAATTAATCCTTAGTGGTTGTTCATGGGCCAGATGAGTGGATATATAATAGAATCTGCCAGTAATGACTTCAAAAAGCAGAGTCTATGTGATAAAGAGGTAGCAGAGTATGAAAAATGTACCTGTCAAATCTATTATTGTATCTGGATTTGATATCAGTCTTGCATAGAATAATCTTTGATTGATAGTGCTATTTAGAAATACAGTAAAAAGTAATATAAAGTTCAGTATCTCTTCTTGTCATGCACTTGTCAGCCTGTTTATATCTTATACTTTGTATTTCTTCATTTATAGATTTTTAAATGATGATAAGGCTAAAATGAAGTCATTAAAATGACAATGCCTTCAAAGGACTCTATTTTTCCATTCTAATTCATAACAATTAGTAAATTATCCCATGGTTAATCCATTTACTTTAAATAGTGGGTATCAGGAATATAAATGCTGCACAGAAAGTATAATCAGGAAAAACATAATACAAATTTAAAGAAACCCTATTGAAGCAAAAAAATGATCAGTTTTATTTCAATAGCTAGAAAAATGCAAACATAAGTCTAAATCTATGCAAAAATTTGTGTTCCCACCCCACAGTAAAATCAAAATTTAACACTTTACTGACAGGGAAAGCCCTTTAGATTTTGGTAGGATTTCTAGACTGACTTCTGTTTCTGCAAGAATGACAGTATCCCTTTTTACTATAGCATGATTTGGATGAAGCAGCCTTACCCAGTTTACATCTAATGATTTTATTTGTGTTGTGTAAATATGGCTCTGGTCAAAAATCTTCTGTTGTCTTAAAATTAAAGGAGAGAAAATGCTGAGAATGGTGATTTCTAGCCAAAAAAGGCAATTAGTAGTGCTGCTAGTCTTGGGATTGAGTTTGTTTTTAAAACCTTGTAAAAAAAAAAAAAAGACTAAATTAGTTACAATGTGAAAGCATTAGAAGAAAACACTTTGGAATGAAAATAAAAGTTTCAATTTTGATATAAAATTGTCTTTCTATGCAAGAAAGTTTTGGTAAAGACTGGTTTTTTTCCTTGTTACAATTGCTCTGGAGAGCAATTCTACTCATCTTGATTTTAGAAACCATAGAATGTGGAGATTCAAAGAGTCCTTTGTCATTCTTTTTACGAGTCTAATATTTTTAATAGTGTCATTTTGAACTAGGAGATCTGTGTGGTTTCTCCATTGCAGCATGTATGTGCTACTTGCATGAACGTAAGAGGAATGAGTCACTCTGCCTACTGTTTTGCCTTGTTTCACAGGAAATAAAATTTCATCCTTAAACAAACAATTCCTGCTCACCTTTCCCACAGTGGCAAGCTCTCGATGGAAAAAGTGAGAAATACTGTGAAAATCAAGATGCTAGTGACTCCAGAAAGTAAATACAGAGTCTATTTGATCTTATGTACTTCATCTATCACAAAATATTTAGCTGAGGCTGTGAAAAGGAACCTAAAGTATTTATAAGAAAGGGAATCTTCAAAATGTCTTCAATATGGTCTTTGGAATTCTTAATTCCTTTGTAAAACAGTGTGAAGTTCTATGCAAAAAACCCCAAAATAAAACAAAAACCACCACCATCACCAAAAAACCCCAATCCACAAAGCAACAAACCAAACACCAAAAGAACCCCCAACTTTACCTTTTGTGCTATATTTCTACAATGATATACTTTTCTTTTAGATCTGGCACTCTCTGAAAGGGTGAATTTAAATCGAGTTATTTCTATGTCTGATAAAGATGGTTTCATATTTTACTTGACTTAAAAGCCTCAAAAATGCGATTAAACAGCTGCAAAAAGCTTGGCATTGATCCGTAACTCTTACTAGTAGGTTTTTCCTAGCAGAGACCTTGTTACTGTGAAGAATTGCATATACCATGGGTTATGGAACCAATCCCACTTAAAATGTTGCTTAAAAATTTGAACATTTTATGTGACAGAAGAAACACTGCAATTAGTAATAAAATTTGTCATGCAAAAGATGGATCAACAAGCAATAGGTGATTCTTTGAATATTGCTTTGCATTTTCTTTTTGATACATCCAGAAAAGCCATTGTTTCATCCTGTTAAACTAGGAGATGTGTGAATTAGGTCTTTAAGGGATAAGCAATTGAAATACATTTGTAAGATGTGTCAGAAAAGTTCTTTGGTGAAGGAAAATATCTTTTTTAGCAGATTATTTCTGAAAATATTACATACAGAATTATCATAATAAGACATGTATAGCACATAGATTTAGGTTCAAAAGAATCACTTTTGAGTTTATGATTTTTCAACCAAAGCTGGAGACTTGCTGCACTGGTGGATAAGTAGATAACAGAATAATCCAAATCCATCACTGACCCCAGTCTAAGTAATCACTCATTTCTTAAGTGCTCTCTGTTGGAATTAGGGACTGATATTCCTTCAGTCGAGATGAACACTTCCAGTGTAAAAATCCCCAAAGAGAGGAAAGAAATATAGGGAGCTGACTTGCCCAGAGTATTGAAGAAGAAAAACTGACTTCTTTCCCAATGTACAATCTGATAATTGCCTTCCTGACAGATAAGAATTTTTCCATGGACAGTCAGTGAAATGTCTGCAAGGAAAGGAGGGAAGATTCATATTTCTCTCTTCTGAATACTTCATGTAGACTTTCAAATTAACCAGCTGGTTTTCCTACATTTATTTTTTCTGATCAGTATAGATTTTGTTTCAGGGTGTCTGATTCAAAGCAGAAGACTAACCTTTTCATGATTATCTAATTAATTTGGGCTCTAGAGCTGATGAAAAGGCTCTTGGGACTGCATTGGAGAGAAGGAGTTACCCTCCAGCCTGCTGGAATCAGAGTATGAGATAATATGTACCAAACTTAGACATCTTGTACATTAATTCTGTAGCATCTTTGAGTAGGAGATGTCATTTTTATCATCATGGTTGTTACTGAAGGTCAGTTAAAGATTTGTGTAGCCTGTCCCACTGTTCTGGCCAGGAGTTCTCTGTAATCAAAGGTTACACTGTCCAGACTGAAGTTGGGAAAATGTAAATGTAATTCTTTAATAGACAACATGTTGATTTATAGCAAGGAAATGAGAAGGTTATGAAATGGGGAGGGATGACAATGAGCAGTCCCTTGCTTTTATCTCCTACAGATTAGAGACATCCTTACACTAGATAACCTGGGAACAAAGTCTCCTCTTTTGGTGTTTGGATTCCTTAAACTGAAGCAGTGAGAGGAATACAAAACACAAACATATCTACAAATTTTTAAAGATTTCAAACAGAGCAGCAAAATGCATTTCCAGCTGAAATGAACCAGTTGGTCAGGTGGAAAAAGCTTTTCGGTACAAATTGTCAGAAACATCAGAAACCTGTTAAGTTTCTTTGCCTACTAACTCTTCCCTCATGAATTGATAACAATGACTGAAAAAAGTGAAAGCAACACCAAGTGAAGTCCCAGGGGTGATGATTTTTCTTTTTGTTTGATGGTATATGTCCCTGCTTATGTTAGCATTATTTATATTTAAAACAGTGCAGGTAATTTGTCTTAAAACCAAGGGGAAAGAGAAAACTGGAGGAAGTGGTAGCAAAAAAGACAAGCAGAAGCAGAGCTGCCTTTTGCTACCTTGGAACAGTGGTACCTCTTCGGGTACTGTAGCCTCCAGCAGAACTTCAGAGCAGCTGGAATTCATCAGGACCAGCAAGATAAGGGCATCACCATCAGTGATGAAAATCTCAGTCTACGTGTTGTCCCTCAGAGGTATGGAGTGCCATATACAGAACAGTCATTCTTCCAGAGGTATGTGTCAGCTCTCAGACTTCCTGATCTATCTGTATTCTTTTTAACAAAACTCTTACTGTTTGACAAAGAGCAGTAAATATTAAGGTCAAGGAACACGTGACATCACATAAGATCTAAACTTGAGAGTGCTTTACAGTCGCAGTTCAGACCAGGACACAGCGTAACAACCACCTTCATGACACAAGAATGAAACCTCTGGTAGTCATGTACACAGGCCAATTGTCTGTAATCACTGTCTGCATGCTTTGTCTCCATGGACAGAAAGTCTCTCTCATCTGCCTCATGAGTCTCTAGATGTTTGTCAAATCAGTATTTTCACTTATATTCATCTGGCATAACTCCAAGACATTAATGGTGAATACTTTGTCCCAGAAACACTGGGGACTTGAAGAGATAAAAGATATATCTGCTTCTCTTCAGTCTCTTTAGGACTCCACTGAGAGAAATAGTGCTGAGCCATGCCATGGGAGCAGATGTAAAGAGCTACCTTGTTGAACAGTTCATTTTTGGATTTCATTCACTTGTTCATCTGCCATCACTGTTGGTAAAGTGAAAATGTCAGCAGGAGTTCTGGCTAGGCCCAGAAGAAATGTATGTGAAGTCGCCATCAGCTTTCAGAGGAGATGTCTAGTTCTACTCAGGACAATGCACAGATCCTCAGCATCCTAGCTCTTTTTTCATCCTTTTAGTTAGTCAAAACCCTGTTGACTTCCTCTGCCCTTCTTGGTACCTAGCAATGTTTTCCAGATATGTTTTGTTTTGGTTACTGAAATACAGGCTATGAAAATTATTCTGAATATGAAGTAGAAGTTTTACTTTGTACACAGTAAACTATGTGCCTTCTCAAGAGGCTGCAAACACAGTTGTGAAAAGGTTAAATCATCCTCTGACATCCAGCCAGCTTCCAAGCTGATCTCAGGAAAGCAAGAACTGAGAAGTTCCCTTAATACTACAAAAAACAGTGAGGGACTTAATAATGGGAATATGTTTCTGTGAGAAGTGGAAAGTTTGGGTCCTCTCTTGAACATGAATTCAAATTTCACATTGCAATATTCTGCTCAAGTCAGGGCTAAGAAAGAAAAAAAAGAAATGAAAAAATATTTATTACTGTTAAAAGAAATTCCATATGGTGTTTCCCTAGGATAAAGGAAATCCTCTTTACAGTCCTGATTGAAATGGATAAGTTCCAGCTGCAATCCAGTTTTTAAAATGGGGAATTAAAAAAAAAAATCCTTTAGTGTTTATTTTACTTTTCACTGGCAGCATGTTGAAAATGTTGCATTCAATGTCAAGACCAGAGTGTTTCCTGCATTCCCCATAACAATGGTCAAGCGTCTAACCAAGGCTCTAAGAGCACGTCCTTCAAAGTTAGCTGACTAAAAGTTGTATGTTGCAGTGCTTAGATACTTTCATGGGTGTACCTTGAGGTTTAAGGCACAGAGCAGCATAAAATTCTTAGATCTATTCTTGACCAAGGTTATAATCAACAGCCTGGGTTGGGAGAACATGTCATTTTATTTTATAGGTTTTTAGAGATGTTTGCTGGATTTTTTTGTTGTTGTTGTTGTTCAGTTCTGAGTTTTATTATTGTTCAGCACAATTCTGATCTTTATTAGACCATTCTGTTAAATTGTCTTTCTGAATTCCCTAGCTCTTAACAAAAAACTGCCCTTCTTAAAATATTTTTCCAGTGCTGTGGATATTGCATCTTCTCCCTGCTGTGCTGTACTGAATTGCTTTTTTGATTTACTAATGGTATACATTAATTCAAAAACTCCCTTTGGTGTTGGTGACTGGAATGAAGCAGCACACCAGCTGAGATATATCACTGTATACATACATACATATATATATATGTTTGAAATTCATGCTTTAAATCAATAAGGAGGCAGTAGAACTAAAGATGATGGTTATATAACTTAATGCTGCACCATGAGAAAAATAATAGCTTTAAAACACTTTTCCCAATGCCCATCTATGATCTGAAGATGACTGTTTATTAGTAAGAGCACCTGATTACTCACTGTGAGGAAAGTACTTAAACATATGGGGCTTACTGATATAAGTGAAGAGAATTTGTCTCAAAGTGACAAGTTCAGCCTGTAATTACCCCTAATTCACATCTGCAAAGAACTCTGATATCAGTGTGTTAGAAAGAGGCAGAGAGAATGTGATTTCCTTTTCTTCTCACGGCTCCAGTATGAAAACAAAATGCTAGTTGACCATACAGACCTGACCCATTTACTGCACAGATCAGTGCCTGGAAATCTCTCAGTAGGTCTGTACCCAGGTATGTGCACAGGCACAGCATCTTCCTTCATGAGGAGACTCCCCAGGACACAGAACCAGTCTGTTCTGATAGGCAGAAACCCAACAGGCCTGGCAAAACCCTGCCTTGATTCACTACGAGCATCTTGACTGTGCTCATGGACAAAAAGGAATTATAGAAGAGGTGAAACACGGGAGAAGGTATCCAGATAATAAACAGGCATATTGCCAGGGCAGGCAGCTATGGTCCTGTGAAAACCACAGCTCAGCTGGGCATGAGTACTGCTCCTATTAGCAAAGGTTGAGAAAACTGGGATTGTTGAGCCTGGAAAAGGGAAGGCCTCGGGATGACCTCATTGCAGCCTTCCAGTACCTGAAGGGAACTTACAGGAAAGATGGAGAGAGACTTTTTACAAGGGCCTGGAGCGACAGGACAAGGGGCAATGGCTTCAAACTGAAAGAGGGTAGGTTTAGATTATATATTAGGAATGCCATCAGGATGGTGAGGCCCTGGCACAGGTCACCCAGAGAAGCTGTGAATGCCCCATCCCTGGAAGTGTTCAATGGCAGGTTGGATGGGGCTCTGAGAAACCTGGTCCAGTGGAAGGTGTCCCTGCCCATGGCAGAGAGGCTTTGAACGAGATGATTGTCAGGGTCCGTTCCATCCCAAACCATTCTATGATTCTATGATACTGCTGACACAAAGGAGATTTCTTTGGGTCTGTTGGCAGCAAATGTGTGGGTGTACTGAAAAATGAGAGAACCAAAAAGTTCAAGGTGTGTTTTTTAACCTTCTCTTTAGAGTCAGGGTTTGCTCTCAGGCTGCCTGGTGCCTGTGCTTAGTGGCAGAGCCTGGGAGAATGAAGTGTTGCCCATGCTATAAGTGACAGCTGGACTTGTTCAGACCGAGGAAGAGATGGCTTTAGAGGAAGCTTACTGTTGCTTTCGCTGCCTGGTGGATTGTGGATTGTTACAGCAAAGATGAACTCAAAAACATTCCAAAAAATGAAACAGTGGTTAGAGAAGTTAGAGAGTAAGTCCTATGATGAGTGGCTGAGGGAGCTGGGGGTGTTTAACCTGGAGAAAAGGAGGGTCAGGGGGAGACCTCACCCTCTACAACTCCCTGAAAGGAGGATGTAGGCAGGTGGGGTCTCTTCTCCCAGGTAAGTTGTGACAGGACAAGAGGACACGGCCTCAAACTGTGCCAGAGGAGGTTCAGGTTGGAATCAGGAGGAATTTCTTCATGGAAGGGGTTGTTAGACATTGGACTGGGCTTCCCAGGCATGTCATAGAGTCACCATCCCTGAAGGTGTTCAAGAAATGCCTGGACATGGCACTTAATGCCCTGATCTACTTGAAAATGTGGTGACCAGTTGAAGGTTGGACTTGATGATCTTGGAGATCTTTTCCAGTCTAAATGATTCTGTGCTTCTGTGACTCCAGAGGTTCACACAGGCTCATAGGAGCAGAGAGGCACAAGCTGAACACGGGAAATTCTGGATATGAGAATACATTTTTTTCTCTCTGAGGCACAGGGTACAGAAATACTGTGAGGTTTCTGTCACTGAATAGTCAGGATTCAGCTGGACAAGATGACCTAGAGCAACCTGCTCTCAGTTTGTAGTTGATCCTGCTTTGAGAAGAAGGGAGGAGGAAATAACCTTCAGAGGTCCCCTGAAACCTAAATTTAAGATGTCATCTTTTATGCTCAATTCTACTGAATGATTCTTCTGGGGACGCCTTCTGCTTTTACAAAAATCTGGCAAATACAACATAGGAGACATTGCTGAAATGGATTTATGGCTTGAAGGGTTTCAGGCACAGAATTTTCACTATCCATGCAAGAATCCTGGTTTCTGGCTCATCTGAAGCAATATTTCATCAATCATTTTCAAAGTGAATAAGTTTTCAGGCAAGTATTGAAGTTTTATTGGCTTAAAGATGGAATTAGAATAATTTAAAAAGAGACGTGAGACACACTTCTTTGTCAAGAAGTGCTTTTGCATCTTAAATGAGTATGAAAAAGTGCTATATTAAGTAAAAGCTTTTCTGTGACTATGACTGGGAAAATGTAACAGATCCTAAAGCCATAAAGTACAAATATGGTCTTTTTTTGTCTTTTTTTGACATATCTCTTCCTTTGCTATTTTCTTTTGCTAGCTCTAGATCTCTGCTTGTGCTTATTTTGGTTTCTTTCTGGTCCATTTCAGAGACCCCAAATCTTCCCAGATCTCATGCTAATAAGAATAACTTAACCCCAAGTTCTGGATCTGCTGCAGAAATCAGACTCTTCAAAAATCCAAAATAATTCAGAAGGCTACATGATCCTGAGTGTTAAAATTTTTGTAGAAGTAATTTCATAGAATCGAGGAGTGGTTCAGGATAGAATGGACATTAAAGATCATTTCATTCCCTCCCCTTGCCATGGGCAGGAACACTTCCCACTAGATCAGGCTGCTCAGAGCTCCATCCAAAGTGGCCTTGAATATTTCCAGGGATGGGGCAGCCATAGCTTCTCTGGGCAACCTGTGCCAGGGCCTCTCCACCCTCACAGGGAAGAAATATGGGAATATAATAGTTGGGCTTTGATTCAATCTTCAGTTGAATGAATGAATGTAGAATTTATACATTTGAAATTACCTTGTGACTTTTTCCCCATAAATGGTTCACCATAGAGACACAATGATGACTTTACAAAAATAAAAACACCAGTGAAATTCATGGGCTTTTTTTGCAGTTTTAAAGTCCCTTCTGTGTAACTGTAGCTGAGAATGTAAACTATGAGTAAGAACAGCTTATATTATTAATTATGGAAATAGAAAAATCTACCTCTCATACAGGTTAGAAGCTGCTGTATCAACCTCTACTTTAGTGAACTAGCTGTGTTAATAAAGATAACTTGTTCAAATAAAAATACTCCGTTATTATGGATGGGATGCACCAGTCCTGAAAGCTATTTCAACATGCTTTAACCTTGAAGATTTTGAAGAGATGATTTAATGGGAAAGAACTGATGAAACTTAACCTTGCCACTACAATATTGTTGGGTGTATATGATGTAAATTAGAACATTCTAGTACAATGTTTCTCCACTATATTGTAAGAAAAATATGTAAGTATATAGCAAATTTGTTTTTCATTAAAACAACAGATTGTATAATGGTGCAGTACATCATAATAGATTTTTTTTTCCTTTATGCTTGAATAAATACAAATTAGATGATAACACTTTATTTTAATGATACACTGATTAATACTGAATTACAATAAAACCTTTATGAAAGTGCATATGACATTTCCATTAATAGCAATTGAATTTGTTATTATTACTGTTATTATAATGAACAGCAAATCAAATTACTGGTGATAGAACACTTAAATTATATCGCTGCTGTTTCAGGAAAAATATAATTTTAACTCTCAAAACTTGCCCTAATCACACCCCAGGGGATCATTGTTGTATGAATTATCATGTTTAAATGACCAGAAATATGAAAAACAGAATGTTGTATGATCATTGTATCTTTTAATCCCTAATTTTAAGAAGTCACATAATTTTATTAACACAATTTCATCTTACTAATAGGTGAACACAGAGACTTATGATAAAGTCTAAAAAACACTTCATTAAAATGTAACTTCTTTGTGATGAAGTATTTGACCAGTGAAAAAACTGTTTCAAGGACATTTCTATAATGATACATTTAATTCTGGTTATTGCAAATAGCAGCCAAAGTGTTAGATAAAGTCAAAAATATGTTCTGCTAAGAATTCAAACTCAACTGAACACTTTAAAAAGGTCTTGTATTAAAAATCTCTTTGAGGCATCTGTAGTGTACATTTCTAGTAATGGAGACTTTAGTGTTCCTTGGCCATAATCTGAATGCCCTTCTCATGATTCATCAGAAGTTTTCTCACAATATTTTTCACAGGTGGGAGATTAAGTTTATATTCTAATCCTAATTCAATTCAAGCAGTTGTAGACATTCAGGATAAATTTTCATCCCATCCATAACTCCACATGCAAAGTACAAATAAATTGGTTCTCTTTCAAATGTGTTTTTTAGGGAGAAAACCAAACTCTATCTTGTTGTTGCAGCGTGTTAACATGTGTCACAATGCATGTGCTAAATTATTGGGCACATAAACATCTGGGCTGTTGTAGTCACTCCAGGAAAAGAGGAGCCAGTTTTGTGCTGAGAATTGGCTTGACACATTCACTGCATAAACTATAATATTCTACAAGTAGGGACTCATGCTCCAAATCTGATTTGAAAGATTTTACATCCTTAGAGGCTCTTTAAGGGCACTTTTTGGAGCACTTTTTTCAAATGGCACTTATCCACTTCTCTGAATGTGAAACTCAGACTAAACAAACAGGTGAATGACTGTCATTCATTTCAAATGCAAAAGAATTTCAAAAGCCCATTTCAAGAATTAGCCTGTGGGGAACACACAGCAGTTTGTCCCTTCCCTGAAATGGATTTTTCCTTTTATAAGTCACCCAGTAGGCACAGGTTTTGATTTTAAAATACTCTCTAAAAAATACCCCTGCAGACATTACTTGGACTAACTGCAATCATTTCAGATTTTGTGAAGCAGTGGGGAAACGTGCTCATCTCACCACTGTACAATCTGCAGAGATTTCATTTGGAAGGATCCCTGGCGAGGTAGTTGTTTTCTTTCTTTAATAGCTGCACAAGGCAGAGACAAGCAATGTCTGTTCAGCACTGACCCATCAAGCCTGGTGTGATGGGTCAGAGTTCTTCAAGGAAGTTGGACATGAACTAATCACATCTCTAGTTAAACTTCCTACCATGCTAGTATAGAAAGAACTGAATTATTTGCTTTAGTTTACTGACAGAATGCCTTTTTTTTTCACTTTGCTAAACATACAAATTATTTCTGCTTGCCATTTTGAAGCTAAATTGAAAACTATCACAGAGAAACTAAAATAGAGTTCTTGAATAGACTTCTGTAGAACAAACAACTAAAAATATGCCCATACATTCCTAAATCAAATAATAAGAACAACGCTTGGTATTCACTTTCAGAGGAAACAACAACATAGTGTTTATCCCCAGTCCTTCAGAGAGAAGACTGTTGCATATTTATAGCACACTCCCAGATTACAATTAGCACTTGCTCAGTGGCTGAACGTGACCTTGCAAGATTATGAAGTGAGGCAAATGAAAGTGAAATGTTTATAGGAAGAACATTTATTTTAAATGTACAACTTTAAAGGATGGTTTAAGGAATTATATACTTGCTTCGCTGCTGATTTCTGTCTCTTCAGGCCATCCTTTTCACACTTTTTCCATTTATAAAGAAGAATGATGGTTTTGCACACCTTTCTGCCAACTGTTATAGTTTAACAGTGACAGATGCCTATTAAGTCTTGGGAATTGTGTATTATTGCTGAGAGTTGTGAAGAACACCTCAGACCAGTTCCAGTCATGGATGATATTGCTATATACCTTGTTCTTTTGATTATATTGAACATCTTCTGCCTCTTTATTAAATTGATACGTTGTCTTGGTTTGAAAGACAGGTGTCTACTAAGGAAGGCAGAAGCCTCCCTTGGAATGGAAAATGTAACCCCCTTCCCTCCAAGTTATTAGAATTTTGAAATTAAGGGGCTTTCAGACAAAGATATGAGGAATAGGAATAACAGTTCTTTACTAATATACAGATATAAAACAAGGCAAACAAACACCAATAACCGTGGCAGTAACCCCAAACAGAACCAGCCCCCAGGGCAGCCCTGTCTCGGCTGTCGGGCCCTTTCCCCTTCCGTGCAGTTCCGGTCACGGCCGGCAGGGGGCGCTGGTGGCTCCTGGCCGGGCAGGGCGGGTGCGATGATTCCCCCGCGCCTGCAGGGGGCGCTGTGGCGCCAGCTCNGCTCCAGCCAGCAAGCTCCACTCGCGGTAGAAGGAAGGGGGCAGGAGGCAGGACCCCGCAGCAACGCTGAATTCTTCCTACCACGACTGCAGCCTCTCCCCCCACTCCCAACGCCAGGAGAACAAAGAGCCCTAGACACTGTACCCAACCCCTTTTTCTTAGTTCAAATCTCGCGGCATTTCCACCCCCACATAAGAAAAACCCCAGGTAAAAGAGGAGAGCTGGATGCCTCGCCCTGTGGCCAGGGCATTTGTCTCTCTTAAGCATCCAGCAGTTTGTCCCCTTAGCATGGGGAAAAATTCTGTGGGAGAAAAAGAAAAAAAAACAAAATGAGAACTCCTAAAACACCAACATACGTCAAAAAAAGTTTTGCTAGTAACACAGACTTTTTTTTTCCATTCCTAATGAAGGAGGTATACGACAGGCTTCCATAAAAAAGTCTTTTATAGTAGTGTATATATTTCTTTCTACAGGAATTTGCAGAGCTGGTAACAGAATTTTACAGATGAATAAAAAAATCTACGTGTGGAAATCTGACATAGAAAGTAGAGGTTTATTAAACATTATGAGGCCAAATATAATGAGCTACTATCACTATGTACATCTGCAATTTATGAAAAGTTTCAAACAGTACTGTTCTTATTTATTATTCACCAGTTGTAACCAATGAATCATTAAGACCAGACATTAAAATACATAAAGGTATGTATTTAAAGTATAGCATAGTCACTTTCAAACTTCTCTAATGTAGACTCTGAAAAGGCAATTTAAAAATACCATGTGTAACATATATCAGTTTTGCTTCATTCATTTTCATAAAACCATTAAAAATATCTTCTTAGCTATATAGCTCTTGAATAAAAGGGACAATTATCTATGAAAAATTCCACTGAGTGTATCATAAAATAGGACTCCAAATAAACCCCAAAAACAAATGATAAGGGGATGAAGATATGCCCTTGGATCAGCAGAAAGCAAGCACAGAAATTAAATTGCAATTCATCCACAAGCCTCATAACCAAAATTAAAGGAAATATTTCAACATAAGGAATCACCTGTTATTGAAAGGCAAGATCAGCTATAATTCTGACATTCCTGCCTTCTTCAGCTCTAGTGGAATTTCTATAACCTTCCCCAAAATACATTCCTGTGCTTTACTACTGTAGAAAGCTTGCACTGATAATGTACACAAAATAGCTCTAGATTTGATGCCCACACAGGCTGATCTACTCAAAAGGATCTACATGATCTTTACCAAGGAGAGATTTTCTTTCCACTCTATTTTTACAATACTTTTATTATACATTTAATTATTAGTGCATGTTCTCTCTGTCTCCATTTTAACTTGTCTTCCTATGTCAGTTCTTCACAGGTCTAATAATGTTCATTACTCGTTGTTGAACCCCGTTCATCTGGGTTACATCCTTCTTGAACTGTGGCAAATTTCTCTTGACAGAGTTCAAACTGGTGCTGAATAGAATCCAACAGCATGTCACCAACCTCATGGACATCAATTTGGTCTACGTATTCTAGAATATTTTTCTCTTTATGGTAATTATGTGACACTGTTGATTCATGTTCAGTTTGTGGCCCATTAAATGCCTGGGTTCTTTTCAGTACCAGTGATGCCTAATCATCTGTTTCTTGTCTTGTATTTATGGCAGTTGTTTATTTTTGCTGAGCATGGAACTTGTCGCTTTTCCTTACTGAAGTGCATTTTTGCTCACCAAATGGTTTCTTCAAATTGGCTGTGATCACGTTAGATTCTAAGCCTGGCCTCTATCATGCTTGTAAATACTCCCAGCCTGTTGTCAATGGTAAATTTCATGCCCAGTCTTCACTTCTTATCAAAATTACAAAAAAACCCGCCGAAAAACAGACTGCAGTTTAGAACTGCACTTGAACAGATTTTTATTTTACAGGGAGAACTGAATCACTCTTTAATGATAATTTTCCAGTCAGTTGGGCATTCAGCAGACACTCTGTCTTGACCATGTTTCCTTAGCATGTTACCTGAGAAAATGATGGAAGTTTAGCAATGCCAAAGTATTTACAAATCCTCTGCAACCCCAAGGCCAGTTTCCCTGCTGTAAAGGCAATTAGATTANCACACCGCCTGTAGTGGCAGACCGCGGGGCGACGCCGCATAGATTATCTTCACAAGACTAGATCATGATAAATCCATACTGGACTGTACTGATCTCCTGGTTATCTTCTAGTTGGTTATAAAGCACTTGAATTGTTCCAGCATTTTTCTGCTAATACAAATAAAGCTGGCTGGACAATAATTTCCCTTTTCTGTCCTTTTTTCACTTTTCTTACCCTCTCACTTTGATAGTGGGTACTAACTTTACAGTGATGGCTTTGCCTGTTTTCTATAAGCTCTCAAAGACAAGTGCAAATGGTTCTGGGATTACTCCAGCCAATCCTCAGACTGTGATATAGTGAATTTCATCACACCCAGCCAACTTGAAAACATATGTCTTACCTACTCTTTAATACACTCTATTTCTATTGAAAGTAAAATATTAGTCTGTGTCATTGCGATGTTCTGTTTTAAGTGTCTGATGACAATGAACCTGGAAGCAAAAAAGGCTTTAATCAGTTCTGTCTCCTTGGGATCAACAACTTTCATCACTGAGCAGGAGAGGATTTTGTCCTCCCTTTGTCTTCCTTTTAAAAGCCTTTCTTTTATTAGTTAAGTAGTTATAGACAATGCTTTTAATAAGACCTAATTTATGGTATTCATAGATACTTCAAATATAAATCTGTTTAATCTATAGTTTTTGGTCATCTGGGCTCCCTCTGCAGTTAGGAGGAAAGGATAAATATCTCTTCATAAGAAATGTGAGCAGAACTGATTTTCCATCTAGCTCTGATTAGATTTTTTCATCTCTGATAGCTAATATTAGGTAAGATTTATCGAACACAAAATGTATCATATTTCTTTCCACTTGTACCTTTTTTTGGCTTTGAGCAAACTGATTTTTGTCCTACAGGTTTGTGCTAATATTCTGCATCATAAACCCAGTATTGTAGTTTTATGTGTGTCTGTCTAATTTTTGAGGGAATTCAAATACTCATAAGATTAAATAATTTCTTATCATTATTTGTTTTATTATGGCCTTATCATGATGACATGATCTTTTCTTTTCTTTTCTTGCAATAGAATAATCTGCACTTCTGCCATTACAATTCTCTGAATTCCATTTTTTTAGTCTACTCACCTGTTCTTGTGAGGTCATAAATACCTTTATAAAAAATGTTGCCTTACTTCCTTCTGTCCTTCCTCCTTCCTTCCTTCCTTTCTTCCTTCTTTCCTTCCTTCTTTCCTTGTTTTTTCTCATTTCCTCCTTCTCTCTCTCCTTCCTACCTTTCTTTTCCTCCTCCTTCCCGTCTTTACTTTCTTGGTTTTCCTTCTCAATCAGATTGTCGCAAGCTTCTTTTCACCATCACATTCCCAAACATTTCCCAGATCCTGATAACTGAAATTTCTAGCACCTTCGCCTATCTAGCTGCTTTTGTACATTCCTGGGATGCGTTCACCTCTTTTTATTTCTTTCCCTGGAAAAAAAAAAATTCTTTACCATTAGCTGCTGGGGAACCACAGCTGTGCTGTGTTTAGTACCCCAGAAGTGATCAGAGTTGCTCCAGAACCTTCTCACAGTGCTGAAGGTTTTATTTCTGTGGGTTTTGATTCTCACTTAAAGAAAATCAACTTCTGAAGTAAAAGTTGAATATGAATATCTTAAACTGGTGAAACTACTTGGCTCTTGGTGTGGGGTCACTAGCAGACTGTTAGTACTGGATCAGTTTTGGATTCTCCTTCATTTCCTAAATCTCTGTTTTCTTCTGGTTGATACAATATTACAAATAAAAAGGTGGGGGGAAGCCCAACCAAACAAAAAACCCCCCAACAAAACAAAAAATCCCCACAAACCAAACTGAAACAGCAAACTTTCCCAAACCAGATACATTATCAGAAAAAGAATTAGCGTAGAGCTGGAGCTGGGGAGAGTCTTCAAGAATTTTAATGGCACAGAAGGTTAGTCAAACTATAATTAGCTGTAATTGGTTCCCACATAGGTTGTGACATCGTTGCCTAGAGCTAAGTGGCACTAAGTGTGTGTTTCCCTACACCTGAAATCTTTCAAAACAGAATCAAAGGAATTGATTCTAAACTGATATTTACAGGGTGAAATTACACAAAGGACAACTCAACGAACATGATGCTCGAGGAGCAAGTATTCTTCTGCTAGTTTAAGAGGAATTTTGGAACAGGAATGGTATATAATTAATTCAATGATAGCTATAAATATAGAGCACAGGCTCCTGTAAGCCCCCAGCAATGACTGTACAAGAGAACGAGCTCCCATTTATTGCTCAGTTAATAGGTATAAAAACAAGCATTCATCAAAAGTGATTAGAGGAATCCTTTCCACACTCTTTTATCAGTCTTTCATGAGCTTGTAAAATACCTTAAAAATGTACTTGGAAACTAAATAGCTGAATAATTCCAAAACCACTTTCTAAAAAGAACACAAAATTTGTATATTTTTCTATCAATGTCTTTACTGTAGAAACTGATGCACCACAAAATGCTGTTTATTTATTTTTAAAAAAAAAGCTTGTTTCTTCAGTTAATTTGCTGCAATAGTAGCCATAGACAAAAATAAGGGCTTGATCTTAGCTAATTAAATCATAATATTTTTAAAAATTATTATTTAAAAAGAGAAAAACCCTTACAACTCAATCTTGGCTTAAAAATATGCTTTTACTCCTTTCCAAAATGCCGCGTGGATCCAAAGCTAGAAGAAGGAAGAAACAAACAAGTTAAAATGTCAAGCATTGACTTTTGCCAGTTTTAGAATGCAATTTAAATAAATGGCTAAACCAAATATTTTTAAAGTAAAATCATACCTAAAACTCCCACATTTGTCAAAATTTTTCCTTCTTTATGAAGTATTTTTTAAAGTTTTTCCCCCTTGCAGTAGTTAAATACGTCAAAATTAATACATATTTCTGCAGATTTTTCTTGATGATGATATGCATTTTTCAACAATCCAAACTTCATGATAAACCTTGGGGCCACATGGACTTCTCACATCAGTGTTTACAAGGAACTCTTGTTCCCTGCCTGTCCTCCTTGCAGTGTTTGACCCAGTAGTTAATCTAGTTGAAACAAAAGCTTCATATCTGAATTTGGGAGATTTCAGTTCTTATACCTGTACTACAGTGCTGGATAAAGGAAAAGCTGTAATTTTTGAGGGTTTTGTTTGTTTGTTTGTTTGTTTGTTTGGGGTTTTTCAGTTTGGTTTAATTTGTTTATTTGTTTGGTTTTGGGGGGGTTTTTGTTTGTTTGGGGGGTTTCTGTTTGTTTGGGGGTTTTTTTGTTTGTTTTTTGTTTGGGGTTTTGTTTTGGGGGTTTTTTTGGGTTTGGTTTGGGTTTTTTGTTGTTTTTTTTTTTTTTTTTTTAAATTTACTTTCCTCCTTTCTCTTCTTTCCTGAGAAAGGCTGACTTGACTGATGAATGTTGTTTGGGCCTGACTGGCTTTCTGACTGAAGCCTGTATGGAGATATATAAATATATATATAAGTAATTTGATCTCTAAGTGCCTGAGGACAAGGAGACTGGGAGATTTGGTTTAAGGTATGCTTTTGAAAGCAACATTTTGCTCAATGAGATCAAAACTCCTGTTAATCCTGTTTGCAGTGGCTACTGCTCCCTGTAACAGTGGGATGGGGAGTGAAAGGGGAATGCAGGGATGGTCAATTTCATCCGTGCCAGGATGTGACAAACCTGATTACTACAGTGTGAATTCCTTCCTTGACATTTCTATTTGTCAGACTTTAACCTGTATTTATGTGCATGTATTTTCTCAAGCAAACTGCTCAGCAGCATTTTAATTTTTTCTTTCTTTTTTTGGTATGTGTCCCATTTTGTTTGAGGTTTTTTTTAACAGCAATATACTAAACATTTTTAAAATAGTTGTTATTGCAGTAACATTATCATTAGCCATCTGAAACCCACAAATACACAGAGTTCTCCTGGGCCAAAAAGGGCTTCAGAGTTAATTGTTAACTAATCAGCTCTCCTCCAGGCAGAAGTGAAAAAAATTAGGGTTTTTTCACTTTAAACACTTATAAAAATGTGTAGTACCAAACTTGCTCATGCAGGGAAAACCTTTCCTAAATGTTCTTTACCTTATTACCACAGCAGTTTCCATCCTTTTGTTTCAAAATGGTTTTTGAACTGACTCTTTCAGGATGTTTTCAAAAATTTTCTTGACCCTAAGCTGGATGTCTCTGAACCATGAAGAAAGTTTTCAGTGAAAAAGTTGTGATAACTGAGAAATATGATTGTACTGGAGCAATGAAAGTAGAAAGAAAAAGAATGAAACCTAATGGATTTTAGGTACTGAACATTATTACACAATACCCTTTAGTCAAAACCAGCTATTTTGGATTAATGATGTTCTTAAATTTTCCTGTACAACACAGTCAATCTCTGTTTAACATTGCTGAACTGTAAAACAGCTATTTCGCAAAATCCATTTGCTTCTGACAACTTCATTCCTCTCTGTCCTGTTCTTTTTCTTTTTTAGAATAGAAAAGAGAAGGAATAGATGATGGGAGGGGAAATATGAACATAGAGGGAAAAGGCAGAAATAAAAGAATGGACATATAATGAAGAAGGAAGCAGATGGAAGAGGAAAATTGCTAGTTTTTTACAAGACATTGCATGCAGTCATTTTATGCTTCTTTGGACAAGCAATGTAAAAGCAAAAAGATGTGGAAAGATGTTTTCCTGGGAAACTTTTAATGATGAGAATGATGCTTTGGGAATGGCTTTTAATTATCAGCCCTTTCACTAAGTGATCGTGGTCAACATTAATATCAATAATATTTAGTAAACTTGTAGGAAAAAGCTGCTTCCACTTAACAATAACCATAGAAAAAAGGAGAAGAAAATAGGCAAACACAGCAGTCAACAAGCAGGCAAGCTCTACAAGCAAGCACAAGTGGGCAAGCTCAACCACTCTCGAGGATAAAGTTTATGTGACCCACAATCTCACTTTTTCCAGATAAAAATTCAAGCTAGGGTTTTTTGATAAAGCAAATGGCTCATCATTAAGGCACCAAATATGAATGAGACAGAAAGTAGGGGCTGATGGTCGATTCAAATGCAAAAATAAAAAAAGAAATTTGCTCTTCAGCCACTTTTTTGTGTTGACTGGAAATCATTTTGGACACTGATCATATGGTGGATATCAAGAAAAATTGAATAGATTCTACAGTGGCATTGAAGATGGAATGTTTGCCTCACATACAGGGAAATATTCTGGATATTAAAGGAAAAAACCGATTCAAACATTACATCACCAACAATACAATTCATGAAAGAGTAGTTTGGAGGTAAATGTGGAATATAGAAATGCAGTATGGAAATGTACAATTTACACTACAATAAAGAGCATGTGCTGCTTGAGGCTTCCAGTACCACAAGGTGATGTAACAGTGGGGGGACACTGCCAGAAAATAACTGGGAAGCAGAATTTATGTCTTTTTTATTATTACTTTTTTTTATTCTTTTAGTATCACCTCTAGTGATGACACTGACTTCCTTCAGTGGAAATGAAGGGATCTGAGGTTGAAATCAAAGTGATTGCAAATATCCTTTACAAGGATAAACAGAAATAAAAGAGAAAGGACAGAATCGGAGTGTGAAAAAACAAAAGAGAAAATCAAAACAACACAGAGAAAGAAAGATATGAAACCAGGTACTTGACTTCAAAGTCCTGCAGGCAATTTTATAGTAACACTTCTTTTCAGTTCTAATGTCTGAGTTTATACATGTCTGCAAGAGTTCAAATTTCAATAATATTCCCTCCTCATTGAGAAACTAGCTTTTAAATTCATGTTTTCTGCATGCTAAAAATCTCCTACAAAGCTGAAATGGAATGTCTTGCTCCTAGTAACTGAATATATTCTCTTTCATACAGACTTATGCCTCACTGCCCTCACCTTCCATGTTTTCTTTCTTTTACTTGCTTAGATATTGGACAATAAGAAAATATTCTGTTTAGTTTATTACAATAAGGCCAGAAGGAGGGTCTAAAAGACCTGTTATGTTTTTAAGCTATCAGAAGATAACCAGTGGCTTGCTCTAACCCCTTTTAACTCCTTTTATTTGAAACTTTGCAATATCCCAACAATCTAATGTCTGTAGCAAAGAAAGAAAAGATGAACAGAACTCTCGGGGGTGAAGCTTTGCGTAGGGTAGTGATGGAAAACCAAGGGAAGATCATGAAGCATAGACCTTCCCTTTTAACAGCAAACCAGAGAAAGTGAGTCAAGAGCTCTCCAGAATTCAATTCTCTCACCTGAGCGAGCAGACAGCTGCTGCCACACCGTGCTGAACTGGCAAGCACTTTCTTAATTACTCAGCCCTTCCAGAAGGCAACGCTTCAGTGGTGATGAAGAGGCACAATTTCCAGAGTTTCAGTGGGAATTGTTTTCGGCTCCTCAGAAGATTTATCGGAAGTGTTCTATTAACATTAGGCTGTATATAAGGAACATTTCCCTGTCCGAAGGCACGTTGAACCATTAAAAAGTCAACCTTTCCACTTTCATCTTGTTGCTACGAATATTTCCTCTCAGAAAGGTGTGGACCACCTGGGATAATGTATTCCTGTAGTCCTTTCACAGATTTCTGTTTGACAAACTTAAATCCTACAAACGGTAGGTAGATTTATCTTGATTATTTTGTATAGAAAATGCCTTTAAGCTCCTTGAAGGTCAAGGGGCGGGGAGTGGGGTAAACATCCATTGCTTCAGTATGCCATCTTAAAGGATGGTTTTATTCAGGTTTGCATAGTTTTGTGTGCAGAAATAAGTCTTTCTTTGATAAAGTTAAGCACTCTTCTTAATGTAGACCTTTAAAAGGAAGGATAAGACACCATCCCTTCCCTTTACACTCAGTAGGACACTGCACAAAAAATCTGTTTTCAACTTTATCTTCCCTGAGGATGTTTAAGAATTTGCTTCAAGAATTTGCAATGTTCTGTACTTATATATCATCACTCACAATGTTTTTTTTTCTTTACTGATGCCTGTAAAGCTTTTTATAAATACTAGAAAAAAAAAAAGAAAAAAAAAAAGAAAAATTCCAGAACTTCTAAAATAAGCAGAACAACTCATTTTCCCTTTTTTTTTTTAGACTGCTGTGAAAGAGCAAGTGCTGGAATAAGTGCCTATCCTAAATATTAAAGACACACATTTCTTATCTGCAGTAATATGCCTTAATATATATCAATTTGTTAACCAAATCCTCCACTATTTTTCCCTCTCCAAGCCACTGAAAAAAAAGTAATTCTTCCTTTGTAGAAATGGATGCCTTTACGTTCCTCCTATACAAATAATTCCTTAAAACGTGATTTCAGGAAAACTGTTGGGGAAAAAAAAATCTATATTTCTTACATTTTCCATTCAGTGAAAAATCTTTTTTTTTTTTTTTGGTGGGGGGGAAGAGGTTTTCGGCTTTGTTTTTTGTTGTTTTCATTTTATGTAGAAAGAAAATCTAGTCAACTTCAAAGGTAATTTCCAAAATATGTACCTTTTGTTTAATTTTATAATTTATTTCCATTAGTTGCTTAGATAAGAGAAATACATACATGCACTTTTTTCCCTAAAGAATTCAGGAGCAATTTCCATTCTTCTTCTTCCTTCAATATCATATTCTCACCAGTAGTAAATCTTAATTTTCAATTGGCCTAGTGACTGCATATCATCAACTGTTAGTTACTTCTATGCTTTTAACATTTGAAATGGAAGGAAGCCAGAGTCCAAGGACTTCTGTGAGTCATGTGTTAATTACCCATATGAAAAATTTTTCTCAAACCATGTGCATAATTTTATGTTGGTTCTATAGTGAGAGAACTACAGGACTAGCACACATTCTTCACCTTGTAAAATGAAGCAAACTATGTAGATACAGAATTACATAAATTGAATTCTTTTGCCCTCCCTTTACTGATAAGAAATTGCCTGCCTGAATGAAAGATTTTGGTGTGTGTTACATCAGTCTAAATTAAGATTTAAATATTGCTTAAATAAATAGCCTCCTGGCTTTGGAATACTGGGGATAAAATTGGTTATGAAAACAAAGACAAAAGTAGGCTTAGTTTGCATAAGCAAAATCAAAATATTTTACCAATGTTGATTAAAAAAAATAGGTAACCAAGAAAAAGGATGCTGATTAATAGCTTAATTCACTTAATGGCTTAATAAGTCACTTTACGTGACTTAGTTTTTAGGCTCAGTGCTCTGGTTTCAGTTTTCCTTCACTTAGTTTTGTTCTTTGAGTTGTGTGGATGCTGCTTAGTAGAAACAAATTTGTTTATAGTGAAATCATACCTATCCCCATCTCTTTCTTTGTTCTCTAACATGAAATGATTGCTCAAATATTTTCATGCTCTGCCTGAAGACTATGTATCCCACTTATTTGCTCCAAAAATGAATCCCACTCAGCCACTTCATTTATTTTCATTGCTTTCCTTCATTCATTCTGTCTGTGGTCCTGATATATTTTATATTCCGTTTTTATGCTACAGCAACATTGGTAAATCAATGGCTTATTTCTATTCTGAAGTTTTTTTCTTTTCTAACACAAGAAAGATAAGCTACTGTGGCTGCTTGTCACCTAGATATCTTAGAATAACTTCAATTTCTAGCAAACAAACAAAGCATATTCTCACACTGTTTTCTTGTACTGGGTAAATTTGAAATGCCAATTAGTGCAGTCCATTTTAAACTGCAGTACAATAAAGCACTGGTGTTTGTTGGGGCTTTAAAAATATTATTATTTATATATATGTGTGAACATATTTGAACCATCTTCAACCAAAAGCAAGGAATAAATATTACAGAATTTTATAAATGGATTTGGCTTTTGTTAAAAGACTGAGAGGGTTGTAACAGGGCCCCAGTGTTAAAGGGATACAGCACTGGTAGACAAGGAAAGACCAACTGACACTGTCCACCTGGACTTGTGAAATGCAGGTGACACTGTCCTGCACAATATCCTTGTCTCTAAATCAGGGAGACATGGATTTCATGGATGCACCACTCAGTGGACAAGGAATTGGTTGGAGATTGCAGTCAATGGCTCAGTGTCCAAGTGGAGGCCAGTGATTGGCGGCATTCCCCAGGGATTGGTACTGGGACTGGAATTGTTTAACATCTTTGTCAGCAACAGGGAACTCTGTGGTGCAGTCAACATGCTGGAAAAAAGGGATGGCATCCAGAGGGACCTGGAAAATCATGAAAGGTGGGGCTGTGTAAACCTCATGATGTTCAACAAATTCAAGTATATGGTCCTTCACAAGTCAATTCCAAGCACAAATACGGGCTGGTCAGAGAATGATGAAATAATGCTGCAGATCATATTTTGCTGAAAAAAAATATTCCTGACTTGAGTATAGGGTGACATGTAAATGTAACTGGTTTATTATTTTTAGTATAGAAAAAATGGTTTGGATTTTCAGTTACCTGGTTTACACAACAGGTTTGTAGTGTCTTTTTAGTTTGAGGTCCTCAAATTCATCTTATGTTCTCTTGCAAAACCTGAATCGCAAAACACCCCCACCCAAAAAAACAATGCCCTTAGAAAAGTGAACATAGTTTAAAAAACAATCCTTTGACTCTGGCTGGAGGTTTGGATATTGAAGCTGCAGTTTGCAGTGAGAATAGGAACCAAACCCTAGACTTTATTGGGATTGGGGTTTATATAATGGGAGTTACACCTTACCTGTCCTACATCTACACATTACCTGTGTAGATCTGATGTAGCTGTGGTTCTGAGGCTGAGTATCAGCACGATGCTGAGCTCAATGCTCTGCTAACAGAACTATAGAGCTAAAAGCATCCTAAATACATCTCTCTATTCATTTACAGGGCAGGCAAAGGGGCATGAAAGAACCTGAAGCAAGCAGTAAAGATATGACTTAAATCTACAGTCCCCAGTGGACAGATTCGGACTAATGCCCTGAAGTAGTAAAATGAAACTGAAATGTCTAAATGCTTGGGGAAATAGATATTTCATAGTGCAATTGATGACTCATCATCCACCTCTATCAAAAACTTTAACAATCCACAATAGTTGATGACTTCAGTGATGGGAACAAGATTTAAATTTCAACCAATGTAATGCGGGCTGAAACCTAAATATTGCCACAGCCTAGGGGTACTTTCTGATTAAATCAACTAATAAAACAGTTGCTGAGTTTAAAGAAATCCTACAAAATCATTTACCTTCAGTGTCTTATGAGAATGCAGAATCAAAAAAGAAATCCCTTAAATGTGCTATATAATAAAACTGATGAAGTATTGTTGAAGTGAGGACTTTGATACATAAGGTAATGGATTGTTATGTAACACATAAAATTAACTGATTCAGATGTAGGCAGTGGCTTAGGCTGCTTCTTGGGCAGCTTTGATTTAGGCACATGCACTGTATATTGTCTTTTCTGCAATTAAAATTGCCAAAGAACCATAATGGCGTGACGGAAACTATTCAGTCAGCTTCAGGTTCAAGAAGATGCAACAATGTGAGGAGCACTTACAGTGAGGCTTTTTGCTACATTAGAAAGCCCTCATAACTTCCTTCATTAGTTACTCAAGGACAAATGTTGGATGAAGGGAAATAGGTATCAGGAAGGATTTTAGCATGATAATTTCATGCTGAAAAAGAAAATAATGTTAAACTCCTGATACAGTTTGCCTATAATGTCTTAGATTAAATGAATAATACTAGAAAAATCTCTCTATACATTGTCTAACTTTGAAGAAGAAAAAATCAATTTATTATTTCAGTTTTTCTTCAGAGGCAAAAATTACTTCAAAAGGAATTTAATGCAGGACTTTTTTGCTTTTAGTAATTACATAGAAACTTTATCTCTTTAAAGTTAAAGCTGCAGAAAATCTCAGTGAAGTACTAATTCCCCAGGGCTTATTATGGCAAACATAATATATATGTAATAAAATACATAACACAAAGACAGATTCCAAACTCTCTACTGTGTATCACATGTGATTCCCAATTATTAATAATCTGGTATTGCAACTAGAGGTGCATATCTTGCCTAAAATATAGGAAATATTTGCCTAAGTAACATATTTACACAAGCTTAAGCTATATGTGGCCTTAGCCCACTGAAGCCAAACCAGTTTTTTTGAACCCATTATACAGCCAATAAAGTGATTTCCTGATATTTACTTTCAATTGAATAATATAATCATGGGAATTGGCAACAAGGAAAGTAATGAGAATATCTCAAAAGGAGATCTTGAACTTGTATTCTGTGATTTGTGTGGACTTACCTGTTTGCTTTCTAAGATGAAGTAACAAGAACTGTGGATGAGGGGAGGGCATGGGTGTTGCCTGTCTTTACCTAAATAGACTTTTCACATGGTCTGTTAGAGCATCCTCATTGTGAGCAGCTTGGCACATTGTGGTCTAGAGATATGATTGTTCAGATGGATATGAAACAAGCTGGGTCCTTTAGCCAGTCTCAAAGGATAATGCTTAGTGATTCTTCTGGCTCAAGGTCAGAAACGTGGAGTTTCTTCAGGATATACCACGGAACCTATCCTATTTAACATCCGTATCAGTGACTTAGAGGAGAAAATGGTGTACACTCTCATTTGGTTTATGAATGATTTTTCTTCTTTGCACAGACTATTGTCCAGTTCAGGCCCTCCCACTACAAGAGATTCAGTGGCAAACTGGAGCCAGTTCAGTGGAGGACCTCCAAGCTGGTCAGGGGTTGGGGAATGTGCCATACAATGAGAGGCTGTGGGATATGAGCTTGTTCAGCCTGGATGAGATGCAGTTTAAGGGGACCTAACAGCGACCTGTGGGGTGATCATTGAGAAGACAGTCAGGCTCTTCACTGAGTAATCTCTCATGTTGACCTGAGACAATTGGCGTGAACTGAAAAAATGCTATTATATCTGGACACAAAAACAATCCCCTTTCCCCTTTGAACACAGTCAAGCGAGAAGCAGGTTGACAGAGAGGCTGAGCAGTCACCATCTTTGGAAGTTTTAAGAATCATCTGAACAAAGCCCTGAATGACCTGGTATGATCTCTGCTTTGTGCAGAGGCTGGGCAAGATTACCTCCTGGGATTCCTTCCAACTTGAATTCAGTGATTCTCTATTGACAAAGACAATTGTTCTGGGCTGACCTGGACCAGCAGTTAAACACCCGCACAGCTGGTGGTTCAGGAGTGCCTAAAGCCTGTGCAAAGGATGCTCAGCAACAGTCAAAACAGTGTTACCAACACTGTTCTAGATACAAGTCTAAATCACAGCATGATACAGGATCCTGTGAGAAAAAATATCATTATCCCAGCCAGACTCAGTACAAATACCTGCAAGAAATCACAGCAAAATGCTGAGGCAACCTATAATCTTAGTGTGTATCATAATTATGAGCATCTCTGGGCACTGTGTGTTATTAGTATCTTGTCCAACATATCACTATTACTTCCATTGAATAAAGTCTTATGCAGTGTGTAGGTGTCATGTGAAAACTTCTGTCACATAATAGAATCCTTAAAGTCTGGAAGGTATCTTCTGCCTATAAAGTAAGGTCATGGAAGGTAATCATATGGAGAAAGAACAGTAATTTTACAGCTTAAGAATTACTGCCTTTGATTTCTAGATTTCTGACTTTTAAAAAAATGTGAGTATGCCCAAATAAATAGAAATCCCTGACTTCTACCTCAGAATCATTATCAGCAGAAAAAATTTAAAACTATTGGCTTCATATATTTACTTAAGAAAAGGCAGAGTGGATAATTTCCTTACCTTCTTATCCACTATATTTTCTGATTAAATCACCAGACATACAAATCAAGATTTCTCATGAAACCTGCCAATAAAACCAGTAAGTGGACTGAAGTAGAACTAATAAAGCTGGGAAATTTTACCTAGATCAGGTTGCTATAGGTAAACATAATAAAACTCATAAAATCTTGTAGCACTGAGTGAAATTAGGTTACTGCAGTGGGTGGGACAATTTCTTGCCCAACAGCATTTCTGTTTTGCAAAGAAAATATAGGAATAGAGCAAGGATTTGCTCTGGTGGTGGATTTATGAGAGGAAATAAAAAAGTCAAAGTACCAGGGATCATGAAAAAAGAGTTTGGCTGGTGGAACCATGTGCTGCCCTCCCTGAGAAAGAAACAGGGACAGTCATCAGAAAACCCATATCAAGGAGATCCAGTATCAGCCTCCCCACTAGGCAGAAGGTGGAAGCTTATAGGGATGGAGTGAATGAAGGCAAGTCCGTGCTCAGGGCAGCAGGTGAATACTCTTCTTTCCCACTTCACCTTCCCAGCTGCACCTGTACTACAGGGATGAGGTTCTGAATAGGGAAGGCCAGTCCATGGATGATACTGATGACAATGCCTCTGCCCCAGAGTTGTTGCCAAAGTCAGAAAAGCCCATCCCTTGTATCACAACCACCCCTATAAGCAATAAAAGACAGGTTATCCTTATGTGTGACTCTCTTCTGAGGGGAGCAGAGCACCCAGACAGACACTTCTGTTAGGGAAGGTTTCTGCCTCCCTGGAGCCTGGGCTAAGGACATCACTGGGAAACTCTCTAGCCTGGCACAGGCTTGGACTATTACCCATCAGCACTCTTCCATGTAGGTAGTGATGAAACTGCAGTGTGTGGTCAAGAGTGGTCAAAAAGGACTTCATGTCCTTGGGATGATTGGTAAGGGAATCTGGAGCACAGGTGATTTTTTTCTGTCTTCCAGCTGCACACAGTGACACTGGAACGAACAGATGGACCCAGTCTGTTAATGTATGGTCCTGTGGCTGGTGTTACCATTACAATTTTTAGGTTTTAATAATGGTATGGCCTACAAGGCATCAGTCTGCAGGTGTCAGATAGGATTCACCTTTCTCACAGAGGGAAGAGAGTCTCTGCTCACAAATTACTGGAGTTCACTGACAGAGCGTTAAGCTAGACTCGAGGGGAGAGGGGATATCAGGCTTGTCCATGATCAAGGCATCAGGCAGGGAGTTGGACTACATGTTCTTTGGAGGACCCTCCTGACCCGTATTATTCTGTTCTTCTCTAGAGAAGGAGAGGGCTTACTGGTTATTCTAATAAATGGGAAGTTCAGTGATATCAAGGCCTCAAGAAGTAGATGAAGATAATTTAAGTTTTGTAAAACTAAAAGTAATAATTAGAAACGTACTTTTGACTGAAATAGATCGATGACCATTTAATGCCTGAATAATAGCCTGTACAAAAAGATCTAATATACTTCCTTTATGGTTAAATTATATTATACCTTTAATTGTTTCACCTTAACTTTCTGAAACATTTTTGTGATGTCTATTTTTTTCTACTGCTTTAGGTTCTACCTTACAGAATCTAAATGGTAATATAAAGTCAAGAATAATTCACATACAAATCAAATAATAATAGAACGCATTTTTTGATTGGTATTGTTCTTAGGTTCTGGTTTTATTTTTCTGGGGTGGTTTTGGGTGTTTTTTAGTGTTGTGTGTTTGGGGTTTTTTCCTAAGTTTCTTTTTTTTCACTGTTAAGGAAAATGTACCTGTTTTACGACAGCTGATATTTTCTGGTTGCTGTTTCCTGAATATTTCAGGATAAATATCAATCTGCAATCAAATAAATGTCAATCTGCACAGTGTGGTTTGCACATTGCCAGATTGTTGCCAGTGAAGGATTACTGCTATATGGACATGGCCATATAAATGGAATACTGTGCTATTCTCTTATCTGGAACTCAAACCTAAAACTTCTCTGCATGCTTTCCCTTAAACTGAGCTCAGAGGATCTCACCATGCAGATGCGAGCCTAACCTCCAGTATAAACAAGAGAGCCTTGATTCTACAGTGAGTACTTCTGACAGTTCAGAGATTTTCAGACTATCTACTGTGCCTTTCTCCATAGTTCATAGAAGATGTAATCTGCTTTTAGAGAAAAGGCTTAGCAGACACTAAATTGACCATCCAACCACTGTGACACTGGTTTTTTTTACAGCATAAAAGAGAAATAGAGGTTTTAATCCTTAATCCATTCTATTTTTCAGTGAGAATCTGATAGCTAGTTACATTTCATTTCACCTCCTAGGAACACTTACTATTTGTGAATCTGGATCTTAATGTCCTAAGATCCCACTGAATTATGGGCAGTTTGTACATGATAACAATACAAAATAAGCAGTGAAAAACTGAGATAATGTGGTGGCTGCAGTGAAGACTGGAAGCCTGACTTACCTGTGTCATTTTTTTTCTCACTCAAATGGCACAGTTAATCTCTGACCCTGCAAAGTGGTCCATCTGGCTGGAAGGCACTGTGCCCTTGCAAAGTCCAGCTGAAATCAATGGGATTCACATGCTGGGACCAGCTTGCAGGGCAGGGCTAATTCTATCAATTAATAACTGGCTTCCATTGCACAAACATCAGTGTCAGGCTTTCCTGAAGAAGTCCAACATAGCTCCATTATTGTTTTATGATTAAAAGACCTTTTTTTTCCAGCTGTAACAGTTTGCACAAGTCTCAGAGTAGCACATTCTGCGCAGATCTGCAGAACACAACACTGAGAACTTCTCCAAAATGCTTGGCATATGCATAAAGCATATGGTACAGTTTTGTAATTTTCTTATGCAGCAGGAAGCTTGGAAATTGTCAAAGATCAAGAACTAAGGAAGGGAATAACTTAAACACTGCAAACCCTTTAACAGTCAAATTCTGTGCTTCCAGAAAACAAACTGTAATATTAAGAGAAATGAATGTCAGTGTCATGTAACAGGATAGACAAAAAAATCGGGGCCAATGATTTTGAGATAACTATTTTTCCTAATTGAAAGAAATTCAATCTGTAGCATTTTACTCATCTCTCCATTTCCCAGCATAGTGATTTTAGATTATGTTTTCTAGCATAAGAAAATTGCAATCTATAGAAAATTCCTATATTGAAACCTTATTAAGAATGAACATTATTTGTGTTACTGAAAATGCTTTACAGAGAGGTTGGAAAGAAATTGTTTGTTCATATTTAGAAAAAAATACATGGGCTACACTAGCGTGAGTTGATGATGCTTGTCACCTGTGACTCTGATTGTGTTGTCACCCAAGAGCCTCAGGGTGGATCACCTGAGATGAACAGAGTGCAGATCCCTGAGCCTTCACCTCAAGTGACTCTTTCTGTTCATATCCACCTGTATGTTTATGAAATATACAAAATTAAGTCTCTTCTCTGCCCCAGCACCTTTTTCCCTTTTTTTTGTCTTTAGAGAAGACATTATAATTGAAACTTTAATTTTTTTTTGCATAAAAACCAAGAAGGGACATAACTTTTCACTGAAATGAATCCCTGGGACTGTAGTATCAGAGGAAAGGAACAGCTTTTTCAACAAGTGCTGACAGGAGAGGCACTGCTTTGCATCCCATGAAAGTAAAGCTGTGCTATCAGAAAACCAATTAAATGGCACCTCTGTCCCATGCTGAATACTAAAAGAATTATGCAGTTTCTCCATGGGCTCCATGTGTGGCATAAAGGTTTCCATGGAATTTGCCATCACTGACAATACGGAGGTGGAGAAGAAAGGTGCAAAACCAGCAAAGAACAGAGCTTCTGTTGTCACCATGATAACAGACATAGAGTTCTTCTTACACCATCAACTCTTGCTAAAAGCACAGTCTGACAGTACTATGGTATCAAGGTGATAAAAGGAAGGTCATGCATGAAGGTGGAACATACAATAAATAGTGACTTTTTGATAAAATGATTGATAAATGAATGATTTGCTACAGAGAAATGCTTTACTGCACAAGATTTGGGGGGAAAAAAGTCCTGATGTTAAGTATGTGTGCTATAGTGACTACTACCATTAAGAGAAGATGTTTTGCAATCACACAAGTTAATTCTATGCAAATGTTGTCTCCACGGAAATTAGGAAAGCAAATCAAATGGTAAACTGTGTGATGGTTAATATCATTATGTCACAGGATGTATTTGGATCTTGAATTCCTGTGAGTAGTTTTGCTCTTCAAGTCCCCATGAAGTGTGTGGTGGTCGTGTGTATCAAACAATGTTAGAGCTGGCCTAAAGCATCCTCCCTATTATCTGCAATTAACACAGCAGCTCCTGCCTAAAAGGGAATGGACACCTTCTTGGAGGCTACAGGAACATGCAGTATAGCCATAATCAGCAGATTTACTCTCTTGTAAAATACCTTTACCACTGTAATGAGGGTCAAAGCACTTACCTAGAGCATTTATGGATATCTTCACTATTACATTATATTGCCAAAAAAGCTTCCAGGTTCTAAGTGGATCATGAGTAAGAGAATTTATGAATGGAAAATCTCATCTGCTTTCAGATCCAGGAGCACAAACTCAATCACATATTATTTAGCAACAACAAATGTGATTCCTGTTTATTAGCATGCAAGCAGAAGTTGCTCTTTGCATCTAGAAGTCATTTTAAGATGAATATTTTCTAGTACAATTCAAACTGACCTCATGAAACTATTTCTGTGATGCTTTTTTTCAAGACTGTAATGACCAGCCTAATTACATAGTGACTAAAATCGATTTTCTGCTATTTAGGCATAAGTTGCAAATTATAGGTTTTTGAAAAGTCAAGAAACTGCTGTCTCAAATCATATTTCTTCAGACAAGATAAATAACAAAATCTTTAAACTCTACACCTATTTTCACATTCAATTCTAGACATTTTTTTTCTAGTATGTTGTGTCTCAGTTTTGAGTGAAAAAAATGGTCCAAACCCTCCAAATTCTCAGGATGTTTGCTCTCAGAAGTTATTTCAAATGTAAGAGATCGTATTCAGTAGTGGTAATCTTGACTCCACATAATTGCAATCAGCAAAAGCGGGCTTGGCACTGAAATTTGCAATATGTTATCTTAAACATTTTTTTCAGAACTCCTGATTTATTACCCCCTGCTCTCTACACTCCACAATTCTGTTCCGTGGATTTTGCAAGCTGGTAATTGTATGTTCTATTAGTTTCCACAAGATCTCATTCTAACCCTATCTCATCCTATTCAAGCACTCTTTCTGATGAAAAAGTTTTTGAAGGATTTAAACTTGGATTATAAACTTGGAAGGATTTATACAGCTGAAATTATTTGAACTTTGCAAAATGCTGGACTTATGTTTTTACACTTGTTTGCCACTAAAAGAATTTTAAAACATGAAGTAGTTTCCATTATTGCAGCAAAAGGGAAATTCCAGGTTATTAAAACTTGGACAGAAAATTTTGTATAATATTTATCATCTTAGAAAGAGAAACAGTGGTTTATATTAAATATATAGTGGTTTATATGACTAATCTTAGAAAAAAAATCATATAGTATACTGAATCCCTGTGGAAAACAAAGGAAGCTGCAGTAAGTGACACTGTAAAATCAACTAATGACTTGTTTCTTGCTGAGTCAATATTGTCTCAGTGTATTAGCGTGGAGTTAGAAGAAGTCTGCTGCTAGGATAGCACAGAAAATAAGGGTGAAAATAATTAGTAATGCGAACAAAATAAATTACTAAATGCAGACAAATAGAAGCCTAATTTCAGCCAAAACTAAAGATTTGGCATTTCTTCTCTAATTACATTTATTGCACAGATTAGCACTTCTCAGTCACTGCAAAATCTAGTCTGCACAGTTAGATACATTTACCCAAAATTTCAGTTGTATCATGAAGGCACATTCCAAAGCAAAACCATGTCCCATATCAGAGACACCATGGACAGGTCTATTAACAGTGCAGAAATGAGTGTAGCTCCACCTCGGCTAAAGTGTCATTTAATGTATTTCCCTCTCTTTATCCTCTTTCAGGCACAGCCTGAAACATGTGCATGTGCTACCAAACTCATACACAATTTCTGTGTTTGAGAAGAAACGTGATTAACTGCAGGGACTGTTTATTTATCAATATGATTATATTATATAGCATGTACAACCACCTGTGACTTCTCAGTGTAAAAATATTAATATTGTTAACAGAAAAACATGCTTTGCTCTAAAGCATTTACTCTTTCTTGTATTTGTCAAAAGGGATTATCTACACCTGTTAAACACCAAACAGAAAACTTGTAACAATGCATAAAAATGTGATTTCTAACAACACTTTGATAAAATAAACAAATAGATATTTCACCTCCTCACAAACTAAAACATAAATTTAATTTGCCTCCTTCCAGGTTAACACATATATTTTGTAATGCAATTATGGCACAATTCCTGCCTGGAAAGGACTGATATAAATTCAGCACTCAATACTCTATTTGTGATAGAGTCAGCTATTATATGATGAATTAATATAGTAGGCTCTCAACATTAACAATAGTAATGAACATTACAAAAATTTCATTATATTCATTTATAACACACTTTTGCAGTGACATCTTCCATAAATAATAAAAGGATTTGCAGTTCCAATATGATTTTCAGTGTTTAAACCTGTACATGGCAAGTCATTGCTTATACTGCAGCTACTTGTACACCATGCAAGAGGAGGGCGAATTTTTCCTTCATCTCTTGAAACAAGTAGAAAAAGAACAATTTTCTTGTTGATTAAAATAAAAAATTGTGGTATAAACATATAATTAGATTGATGTTAGCCAACTAGAAACCAAATTCTTCTTATATTGCCATATCTCTTGAAGCAAGTTTATATTCAGTCTTACAAACCAGTTTTCTCAACTCATTACCTTTCTTTTTTAGACTCTGTTTTAAGCAGACAGACCTTAACAATCTGGTGAAAGCACAGAAAATATTTAATTGGATTCTACACATTTTAACACCACCATTCTCTCAAGCAAAAGATGGAACCCAGCTGTTTATAAAGGGTTCTGATAGAGAATAATATTAAAAAAAAAAACCCAAAAAAACAACAAAGGCCATGAGGCAAGCAGTTGAGTGTTGCTTGGTGTCCATTGCTGAGGGATTTAGCACATTCTGGTGACCTGTAAGTTATGTTCTGGCTCTCCTCTGTCATACAAAAATTAATTTTACCTTGGAGTGTATAATAGTAACAACGTTGGCATAAAATGCCTTTTGCAGATTTTCTCTTTTGACTTAAAATTTGGAAAAATACAGAATACTTCAAATGAAAGAAAAATAATTATGAAACATTAATTTCAAAATTGCTTTTATTCCTTTTCCTGTGCTTTTTACCCTTGTATTTTCCTACTTAATATTTTTGCCATTCATTTAAAAACATTTTTTCCCTACCTTTGTTCCTATACCAATTCAGTCCATTTCCAAAACTTGTTCTACCTTTCTATCATTTGTAGATTTGATTTTATCTCTTTCATTTTTTATTTGGTTTGGAAGGGACTTTTAAGATTGTTTCATTCCAACCCCCCTGCCTTGGAGGGGGGAATCCTCCACTAGACCAGGTTGTGCAAAGCCCCATCCTACCTGCTTTGGAGCACTTCCAATGGCTAGGTATCTGCAAGTTATTTGGGCAACCAGTTCCAGTGTCTCACCACTCTCAGAGTATTTTCTTCCTTATATCTATTCTAATCTAAATTTACACTTTTTCAGTATACTCAATATGGGTAGTCAATTCATACTGCTAGTTGCATTTATTTAAGATGAATATGACTACGGTATAACTCTGAAAAATTAGAGAGGTGTAAATACAACAAAATATATTTTCGCAGAAATCAAAACCCAGCAAGGCCTTTCTTCTGTGGCTGATTTGCCACCAACACTTCTTCCTCCAGCACCACTCCTACTTTAGTCTATGAGTGTGACATCAAATAAAGATAGATATTATCAGCATGTCATCTAATGAAATTATTAAAAGGAAAAACATACTGTCTGACTCTGCTTTCATTCTGCAACTAGTTATTTCAGGAGACTCCTTCAAAGATTGATTGTTACAAAACTCATTAATTCTGTGACAATATATACAAAGTAGACAGGTCAGCAAAAACTAGGGTACATTCTTCGATTTCCCCTATCAAGAAATACTATAAAAATAATGAATTACCTATTAAAGAGTTATTGCATTAGGCATATGAAAGAATATGTGCTGCAATCTACACTGCAATGAGGCTTTTTTTCTGTGCTAACATTCTGCCATATGACAATATTTTCATAGCTACTGGTAGATGGGGACAAGTTGGTGTTCCCACTTTAAATGTTTCCATTATAAATCCGATTTTACAAGTGCGTTAACTACGGCAGGCCGCTTTAATCAGCATCAGGCTGAACCGATGAGCCCTACTCATTTCAGTTACCCAGCATGTAACTCATGTTCCCATTTGCTTTGAAAAATAAAGCGACATAATCCAACTCTCCATTAGAGAACACAAGCATGGGAGTCTCCCATCCAGATAATTATGTGCAGTGCAAATTACATTCCATTAGCATGTTGGCTGGCTGATCACAGGGAGCAGGGTGTATTCAGCCAGAAAGAGTAGGAGCAGTCCAAATGAACCACTTGAAAATGTTCAAAGATAATGTAGAGCCAAGGCACTGAGACTGGCATTTTAAAGGGAGCACCTTCTGGTGCGAAACCACAACTTTTCTCCACAAGTAACTTATTTCACTTCCGTACTACTTTCAAAGGTGGATGTAACTGAAGTTCAAATAAACTCCTTGTGACTAAATTCAAACTTGTCAGGTGGTTGCAGACACCTGCTAGTGGCAGAACAGTCTAAATCAGGGAATGAGCGGGAGTTCTCAAACCAGTGTTTCTTTATTCAGTCATAATTCTGAGATGCAAAACTATTATTTCTTCAAGCATTTATAATAAAAGCTAAGCAACTTGCTTAGTTTCCTCTCTGCACTAATATGTTACTTCAGCATTACAAAGATCACTGATGCACATAAATGTAGCAATGGGGAACAAAGACAACAGATCCCCTGGTATGTCCGAAGAAAATCCGTTTATTGCCAAAAATCGCTCNAAACATCGCCCCCTCCTTATACCCTTAATCTCAACCGAACACAACTGAACCCAAGGCGAAGCCTAACAGAACTGAACAGCAGAGGGCCCCCATTGGCTGGCACAGCTGCAGTACTGCTGTCCATGCGTCCTATCGCCCAATCAGCTTCCTGTTCATGTGCTGTCCACGCGTTCCTCCAGCCAATCACAGTCTCACTTCCAACTGTCACTCAACTGCCTCTCACCCCTCAGCCAACTTCCAGCCCTCCCACCTGCAGCTGTGCCTTTCCCACAGGGGCTGCTGGTGAGCACCAGCCTTAACCACTTTAACAAATGTAATCCCATGTTCCACACGTAAACAGCATGACAGTTACTGTGGAGTCTTTAAACCTCCAGTTAATTTCAACTTGGAGAGAAAAAGGAAGCTGGGAGAGGTCCTAGAGGGCAATTCTTAGAAGAACATCTGTGAGGAAACTACAATGATCTAACTACCATTGAAGCCACATCCTGCAGGGAAGGAAGTGTGCAGGTGTGTGTTTTACATGGTGTGGACAGACCTTTTTGTTCCTATGTACTTATGTAAATGTGTGATTATATATATTATCATCTCAAGAATATTTCTGACTGAAAGCTGAACTGTTCTTTTTCAGCCACTTTAGCCCAGGGAAGTTGATATACACTCTCTACTTTTCCTTCACTTAGGCATTATTACACCATCTGGGAAAGACTCAGTGTTTCATTCCTACATTACAAAGTTTCTGAGCTTTGAAATAGATGGCAGCTAAACACTGTTTCTCTAATAAGATGCTGACAACAGACAGTATTTAGGGATAGGAACAATGTGTATAGGATGGAATGCAACCATCTGCAACCACTTCCGAATGAACACGAACCTCACCATAAACAGCACTTCTGGACACAGCCATCATACCTCTCTTGTGAAACTGGGTACAAATCTAGGAAGCAATAGTGCCTATCTAAACCTTCAAAGACAAAGAGAAAGGGCTGGACCCCATTTGAGCACATTGGAACAATTATGAGATATTGCACAATGGAAATTATGGAATATGTGAAATTAAATAGGTGAAACAAAGGGATACCAAAAGGAGGACAATAAACTAAGCAATGAAAATACAGTTTTGAGAGACAAGGAGTAAGGATCATTGGGAAGGATCATGGCAATACTTACTACATCAAAGAAAGATGTATTTCCATTATTATTTAATGCTTGAAGTATGAAAACAATGTAAAAATGATTTTGTGCCCCAAGCCCAAAATATTTTTACATTTGTCATTTGAGACCATTCTTCCTCTTTTGGGAAGTTTCCTTTTATGTGTCATTGCAATACTACAGGTAATGGCTTCTCTACAAATTCTTGATTTCTCTTTTCCAGCTGACTTGACTTTGTTTCCCTGTGTATTATATGATATCTGCTAGATACAAAGATATCTGAATGCAAACATGATACATGCCTAAATTACAACATTTTTTGCACTATATATGAGAGGATTTATAAATTCAGACAATGATGATGAAGAGGAGAGTATTTTACAATTGCATAGAATGCAGAAGTCTAAAAGGCTGAATTATAGGCCAAAGTAATCTCATTAAATGGCTGGTACCTTGGAATTAAAAAAACCAAAAATGGTCTCATGACTAAAGGAAGACAAAAACTTTTCGACGCTTTTGGGGTTTTTTGGTGTCTATTTTGGTTGTTTTGGTCTGGGGTTTTTTGGTAGGTGACACAGGTGAGCAGTGGTGGTGGTAAAGGTGCCGCGTCCTTCCCAAAAGCGTCCCTCGATGGAGCCACTTGGGTGGTGCCACACAGACACCCTCACAAGCACACAGTCACACCAGTGCAGTGGATGCACACAGCCAATCACTCACACAAAAGCCAGATAGCTTCCTCAGCATCACTGGAGACAAAGAGGCGGGAGAGGTCCTTTGTATAGAAGTTCCACGGAGTGAGTTTATTATCTATACACTCGTGAAGGGATCCAGGGACAAAGAACCCAGTAAATTGGAGGGTCCAGGGTTTTATACTGGAGTGGTACAGGGGGCAGGTAGAACATCAGTAACCAATAAGCTGAGGGCAAAGGAGTGGAGAGAACATGGAATGACAAAACAATAACCAGTGGGGAAGGCAAGGTGTGGCACAAGGGAACTGAGAACCAATGGGACTTTGAGGAAGGGAGACTTTTCCAGAAGCGAGACTTAAAAAGGGGTAAAAGGGGCAGAGAGCCAACAGGCCAATCAACCAGAGGAAATCTACATAGGAAAGCAAGGTCTTGTGGGAACTTTCCATAACCTAAGGGCTGGCTTTAAACATCAGATTCGTCCCACCAGGGGCCCTCCACCATTTTGGGGCTGTGAAGCTCCTTAGGGGGCCCCATTGTGGACTCAACCACTGCAACAGGTAGGAAGCTGTATTAATTGCAGTCAGAAACCCCAGATGTTCAGAAAACCAGAAATATTTAACCGGAACATCAAGCAAATATGTGCAACAGGCAAAAGGGACAAAAGCAAATACCACGACTAATAAGATGGGCTGATGGATAGCTTGTGACCCCAAATCAGCTGAAGCTTCATGAAGGATTTCCTAGAGCACAAACCAGGCTTGATAACTATAAGTGGTATTTTTAGTGAAACAAATACTTCCTGGAAGCAGCCAGTCACACAGGAAATACTTTACTACAAGAATAAGGAGGATTTTTAAAATTGATATGTTTATTACTGTCATTGTTATTGGTTTTATTACTATTAAATATTTTGAAAGTCTAGTTGGCTGTTATATGTAAGTATGTTTATCTTATGTATTTGTTTTTCTTGGCTTTCTTAGTTATGGCAACATTCTGTTCACTCATATGATACAGTTTGTTAGTAGACAGGTAGTTCATGCAACTTAGTTTAATTTAATTTTCCTTTATTTTTGTTCTGCTTTGTTTTATGCTTTTTACTTGACCTTGCAGTATTTATGAATGCCAAAATTAAGCATTAACTCTATTGCCCTGAACCAAGGGATATGTAAGAATTTTCTTTCCCTAGAACATATTTCCAGTGATATTTTGAGTTTTCTTCTTATACAGCTTGTAAACTTACAAAAACTAGAATGGGTTTTTGTCTTAACACCAAGCCAATGGCCATCATTGTAGTCCCAGCAATTCTTCTTAGGGTGATTCCATGTGAAGTTTGAAGGGTAAATTCCTGGATCCACAGAAATTCTTCCAAATTCTCTTTTTTTCAACATGACAATATTTCTTTCAAAATTATAATTAATTAGACTTTTCTCTGCAGTTAACCCAACAGTATCTCTTTAGCTACAGCAGTTTTATTGAAGATGAACATTATTTGCAAAATACTTTTATCTTGGTTTGCAAGACACCAGAACTGTTAGCAAAGGAGATGTCTATTCTTATATTTAATTTCACTATCCATATCACAATAACTATAGAGAGAACCATGAATGTAGGTTTAACAAAAAGGAAATGTAATTAATTTCAATATGTAGCTGATAATGAGAAAAAATATAAGAAAGTAAGATACAAAGGCAAGGATTGCATTTTCCTGGACAGAAGTCTTGTATTTACTTTTGTCTCAAACTTGCATAAACAATATCTTGGATAATGATGCCAAGTGTAACTATCACTATCAGTGATAGTGAAATATTCCTTTTCCTCTATGTAATCTTTTAAAAAATAAACTCCAGAATTTGGGGGAGGGAAGTTGTGAGAAGAAAGAGTGGTGCACTTAAATTAATGGCATACTCCATACTTGTAAATTAGATTGTAAGTTACAGAAAACTCAGATGAAACAAAAAAAACCAAAGCAAGCAAGCAACCAACCGACCAAGAACATCCAGAAGCAGTTGCTTTGGAAATATAAAAAGGATAATTTGAAATCATAACCAAAACCAGGATCCTCAGGGCAGTGGTCACAGCACCAAGCCTGACAGAATTCAAGAAGTGTTGGGACAATGCTCTCAGGCACATGGTGTGACTCTTGGGCATGGTCCTGTGCAGGGCCAGGAGCTGTTCACAGTGATCCTTGCGGGTCTCTTGAACTCAGAATGTTCTATGATTCTGTGATTCTGTCATAAAAGGTTAGAAGATTCTTCATTTGAAAACACAGTTTTGGTAAAAATCAGCATGTTTGAAAGGAACCTGTCAATTTGACAGTGTGTTGGAGAAAAAGCCAAAACAAAGTATTTCAGATTTATCATTTCATCTGCATAAGGAAAAAAACAATAATTTTGGCTTTGCAACATTACTTTGTTCATCTTTTTCTGAATATTAAAGCATTATTTTTTTCTTTTTATGTCAGTGATTTGGGACTCATTATAAACGGGGTATATAAATTGCCAGACCTCCAAATCCTGTCAGAATGTAGAGGAGGAAAGAGCCCTCTGTCCTCCCTTGTATCTTGCCTTTCTTTTTCAAGATCAGATTGCTCTCATTTAATTTTAGCTGCCTAAAGGAAGGTGTTCAGGCTGTGCCCACCTTCTGCAGTCAGCAGGCTCCTCGAAAAGAATCATTCCAGTTGTTTTAGGGCTGGTTAAAGCATACAGCTCTCTCTGAGGTTATTTGTTTAGTGCTGTAGAGTTAAGACTACCTTACAGTTTGCCTTCTTGGATCAATACAAAACCCTCTGTGCCACAATTCCAAACAATAAGCTACACTGTTTGGGCTTATTGCTTTCAGACTATATCTATGAATTCTAACTTCCTTAGCCCTTCAGTGAAAAGACAAGTAAGATCATTTAAAAAAAGAATTCCTTATGTGGACAGTAACTAATTTTAATCACAAAAATACAGGAGAATTACTGATGTAGGTAACAAAAGGTATTAAAAACTTCTGATACTATGCTTCTGGTTTGAACTTCTTTCCATGAGTACTTGATTTGGTGCTAAGGGGCATTTGCTCCTCTTTTCATGTGTTTTTCTTTTCTCTTCTTCTAATTTTCTTTCTTTTAGGTAAGCAGTGTTCTCCCCCTTTCCCCCCTCCGCCTTGTTTTTTTTCCTCTGTGCTAGTTTCCAGATTATGAAATGTACTAGATTCTATCCAAATAGGATGGACACATGAGGACAGGAGGCTAATATTTCCTACAGAGGGAAGAGACATTCAATACTGAAGACCCATGGTCACTCTGTATTTATATGGTATTACTGTGAAAGGACCACTGGATTGGTTTACAGCACTATTTTAGAAAACTGGGATAATACAAGTAATAGCCTAATGCAGGATAATCACATAGAAACCCTATACCTTCCTCTTTACAACCTTGTCAATAAATAACAACTTTTCCTCTGGCCTACTACACATGCCAAAATTGTACAGTGGTTTAGAAGTTTAAAAGTGAATTTCAGTTCAGAATAGAAGTCTCTGACCTCTAATGAGAATTCTAGAAGTAAGAGCCATAAAAATTGACAGCTTGACTTCATATTTGGGAGATCTCATCCAGTTTCTGCCTATGTCTGAGGAAGCAAACAGACTTGTTTTCCACAGATAGTGTAACTTGAGAGACTTTTGATTCCTTTAATTTTTATAAAATATTTTTTTTGCGGTACTGAAATGTGAACATATTTCCGTGGCTTCACATTCAAAGGTCTGACGCTTCATATTTTGTGGAAGTAAGGAAACTCTAGGATGTCAGATAAAAAGGAGATTTCCAGAAGTTTGAGGTTCTGTAGAGTTGTCAGTTTCCTAAAGGAATAAGTTCTGCTTCAGAGAGTTAAAGAGATGAGAATTATTTTGAATCAACCTATAAAATGTATAAAGACTGTGTGCCTGATCTGTTCTGATTCAACCTTTTTGCTGTAT
>VYXC01000538.1:91281-123358 GCA_013397175.1 Platysteira castanea
TTTTGAAGTTATGCTTTCTCACACACATAACAATTTTCACTGAAGTGAAAAGCATTCCTAAGTGACTCGTGAGATGGACAGACTGTTTGCCTTCAAGCTGTATAAAATGGTCTAGCACTAAACTCTGGAAGCAGTGTGTACTTATCTGAGTATTTCCCAGTGTGTCTCATCCCTAGACACCTCATCAGCACTCACTCCATTGCTCATGCCCTGTAGGCAGAGGAGAATAACCACAAGCCTTTTCTACTAACTCTTTTATCCAAATGAAATAGGTTTTATTATAATACAATTTTTAAAAGCTCCTAAAATCACCACACAATACAGATTTCTATAAACCTAATTGTTCAGAAACACTGATCATCTCAAATAAAATTGCAGCAACTTTTCCTCAATCACCCAACTTCTGTGGCTTGAAGACATAACATCAAAATACTTCCAGTTGTATCATAAATAACCATATAAATACTGCCCTTAAGAATGGTAAGAAGCAAATGGATTCAAAAATTCTGAGACATATATTGGTCTTTGTCCACTGTCTTTAAATTAGAACACAGAAACTTAAAAATAATACAGGATTTTATTGAAAGCTATGGTAAAGATTATAAAAATAGAGAAGTGGTACTTCTGGATATTTGAAAATGTCTGACAATAGATGCAACTGTGTTGTATATAGACCATATTTCTAGGAATTTGTAATTAGAAAATTCTGCAGTTAAAAAGGAGAAAAAATTTAGCCATAAACCGATAGAAAGCCATATGCACTAACTGCAGGAAACTCTGGTTATGTAATGCCATTTATTAAAAAAAAAAAAAGGAAAAAAAAAGAGAAAGCAAAAGAAAGAAGGGGGAAAAAAGGAAAACAAAAAGAAGAAAGGAAGCCTTATCTTCATCAATCAAACCTGTAATCAGTGGACAAGACAACTATGAAAAAAGCTGTAGGATAGTCCATGCCACAGTAAAAGGAAGAGCATCCTGGCAGGGATTCTGCAGATCAGAAATGCCTAATCAAACATAGAGGTTTCTGTGTGGGTAGTAGTCGGCTGTGTAATTGAATACACATTTAAGGGAGAAACCAATTACCCTTTATGATCCCTCTTCCTGCTCTCCCCATGAAGCTTAAAGCTGAACACGTTGATCCAGTTGGTGGAAAGGCTTCCAGCACAAGCTCTTGCTGTCAATCCGTGGCTGAACAAGAGGATGTATGGCATTCATTTTCCACTGACTCCTGTAAAGCTGAAGGACTCAAGGATGCTTGTAACAAATGAACAAATCCATAAAAATAGGAATTTTAGTCTACATGTCAAATGCAAAATCAGAATTCTAATCACCATTACAGAATATGTATATGGAAAGGTAAATATAAATGTTGAGTTGGATTTTGAGAAATCAGAAGCTGATTCTTAAGAATTGTATTATGTGCTGTATTCTGTGCAATTATTGTATTATGGATAATGCAAATGTTTGTATCATCGCTCTTAAAAAGTTTTTATATTTATGGAAACATATATGTATATTTCAGCAAAATTGCTCATGATTAATAACTTTTTAATAATTTGAAGATGAGATACCCAGCGTCAGAATTCTAGAGCATTTCAAAATGCATTTCTTTATCAAGGGGCTACTGGCAATAATGAGATGAGGCAGGTTCAGGAGTGTACAGCTTGGTTAGTTGGACTCATGACAGTAATGTGAACAGATTATATGAAAGAGGGGACTGATTGCTCTGAACCAATTTTGATAATGTACCAGTGCCCTAACTAAAAGATATTAATACAAGAAAATAAATTTATGTGCATCTGTTTCCTCACGGATCAATATTTTTTCCCCAGTCCAATGCTCCAGGATCCTACAGCACGAGTGTGGCAGTTATTAGACTATTTGAATAAAATGTTTGTTGCCAGGTAACTGCAGCTTGAGGGCTATTCAGTGAGAGCTGGCACTGGGAAGTAGGACCACCAAAAGTGCAGGCAAGACAAGATAACCGATGTTTTGAGAGTCTAAGTACAGAATGACACCACTGTCCCCATGGTTGTAAACTGTGTAACCCCATGTGTAACCCACTGTCCCCATGGTTGTAAACCCCACGTGTAAAATCAGTAGAAGTTTATTGATCATTAAAGTTTGCTACTAATCGCTGTGGGAATGTAACCTTGACAGCTTAGTGGAACAATATTCAAAGAATTAATTTAGTGTGCAGAGAACTGTGTGTGATAGACAGTATGGGTGGAGATATCTGTGTGTTATAGACAATGCCACCATGAAAACAAGGAGCTGCTGATATAGGAGTTTGGCCACTGATCAGATCTCCGGATATCCTGAACTATATACAAGTGCACTTGTATTTTATTGTTGTTAAAGAGAGATACATTTTCATTTCTTGTTTTGACCCAGTGTTCATTGCATTTGTCCTGGCACACCACCCTTGAAGCTTGTTTATAATTTAGATGCAAGACATAAGTATAATCATATATGACTAGATATGTAAACGATCATAATATAAATTATAATACCACATTATCCAATTTTATATGTTATGTCATCTTATATAATGTTTTTATATATATGTGTGTGTGTGTGTGTGTAATGGTTTTAGTTTTATACATACATGTATACATATATAAAGCCTAGATGCCACAGGTTTCCAGGCTAGGGTAGAGGGAAAATGGAAGGAGAATACCAGGGCGGTAATCACTGACTACATCCCATTGGGCACAAAAGGCTTCAGTGAAATTCTTTATTGCCTTTTTCATCATTTTTTCTCTTTTTCCCCAAGTCAGTTTTTCAAATCTTTCCAGCCTGTGATTTCTCTCAGTTCTTTCCAAGAGCTCTAAGAAGGGTGTAGTGTCTGTTATACCAGTGTAAATGACCTGGAAAAAGTTCAAGCTTAGGCTGTCGCAGATTTTGTATTTGCAATTTTCCATAACTGACTCGGGGAGAGAATAACTTACTCCTTATCCCAAGAAAGTCTGCTATTCCTGCACCATCCTCACAGGTGTGATTCAGCACTTCTTCCCTTCAGAGACCAGACTCACCTCTCAGAGTAGGGTGTGCATGAGGCCATTTGAAGAGGAGGATGCATAGCCTATAAAAACTAACTTAGGGTTGAGTTGTAAGCAGCTGGCTCTGGTGGCGTTTGAAGCATTGAGAAATCAGAAGGATTTTGTTTCAAGATGAAACACATCAGTTAAACAATGAGAGGGAAAAGGACTAGATGGAGCAGCAGAGAGACTGATATTGAGAAGTGTTTAGTACATAGAGTCTCACAGAGGTTTAAATGAAACAGTTATTACATCAGGAAAGCAGACAGCTGGGCCATCCAGGCAGTACCTGCAGCCAGGAAAGGTGACAGTCCCAAAGCATCACAAGGAAGCACTGGACAAGGACCATAAAACATCTGGCATGCTATTTTACAGTGCTTAGTCTGAGTTTTGTAGCTGTGGAAGTACATTATTGCAAAAGCTGTGTCAAGAAGGGTAATACTTGTGGAAGTAAATTATCTATACCCCTGATGCAGCACTTGGCCCTTTGTACATTAGCAAGAAGAAACCCACAGAGAAATTCAAATGCAGTTGCTCTGTAGATCCCATGCTCAGAAAAGTATTCAAAGGAAATAACCCAAATGTTAACAATAGGGTGTAAGTCTTGCTCAGCAAGTTCCTAGAGCAAATTAGCAAGATTTCCATTATATTTGGATGTAGTTTAATTAAATTATGCAACAAGAACAATGAGCTGTCTCCTAGAATTAATAGATCACTTTTACTCATTCTTTCGAAGTCCAGCCAGTGTTATCCTCAGACGCACATGTAGCTATTGCAATGCCACTCTCTGAATATTACCTTTTCATACACAGCTCATAAATCACAGGAAACTACTGATAACTCCTCCTACAGTACTTACTGCTTTGCACTGGAAGTTAATTAAGGAAGTCCATTCAAAATGTTTAATTGTTTAAATATAAATTACATTTCGTGCACTATAACCATTGTAAGTCTTCTACTCCATCTGTTCTTTCCTCTTAGCTTTTGTTCAAAATGAGAAATCCGCTGACACATTGATTTTCATAAAGCATCTGCCTTTACCCTTCCTCAAATGGTCCTCAAATATTTGCTGAGCTAACTGTAGCTTGACAAAAGCACAGATACATCAGAATTGAAAGCTTTTACTGTATTTTATGCACTAGGCTGATGCACAGATTATAATTTGTTGGTTTGAAAAATACCTTCTTTCTTAAGTTCAGTAAATCATAATTTCCCAGAGCATCAATTCCTCCTGTATTGACTGACTCTAATATATTCCCTTCTCTTCCCTGTTTGCTGTAAGAGAAATGTTAGTAGAAACTCTTTCTTACTGTTCTCATACAAATGCAGTCCCTACTGGCCTTTCTCAGATCTCTTAGTGCTACTGCATTCAGAAAACAGCATGACTGCTATTTGAATGTCAAAGTTAATTTAATTCACTATTTCTTTTTATGAAGCAGTCAATAAAATGTTTCGCAATCAAGCTAGATTAAATTGTTCAATACAAGAGGAGACAAAATTAGAGATTATTTTTAAAATTTTAGTCATATTTTGGCATTCATAACTAAAGCTGTAATGTGGAGAAGTCTAATATAATTGCTGTGTTTCTTCATATTTGAGTTTGGAGGGGAAAGGAAAAGAGGGAAGATATCTCCAAGTGAGGATGGGTGAGTACATTCATATGTTTAAAGAAAACATTTTGTTTGGGAAACATAAAACAAAAAACATGGTATTGATGTTCTGACGATTTTTTTTTTTAATTGAGGATTTTAAACTTTAATTTTTGAAATATCAAAAATTAGTTCCAAAACTTCTGATACCAGAAATGAAGTAAGAAAATAATTATTCACAGAGATCCAGCAACCAAATATTAAAAAAAAAATCCAGAAATATTTTTTTCAAAAGTCCCGTGGGATCCAGGACCTTCATGATAGCTCTTAGCAGTTAATAATTATGTGTATTTGTTCTGAACTCAAGCACTGCAGAATGTTCATTCAAAATTGAGGGTGAGGGGGAAACAGAGAACATTTTTTTAAAATGTCCACCTTCTGGAATTTGTACATCAAATCAATCTTTCAGTGGTCTTTGGTTCAGAATTCCACACAATATGAAAGATTCTGTCTGAGGCTTCTATATTTCACATTACACTCATTTTTATGTTTTGAACCTTTTTGCTAGACACTTATTTATTGGTACACAAGATGTGTTCTTTTCTGTTGGAATTTTCAAAAGCACTCAGTTCTGGCTTTTATCAGTTCTGAAAGGTCACTTCCATAAGCACATGCAGCCAAATTTCAAAGCAACTTGTGGCTTTTTGCCATTCCCTGTTCTCTTCAATGCCAACATCAAGTTCCACCTAGCATAGGTAATTATTTTTGTTAAAATGAACAAATTATGTTAAAAAGGTTAAAATAGTGAGGTCTTTGTTGTTGATTTTTTGTGGGTTTTTTCTTTCTTTCTTTTTGTTTTGTTTTGTTTTGTTTAAATGTATGCAACATTATGGCAGCAAAGTTTCTAGTAAAATACCAGACATTGATCAACATAAAACATTCACCACATGCAGGTGTTTATTTCCAGCTGGGCACATCTTCATTATTCTGATGCAACAAGTTTCCAAACCACATGACAGAGAATACCTTGTTAAAAAGTATTTAGCAAAGTCCCAGCAACAGAACAGTGCTAGACTAAACTACAGCCAGTTTCAAATTTTTAAGTTTTTATCTCTAATTCCTCTGTATACTGTCAGGAAATACTGTGCAGAACATAATGGCATGGGCTGCTTTAAAGAGTTTCCTTACTAGTCTTATTTGAAATATTCACTATTAACTTAATTGAAATATATATGTGTATAAGTTGTGACTATTAGCGTCAGGGTTTTTTTTAACAGAAAGATCATTCAAATGATAATAACAGAATGTAGAAACCCAGCCTCTCCATCTCTCATTCAGTTCTTGTTGAAGACAGTAATTTACATGACAGCAGCTCAGCGGTCTGACAGTAAATTAGGGGAGTAAAGGAAGATGTGTCTGAAGATGTATATGTACTATATGTACATAAGGCAGAGAAATCTAAAACCAGGCAGAGATGGGGGCAACTGATGTCAACCTACTTCCTAAGCATACCACATTATTTTAATGAGTTTTTATTGAATTTCACAGCATATATTTTAAGGGGAAAAGGATAAAAATAAAGTTGCATTACAAAAAAAAAAAAAAAAAAAAAAAACAAAAAAAAANAAAAAAGCCACTCCATGGCAACACTGCTGCTCAAGCTGAGCCATGAGATGACCCCCAGCAGCAGAGACCTGCTCTGATTTCAGTGACCTGTTTCTGTTCTGTTCTGGTAAGAGGGACTATTTTGCAGTCCAGCTGCAGAATGCACTAATGAAACAAGAGGCAGAGACAGTTGAGCCTTAAGCTCAGAATCACTGAGTGGAAACTTTGTACCTGTCTGCAGGGCTTATAAAGTGGATTTTTAGATACAGACAGTGCTTTATTACAGCTCTAACATTACAAGACAGAGTTATCTTGTTACTTTTTCCAAACTGACCTCCCAGAATGTGATACAGAATGTGATTTTCATCAGTCTTTCTGGGCTCACCTTAACCTTTCTAGAAAAAGCACCTTTTCTGTTGCCTCATAATAGGAATTAAGAACATATTCACAAAACTGAAGCATGGCCTAAAGACATTATAAATTTAATAATGAGTTTCTTTTGAATCACCCCATCCCCTATACTTGACATGATCCCAAAAGTCATCTCTCTCTCAGTTCCCCCAACTCCCTCCATAGACACACAGATTCATGCCTCTGTACAGGAAGAGTCAGTAACCAGAAGCTTATTCTAAATGCAGAATTAGAGGTTCACTCTGGCGGAGATGAATGATTGGACTTGCCATGTGATATGCAAGGAATAGAGGGTTTTTTTGGCTGGCATCTGCCTGAATAACATGAGTGAATGGCTGCTGTGGAATAGCAATGGTTTTCTGAAATTTGAATAGACTTTGGGCTAGGGCTAGGGTTTTTGGGATTGTTTTATTTTTTTTCTTGGTTGGGTAGTTGTGGCGGGAGGGGAATTGTGGTTTTTTCTTTTTGTTTGCTTGAGGGTTTTTGTTTTGGTTTTGGTTTGGGGATTTTTTGTTGGTTGGTTGGTTGTTTTATCAGGAGTTAACGTACTAGGTTTAAATCTGATGCTTCAGAGTTGACAGGTTTTAAGAGTTTAACATTTGAGCCTGGCCAAACTGTTGAGTATTTACTATTTCAGGATCAAGTTCAGCACTAGGAGTTAGAATTCATGGTATTTCCAAGGTAAGAGTTACTTGGGAGAGCTTCCCAGACTGTATGGGTTGGTGCTTGGAAAGTGCTGTCACTGTTGGTATGTGTTGTAAGTTGGCAAAGGCTAAGGAGATAGACAGCATAAAGGAGTTTCAAAATATGCAAGAAATAGTCAGTTTAGAGTCTTTGGACAGATAAGCTAGAGCTAATATTTTCAAGGAGAGATAATTTTGAAAGCATTTTGAAGTGCTTTGGTTAAAAAAAAGATTTTGAAAGCAATCTGGTGCAAACTGGGTTAGAGACCAGAGTTCCAGCATTGTCCTTTCTGTAAGTATCAGAATTACAGCACATTTTATTATGTGATAAGACCATCTACAATTTTCTACAATGTGCCTGAAAATCTTTGCACGATTGAGAAGCAAAACAAAACAAAAAAAAAGCATAAAAATTTATCTGTGGATATACTTGACCCTGCACAATAATGCAGGCTCAGGTTTTCATACAAATAAAAAACCATAGAAAACCTGAAAATCTGCAGTCTTTGTATTTGATATACTATCCCAATGTGGGTAACTGATTGACAATAAGGATGCAGGAAAATAAATTACAAGATGAGAGGAAAGCATACCAGTAGAAATAAGGAAAGTGCTGATTTGGGAGCTGATTAATAGGAATTTTCCCAGTATCTCCCTCTGCAATTCAAAGAGCAATGTTGCATTACACCCTGAGAGCCTCTTAGGCTGCTCAGCATGAGAGTTTAATAGCAAAACAGGAGTTGGTTCACAAAGGACAAACTGGAGCACCAATCAGACTTGGCACAATTCCTCCTGTATTTAGCATTTCAAAACACAAAAAGACTTTTAGATACCAGGCAATCCACTCTCAACTATCTGATGCTATGGAGACAAGGATGCCATATTCACCACAATAATTCCCAAAATGAAATTCCTTAGGACCTCATATCTTTAGACAACTGAGGGCAATCCATACTTTCTGAATTAAGATATTATGAGTTTTATGATATTATGATTTATTAGTTTTTTCACTAGAAATACATGAGTTTTGAAACGGCAATAACCACAGTGTCTGCTGCATATTTGTTAAGGCACAGAACAAGGTTCATCAGGATGTACAGCTGATGATTAAAAGAACTTGTTTGGGTTTCAAACAGGTACATATATTTTGAAGATACTGTTTTTAAGTAAATAACTTCCACAATGAAACTCTGGAAGAATTAGGTCAAGTTATGAGGAACTAAATGTGAAACTAAACAAAGTTCAGTATTATTTTGAAATAGCAGTGGACTTCCCCAGGACTGGCCCCTGATTTGACTTGATTTTGGGGAAAAAAAGCTTTGGATTAAAAATATATTTGCCTTAGTTAGATCATAGTATTTATCCAGATAGTTATAAAGAACTTCTCTTTTTTTCTGTTATAATAAAGGAACATTTTTCTTCCTTTCCTTATTGTCAGTAGTTGAAAATATGTGGTTTTAGTGCCATCACTTTAATGGGCTGTGCTAGCTAACCCCTCCATACTACAAGGACTTATTTTATTAGAATAATTTTGGGATGCGACCAGCAAAAACAGATTAAATTTAATTAAAAGAAAAACAAAACCCTCCAGTTTTCACTTTATGTTACTATTACTAAGTAATACTCTGGACTTTACAAAATTTCTGTGACACTTTAAAACCTTCACATCCGGTATTACTGATGATACAGGTTTATGTCAGGGAAAAATAAAATATTTTCTTCAACTGGGTTAAGTTTTCATTATAGTCTTTAGCTTCATAAATAAAATCTCTTGATCAAAACTGATTCAAGAAGTAGTATTTTCTCAGCTCATTGTTGCTATTGTAAATGAAAACAAACACTTGAAATGTTTCATTTGAACAAATGAAAACATTACGCTTTTCTAATGTTTAGTAATTTAGTACGCAAATCTAAGAAGCACAATAATATAGATATGAAGTATCGCCTCTACAATCAATCTTTATCTGTCTGCTACATACAAGTTTACTCTGATAGAAAATGTAGAACTTCAAGAACAGAGATGTCTTATTTCTTGTGCGGTATGGAAATTGCAGCCTGCTGGACTCCGACAGCAGTAGAGTCAGGTGAATCCTCACTACAGCAGCTTAAATTATGCAACACAAGTTCAGCACCTTAAAACCACCAGTATTTTACATAAGGTGGAATAGAACTGCAGTGGGTAGATGTCAGAAAACTAATAGGCCAGAGTATTAAGACATTAGGCCACCTAATAAGGGCTGTCTTTCTCAATCCTCCTTTTCCTATTAGAAACAGTTATTGCTGAAATGGGATTCACTTTCAGATGTTTCTGGTTATATTCAGCATTATGTTCCCTGTTAACTCACACTGATCTGATGTGAAATGATGTTCTCTGCAGGAGATCTCAGTTTTTCCAAACCACAGCTCTGGGGTATTTTTCTGTCTTTTTAATGCTGTAATTTTACTTTATTTTAAAATGAATGCTACATGTACTGATCTTGGATGGGGAGTCAAGCACTGCTTTATTCTAAGAGCATTTTGCCTACATCAATCCCCATAGAACTGATCTCTTTTGCAATTTGAGATTTGGCTGTGTGCTCAGAATGTTTTGCTAAAGAGATATGGAATAAAATAGACAATAATGAGGTTTCGTTTGAACTGGAAACAGTGCAATACATTTTACTTTAGAGAATTCCCACTACACAAAGCTGGGTGCTTTCTTAACACGCACAATAAGTTGCACATGAGGAATGTGGCCTGAGATGCCTCCTTTCCACTTCTTTCCCCTTGAGGGGTGGAAGGGTGAAACCTCAGCACATGTACTTTTCAGTTTTAAAAGTAATAGAGTTCCATGTCTTCTGCAGCTGAAGAACGAAGTGCTGTTAGTCTCTGGCAGTAACCTGCGGCATGGACACCCTGTCCTGTTCACTTCTGCAGAGGCTCTGGGTTGAAGTGAAGTGTTCTAGTATATAAGCAACCATAAGTAACCATGGTCCTGTGTCAAATAACTTGGAAAAATAATCTCAATGGTCTAGGATGTCATTCCTTATTTGGACAGTCCTGCCTGCTTAAAAGCCCTGATATCATGGAAATGAATTTACTTTTTTTCTTTTCAGTTTTGAGCAGCTCTTAATGTGTGTTGTGTGACTGCAAGTATCTATAGTGCAGGACAAAGAGGCTGGTTTTCATATTCTTTGTCTTGGAGCTGCACTAATCGTTTCCCATCCCATTTTAACACAGGATTTGAAGGCAGCTGAGCAGGCAGGAGAGAGCTACAGCGTGTCCAAGAAGTTACCTGGACTGAAAAACCTGGGACTGTGGGACAGAAGTTGCCTTCTCCGTAATAAAACCATGAATATCTACAGACACAAATCAACGACAGTAGTGTGAAGTTCCCTGTGGTCCAGACACACAAAAGCATTGATTTTGTTGGGAGCTTTACGCATGAAAGATCTGAATCTGGGAAATGACAAGCACTTACAACTCAATGTGAAGCCAATAAGGCTTGTGAGTGCTCAGTTGGCATTTCAGCTATTCATTTCAGCTGCTCAGCAGTGTAAGGTGAACACATGATCCTGAAAGTCTGTACACTAATGTGACTTTATTGATTGAAAGCAACTGCTCTGAGTGAGACAAATAGGATTTGTCTTTTAGTTCTTAATTTCACAGTGTGGACAGCATAATATTCTGCAAAATTAATCTTTGTAACATGTCTGTCTTTCTGATCCTCGTATCCTGCCATTTCTGGTTTTCAGTCAACAAAAGAAACATCAAAACTACTCTTTTCTGTGCCTTTTTGATGCTTATATTGTGCATTATTTCCATCCAAATAACCAAAAAGACAGTTTGGTGTTTTTCTTCAAGTGGTGTTTGACCATCAGTTTTCCTGAACAGGCTTAGTCCACTGACTGTTAAAAACAATTTCCTGTTTTAAAAGGAGAAATGCTGTCTCTGCAGAAGGAAACCCCAAGAAGTGTCATCCTTCCCAATGGTAAAATGCAATCCAAGAGTCTTTGTAGTAACATAAAGCTCATTTGCATGTCAAGTGCAATGCCACTGAAGCACTCTAGAACCTAATTGTTGTCAGATCTAAGCAATGTCAGATCTTCATTACCTCTGAGTATGTGTAGGAAGATTATTATTTTATGGTACTTTCAACCTAAAAGCAATCCTAAAAAAAACCCAACTTCTAATGAGTTAAATAAATGTCATCATTTTTAAGTACAGAACTTAGAGATTATATTTTTCAAATTCACCAGGGCAATTAAGATGACAGTAAATTTTTCCAAGAGCTATAATACGAGTGGCAGTTTCTCATACATACCAAGTGAATTTAATTGACACATATTTCCAATGAAATTGCTGACAATATCAATTGCTATGCTTTATACATGTGCGACAGTGATTAGAAAATTAACATCATTATGTTATTTCTAGTGATGGCCTACCTCAAAAAAGGATATATATGGACCTTTTTTACATTCATGGGACTTTTCTAAAGTTATAAAAATTAATGAAATAACATTCATATTTGTCAAATGTTCCAGTCTTTTTATTATCCTTAGATATGGCCAAGACAGATTGCAATTTAAATGCAGGTCTAAAAAAGTATTCACCTCCCAAGGGTAGTGCAGTGAAGAAACAGCTAATATTATATCCACTCAGTGCAATATCATACCACCAATATCTCACACTGGTTGTAATCTGCCTGAGCAACCTTCCCCACACTCCTCTGGAAAAACCACAAAAACCAACCAAATAAACAAAACCAAAAGCAAATAAAAAAACCCCAACAAAGCAATGAGCTAAAGTACGTAATGATAATTTGCAAAGTTGTCTATGGAACCAGCCCAGCTTCCACACTCTTTAATGAATTTTGTAATAAAATCATGTGACATGAGTTTTCAGCTTTAAGATTTGAGAGAAACAAGTGAAGGTATACTCTGTGAATGGAGTGTACCTGTACAATCAAAATTCTGTGTGTGCATTTTAAAGATTTAATAGATGCTGTATTAAGTGACTTGAGTTTCCTTTTCCTTACAGTAACAGCAGGAGAATGCCAAAATGTGCTAGATTAGGATGTGTCGTGGTTTGGCACTGGCCCAGCACCAGGCACCCATGAGAGCCACTCGCTCACCCTCCCTTGCCACAGCTGGGCAGAGGAGAGAAAGGTAAAAAAAGTTAATGAATGCTCCATGAGTTGAGATACGGACCGGGAGAAAAAAAAAACACTTCAAGGGCAGAACAGGCCTAACTTAAAGTTACAAGTGAATTTCTTTCTAGGAGAATCACAGGAGGATAATGAGAAGTAAAATAAGCCCTTAAAACACCTTTTTCCCCAGCCCCTCCCTCCTTCCCACTGACAGCACAGGGAGACAGGGCATGGGGATTTGGTCAGTTCATCACCTGCACTCTTCTGCTGCTCCGGGAGTTGAGTGCTTCCCCTGCTGCACCATGGGGTCCCTCCGGCGGGAGACAGCTCTCTGCGAACCTCTCCAACGTGGATCCACTCTCACAAGCAGCAATCCTCCTAAAACTGCTGCAGCGTGAGTCCCTCCCACGGGCACACAGTCCTCCCAGAGCTGCTGTGACATGGGTCACTCTTCCACAGGGTGCAGTTGTCCAAGGACAGGCTGCTCCAGCCTGGGAGCAGGGCCCTGTCTCTCCACTGGGTCTCTCACTGGATCACAGCCTCCTCCAGGCACCCACCTGCTCCAACGTGGGCACCTCCCCCACGAGCTGTGGGTGGATCTCTGCATCCCCTGTGGATCTCCATGGGCTGCAGCGGCACTGCTGCTTCACCATGGTCATCACCACAGCCTGCAGAGCAATCTCATCTCTGGCGTCTGGAGCACCTCCTCCCCCTCCTTCTCCACTGACCTTGGTGTCCCCATGTTGTTTTCCCTCACATGTTCTCACCTCCTTCTCTCCTCTGACTAGAAGCAAAACTATGTGCCTTTGTTTTGATTTTCTTCTTAAATATGTCATCACAGAGGCGTTACCAGCCTCTCTCATCGGCCCAGTTTTGGCCAGCAGCATGTCCATCTTCAGAGCCATCAGCCACTGGCTGTGCTGGACATGGTGGAAACTTCCTCACAGGAGCCACCTCTGTGACCCCCCTGCTACTAAAAACCAGGCCGTGCAAAACCGATACAGGATGCTTAAATATGTGTTGAATTAGATAAGTAAATGTGTGGAAGTGAAACATATCTTTCTGACCTGTGTGTTGTGGGTAGAATTTGTCAAAAATCTTCCCCTAAAACTTGAAAATGCCTAATGTTACAGGGAATAAACTATAAAGCAGATTAACTGGTACACATCCTGCTCCATTATTCACTGGGACATGGGCTTTCAGACTCTCAGGGTACAGGTTGCATCCCTTCTGCTTTGCATATGTAACAGAGCTTTCCATGCTTATGTTCACTTTACCATCACTGAGACAGAAGCTTTCAAAATGGCTCATGAGAATAGGTGGAAAAACATCTTTTTTAAATACATGTTTGGAGTCCAGTCTCTGAAGCTACATCTCGCTAATAAATTGTTTTGTTCTTTGCAGTGCTGAGTCACACAAAGCTCAAACTCATATCTCTATACAATTAAATTCCCCTAACTTCTGAAATAGAATGTTCACATCAGGATGTCTAGTGACAAAACCTCCTTTGCTGATGCACTGACTTCTGGAAAGTACCTACAACTTGCTTCAGAGGCTTCTGGATGACAAGGGTGAAAACTACAATGGGAAAATTTTAATATGTTAACGGCACATTTTTTAATTTACAAGTGTGGTCACTATTTACAAGAATGTCCAGTATCCTATTTTTCAGGGTTTTATCAAGGCTAAAATAAAATAGTTGAAAACTTGCAGCATAAGAAATAAATAGTGTATGTGCATCATCAATTCCAATTTTTTCCATCTACCCAATTCAGCTGGCAGACCAGGTCTCTGATCAGAGCACTCCTAGCTGAAAACTCTGCTGTGTTTTTGAAATATACTATTAACCTGGGGAAAACTTAGTCCCATTATGTCCAAATCCATCCATGTTATCAATCAGATTGTATAACCCCTTCACCACATTAATTGCTATTTATTTATACAAACAACCTGGTTACTTCTTCCTGACACTGCACTTTTGTTTGCCCTATTCTGTTTTGGAGATGCTGATGTCTCTTTGAAATTGCTCAGACAATAATTATCTTCCTGCTTGGCAAAGCCATATCAGGTCTTCCCTTCCTGTGAAGGAAAACATTCTTCCCACTGAAATAGAAAATACCCAGGTCTCATAGCAAATATTTTCTTATGTTTGAAATTAATCACATTTTCACTAACTAGCAAAAAGCTGTGAAAAAAAAATGTAAATGGAATTACAGCATGTAGTTTATTGCTGGATGATTTAAAATCCAGCATAACCAATCATTCCAAAGTGGTAAATTGTCAGAGAGTGCTATGCGACAAGTTTCTGATGTTTTTTGAGATATGCCAGGACATCAGCCCATGTGAAGCTGGCACAGGATTACTTTCCCCAGTACAAAAGAAGTAAGAAGACATTTCTACAAAGCTATTCAGTAACTCATCAGAAAAAAAGTTGTAAGTGATCCCAAGACTGTGGTCCATGGCAGAGATTAAATGTCACATACTGAGATTTTATTGACTCATTTTCTGCCAACTCTGCTTAAAGGAATGGCTTTCTAGGCGAGATTGAATGGGGGGTTACTCACAGGTTTCTCAGTCTCTTAGGATTCTAACCATGGCATTTATATTTCATAAAGCCTACTTACATAAAGTAATAGCCACAGGCAAGTTGTCTTTGTGTGCAAAATATGATTTCTATTGTTACATTCTTGCTGGAATTGACCTCTTCTTGGGAGGAATTACCAAACCCAGAGATATGTTTTATTTGCTTTACACTAGTTTTCAATTTTTTTTCCCCTACAAAGCTGTTTATCTTTGTGCCTTTGCTGTGTTAAAGCAGGGTTACTGTTCAAGGCTTTCTTTAGCTCTTACTGATAGCAGTGTCAACATTTAAATGTTTCTAGTACATTTAGACTCCTTCCAGTTATTGTGCTGTACAAATGTGTCCGAGGCTGTCTAACCTTCAGCCTTCTGGTTACATACCACCTGCTGAGCATCTGAGGTCTGCAAGTTCTGAGATACATTTATGGATCAACAGGCACTCAGACCCTGACCTTGAAAGTATTGAGGGGTTAAATTCTAGTAAGGAATTTAAATGTTGAATCACATAGGTGTTAAAGAGTGTTCTCATGCAAACCTCCCTTACAGATTATGGAAGTGGGGTATATTTATTGTGAATATTGTCAATATACAAGTAAGCAGACTTTGAATACTCTCTTGAGGAGACCCTGGCACAGTGGGAGATGAGGGATAACCAGCTTCTTTGTCTGTGGCTGTCTGATAGGACAGGCTGTCTTTGGCATAGAAAAGAAGTGCTTTCATAGACTGTGGACAAGGGTACCTTCTCTAAGAGCTAAGGCAAGACACTTTCACTAAGACTCTGGTTGAAAATCACTTCTTAGAGAAGATCCTTTCCGCTTACTTTCTACTTACTATGGAGTAAATCTAAGCACAGGAGTGAATCCTAGTCACATTATGAATAGTTTCCTGAATCAATGTTATACTTTTGCATTTCTTATGTTAATATTTAATTACTGAATAAGCTTAATAAATTGCAGAAAGGAAAAAGTATTTATATGGATAGATTATTGTAATAATAAATAAAGCACAGAATCTAACAATATGTTTGTAGCTTTAACTTGGTGTGATGACGAACCATTGCTTAGCATTCCATGGGGTAAGGTAGTCCTGCTACTGATACACTAAGATCAGCATAGCTGTGGACATAAAAGTAATTTTGATACAATATTTAACTGTCTTAACTCCACTACAGTACAGTATTTGGGATCTGTAAAATCTTAAGACAGTAGAATGGTTTGAGTTGGAAGGGATCTTAGAGGTCATCTTGTTCCAACCAAGTACTGAGTAAGCCAGCTTTTGAAGTTGATCCTGAAGTGCTCAGAACTTATTAAGGTAGCAGTCTAATTTTAGCCAAACTGAAAGCATTTGACAATCTACATTTGTTAAAGCCTAGAAGTAATTTGTAGATAAAGGAATTAATTGCAGCTCAAAACCACTTATTTAATTTCATAAACCCATGCTGGTTTACTGTCATCACTTCTGGCTCAGCAGGCGAAAGGTCTCATGTAGATGCAGACATAGAAAATACAGAAATTTCTACTGTAAACTGAATTAGATACATGGTTATAAACATTGCTTTCTGTCTTTTTTCTCAACCACAAAAGTTAGCCATGGCTGATTCTGTAGAAACCATGTAAATAGAAAAATTTTGAATCTTCTAATTCCAGTAATTGGCTAATTCTCCTTTTCTTCATGAGGAAAGCCACTGAATTGTATTTCTCATTAAGGTAAAAAAAAAAAAATCACAAAATTTGACATCATATTTTCATGTATTCTGGTGGAATGCAAAATGATGCAAACCTCACTGGGTTGCCATAGCCACTAAAAATGTCAATATTGATTAATGGATATTCCATTTTTGAAATTAAGCGTATCAGACATGCAAAGTCAGTACTATAACAGGTCAATACATTTTGTTTTGAAAGTGGGATGCTTTATAACCATATGTATTCTCAGTCAAAATGGTTTAGCTGAAAGATAATCAGTTGATAACTTTGGCTTATGCCTCAACACCTCGAATAATGAAGACCTGCAGATGAAAACTCACAAAGCTCTGACTGGAGACCAGTGTCCTACCAAAGTATACATGCTGAAATCTAGAAAAGTGAAATATTTTTCATACAGCCGTAGATTATGCTAAACAGAAAGGATCCAACCAGACCAGTGCATCCAACTCCTGACTCCACACAGGACAACCAAACAGTTAAACCTTATTTTGATTTAACCCATATATCTATTGTTTCTGTGCTTCTTTGGACACATTCTGATATTTTTCTATTCTCATATTGTGGAGCCCAAGATTGCACAGAATTCTTGAGGAGGCTTGCACCAGTGCTGAGTACAGTGGTACAGTCACTTCTCTCAACTGTGCTTATATGTGCCCTGAGATTAGTGTGGCACTTTTGGCCACCAGGACACATTATTAGCTCATATTGAACTTACCACCGACCCAAACCCCCAGATGAGTTCTGCAGGATTGCACTCCAGCCTCTTGTCCCTCACTCTTGCCATAACCCAGGATTACACCATTCCATGTGCAGAATCCAGCATTTCTACTTGTTAAAATTTCATATTGCTGGGGATTGCCCAACACTTGTATTTATCAAAATCTCGGTAAGGACTCCCTACCCTTGAGAAACTAACAGCTCCTCCTAATTTAGTGCTGTTGGCAAATGTCCTTAGTGTGCACTCAACTTCTGTGTCAAGGCACTGATAAAAAACACTGAGGAGATGTTCTTTTGCCTTTATTAAAGGACAGAGCAGTAATTTTTCTTCAGTGTGTCCATTCCTTGTCTTTTTGCTTGCTTGACTCTAGCCCCCAGGACCTCCCACTCCAAAATATCTGTCAAAGTCTAGATTGAAATATAGCTTAACTTGAAGAAAGTTCAGATCTGTATTTGAACTGATAGATTTATGTTTTAGTGTGTCCTTCATCCCACTTTGAAGCAAAAAAGAAAGAAAAAGTAGTGGGTTAAACTACATTATTACTGAGCTTTTAAGGGAGAGGTGGCCAAGAGACATTACAGAGGGAGGTTTTGGATGGGTGGCAATAAAGTAAAAAAGAAAAGAAAGTTTTCTTTTCTCTCTTTTTTATTAGAAAGGACTTATTGCAGATGAGACCTTTATCTAGCTATGATAACAGAACACAGACTGAGAAAGGGACCTCTAGAAATAATCTATTCTAAACCATCTCAACTGTGGTCAGCCAGGGCAAGGTGTTCAGCACAGTGTCCAGTTGTGTAAATAAGAAAAAATCTTAATGATAAATTGATTACAGATTATCACCATCACATCAGAGGGTTATTTCTCTGAACATCTTAAATGGATAGTGACTATGAATGTGTGATTATACATTTGTCCCAAAGTCAGTGTAAAGCAGATTGGTTGCAATTGTTAGTTTACTTCATTTTGCACAAAATGAAAATAAACCAACTTAGTACACTGATACACTGTACATGTACTGGCTCTGCATTTGGCTAGAATAGAGTTAATCTTCTCCATGCTATCTTGTATAGTTCTATGTTTTGTGTTTGTGGTGAAAACAGTGTTGACAACACTCTACTGAGAGCAGCATTTGAACAACACCAAGGCCTTTTCTGCCTCTCACATCACCCCATCAGCGAGGAGGATGGGCTGTGCCAAAAAACTGGGAGGGGACACAGCTGTGCCAGCTGGCCCCAACTGGCCCAAGTAATATCCAATACTGTATGTTATTATGATCAAAAATAAAAGCTGGGAGACACAGAAAAGGGCAGAGGGACGTATTCAGAGTGATGGTGTTTGTTTTCTCAAGTCACCAGGACAGGTGCTGGAACCCTGCTCTCCTGGGGATGCTGAACACCTGCCTGCCCATGAGAAGAGACGAATGAATTCAATTTCCTGCTTTGCTTGCACATGCAGCTTTTACTTTACCTATTAAACTGTTTTTAATTCAACCCGTGAGTTTTCTCACTTTTATCCTTCTGATTCTCTGCCCCATCCCACCAGATGAGGGGCAGAGTATGGAGCACACAGCTGGGTGGGTTTAGCTGCCTACCAGAGTTGACCCACAACAGTACCATGTATGGTACATAAGCAAGTACATTCTGCTAGTATCAAAATTACTATTGCAACCAAATCTTACCTTCTTTCATCCCTAAAAGAGAAAATGATTCAGCAGGTTCTGATTTGGCCAAGGATGTAACAAGTTATATTCAATTACCTGCTTCACGACAGTCTGTCTACATGATGCTGCACTAGTCATCGGGAGCATCTGTGAAAATTTCTCTCAAAGGCTCTAATAAGGGTAGCAAGACACCATTGCAAAGATGTTCCAAGAAACCAGTGGTTCCCAAGCTGTCATTTGTGTGAGCTTATTGGCCACATGTAAGCAATAAGGCACACAACTGCCACAGTACTGCCCTGTGTGTGAGCTTAAAATCCTTACTGAGAGCAAACTGCACTAACTGGGTCCTGAAACTATATTTATAGTATGTACTTAAAGAACTGCCAGCTGAACTTCTAATTAGTTTTGCTGTGGCTCTGCTTCTGTGCATATATGCAACCAAAGACATTTCCTCTCAATTACTTAACTTGTAAAAAGTAATGATAGCTCCTTTTAAGTAGAGCTCATCTTCTTTTCCTTGCATTTGTTCTTTTCCAGTTTCTCCACAACTTTATTTCTCCTTTTCTTTATAAAGAGAGAATTTTTCAATTTTCCCGCAATTTTGCATTGCTTTGCAGTTTCTCCTGTTTCCTCTTGATTGATTTGGGGTTTTTTGTTTGTTTCTTTGTTTTTTGGGTTTTTTTCCAGCCTCAAGACTTTAGAAATTGTAGATGGTTGTTCATTTTCTCTCTTACCAATTATACCCCAGCAGCTGTTTGTAAAAGAAAAATGACAAGTTAGTCACTTCCCTGTCTGTATTGAACTGTGGGCAAAAGACTGAACTTGGTGCAGGGAGGAACTGAGTAATCAGCCTTCCTTTACAGCCAGATTCATGTTTAAAAGAATTCAGAAAAATGAATCATTCCAAAAGCTGATAATACACTACTTTGCACCTTGGAAAGTCATTTCAGGCTCTGGCAGATGAGCTCTGGCATCAGCAATTTAAGACAAAACTGTGCCCAAGTCTCTGCCCACCCACAGATTAACCTTCTGTAGCAGTGTGTCACCCTGATTTGTGCTCCCACTCCTTTTCTGCTGCTCAGGTTAACTGAGACTTGATCCCCGGGAACAGAACAACAGAAATGTGGATACACTGGTTTTTATCTATTGTAGATGTGATATTTACACCCATATCACTTATTTAAATTATGATTATAATCCAAAACAGTAGAAAATTGGTGATGGCTGATACACAAGAGTATTTCTGTACATCTGGACAGAAATAGGTCTTAAACCTTGACATTTTTCAGTTAATTAAGATCCACTTGGATTTATACTAACACTAAACACACTCAGCAGAGGGGCAACTGATGATCTGGGAAGAAAGATTAGAGAAGAACAACCTGAGAGGAAGAAGTGAATTCTGAAGTTGTAACGGAAATAAAATAATCTCACCAATCTGTTTTGTTTTTTTTTTTTTTTTTTTTTTTTGACATTTGAAGATTTGCTCATTTACATGAGTTCTGTAAGGTAACTGCTAATGACGTGAGGATCTCATTAGCCATCTTGGTTACTGCTCCAAATTATCTGAAAACATCTAATTCATATAAGTACATTCCAATCTTTCCTTTACTCACTGTGACCTAAGGTCTTACTCTTACAGCACTATTTCTAATTGTTTCAGCCATCTGATCATAGGTGACTATTTTGGTGAAAACAAATGCAAAAGGGCATTAAATACCCCAACTTACTCAGTACCTTTAGCCAGTAATTTTCCTTCTCTTGGAAGAAGCAGCATGATCCTTTATTTCCCTTTGTTTCTCCACTCTCTACATTGTGCACTGACAATATTTTATAACATACACTTAATATACTTTTCTGACATCACCACAGAACCTTGACTTTTTGCTTTTGTTCATGTAAACTTCTTCTGTATTTCTGTCCTTCCTAATCTTCACTGTTTTCCTTGAAGTATATTTAGATAATACATGTGCTGGCCAAGTTGATCTCTTGCTATTCTTTCCATTTTTCCGCCTTAATTGAATTGTTTGCATTTGAAACATCTGGAACTGGCATTTGCTTAAAGAAACATTATTCCCTCCATCATCATCATCATCATCATCATCATCATCATCATCATCATCATCATCATCATCATCATCATCATCATCATCATCACTTTTATTTTGTCTTGGAACCTCTTCCCAAGAGACCTCATCAGCCAGTTTTTCAAGGCAAGTGAAGTAGTTTTTTCTAAATCCATTATTTTGCATTTCTGTTAATTCTCCTTATTGTCCTGAAAGTTCTGGACTCTGTCAGCTCTTGGCCATGCTTGTCAAAGTTACCTGCTACTTTTCATTATTGAAGGTCTCTCCATGGTAGATGTGTTGCATACCTAGAACTCCTCCATCTGTTTATTTCCACTTCTCCTGTAACCAAGCAGGAGTCCACAAGACTTTTAGCTCATTTTGGACATTGCAGGGTTTTGAGATATCTGTATGACACTAAAGATATGACTTGAGACAAGTGGACTGTTTCCACCCTTTTGGAGGGCCAGCAAGAGAACTTTTTGTTCAGCATCTGAAATGCTAAATTCAGGTTAGACACTGAATTCCACCCTCAGTCCCAAAGCATGTCCCTCCACAGGGATGTTTTCATTTACTTTTATGTTGAAGCCTGTATTCTGAATGACTTTCCATTTGTGAGCAAAAAGCCCCATCCAGCTGATACCCAGTGCTGACAATGTCAGGTGTTATCAGATATTTTCAGCCTTCCTCTGTGATAACCTGAGAACAAGCATGTGCATCTCTGATACATGGAACAGCAGCTAATTCTTTAGCCCTTCCTCTCCTTCCTGAGCAAGATATTCCTCTTCTAATATTCAATTTTTGAATTATATTGTTGTGTCTCTAATGTACTAATTTAGATTTCAGGGCACGAAATAAAAATTCAGGATCCCCCTTCACTTTCCTTTACCTTTCTGCTTCTTCTGGAAGACACAAAACACTAGCACAAACACATCCACAGTTTGATAAGACAGTACAAAATTAGAACAGCTTTTCTTCATTTTTTTTCCGTGACCTTGTATTTCTGAAGATAAACACCTTTACTTTTGTTTATTGTCTACTGCTGATTTATGAATAAAGAAAGGCTGTTCAAAATGGGCTTTCTTCCTCCTGAAAGAAACAAATTTAGTTTCACTTGCTGGAAGTTTCTTTAGCTGATTTTTTTTTAGCCATTTCTGCTTTACAGCAAATATTCTTTAGGGTACAGACACATGAACATTTATTTTCATAAATATAAATTAATGAACAGGCTGAATTGCAAAGGATCCGAACATGCTTAGTAAATCATTACTAACAGCTTTAACATTTTCTATTTCTCACTGTAGCATTTAAATTAAAGGAGTTCAAAACCCAATAAAATAGTTCACAATGAGACTTTTTTTTTTTTTTCCCTGCAAGTAGCTCTTGTGTGGAATGGAAATATTTACTTGCATAAAAACCAAAACTGGATTCAACTGTTTATCAGGGGGAAGAGAGAAGACTGGACTCACTTATGTTGTAGGGTTTAGGATAGGTCACCGTGCTCATAGATTCTGCCCTCAGAATTTGCTTCACCTTCACAGCAGAAGCAATTCTTCCATATGGAGTTGGTGAAAACTGAGCTTATTAACACAGGAGTGGCACCAAGTGACCTTGTGAGTCACTTTTGTTTATTACATTTCAGTATCACTGAGAAAGCCACCTGATGCATACTAAATTTAAAAAGAAAAATTGTTAGGAATCTGCATAATGAATACAAATGGGAGTACACTGGCAGGACTAAAAGAGTCATGCTGCACAGGAAAAAAAAAAAAGGCATGCCCCTGCAAACAACCTTCCAAAGCAGTTCTATTCTGGAAATTGTAATTATTTGCTTTGTGCTTAATATATTTAAGTTAATATCCATAAAATCTGGGATTTCAGATGAATCAAGGACTCACATTAAGATGTTTTCCTTTGTTCTTTTAAGAGTTATCTGGTCTCCTATACTATTCCCTAGACACTATATACTTTTTCTTCCTCCTTATTTTCCTTATTTCTTTCTTTATTGTTTTCTCTTTTTCCCCCTTGTTATTTCCTTATTATTTCCTGTTTTTCTTATGCTCAGTCCTTGTTTTTTTCTCTATTGTGGAAGAACTACACAGTTATGACCAAGATGGGTGTCTCTTTTACTTTTTCTTGATGGGGCTTGCAGGGAAAAATGGAATAGATGAAGGTGAAACTAATAAATGAAAGCCAGAGGAAATCCTTCCCACCTTGGATACCACAAAAAGAGACACATCATGGCTCAGAATAAGCTCTATTTTTTTTCCTGAAACCAGGTGTCTAAGACTGTAGAACTAAGATTAACTGAGATCATACCCTTTCCTTGCATTATGATCAATAATCCGTTAAGAATTAATTTGATGGATTGTTTGTATTTAAAAGACTACCTTTCAAACCTGTCACACAGTAATTGAGTATCTTCACAATTTCACAGTTTTTCTCCCTAGTGATACCTGAAGAGGTGCCAGTTTATGCCTTCTCAGTTAAGCACCTATCACAGAAACAGATATCTCAAGTTAGAATCTCTATTTTCTAGAAAATGATATATTTTGTTAGCATATAAGCACATTATGAGACAATTATTGTTCCAGCTCAGTTCTTACTGAGGCCTTCAAAACAACAATAAAATGTTCTGTATTTGACCATGTATAAATCTTTGCAATTTCTGTCCCTGCTTCATTTAAAGTACTGTGGCCTTTCCAGGCTTGCTCTGAGTAATTGTCCCTTTCCCTGGTTACTACAGCAAAACACTTTTTATTTTTCAGTTCCTAGTCTGAAATCTGCACTTCACTTATGTCCCATGACCAAATCTGATTGTGCTGATGGCAGGCTGCATAAAGACCCACTTAGCTGATTGCATCCATATCCACCCCTTCAGATTTGGAGCAGGGTTAGCAGGTTATGAAGGATCACAGCCTCTCTCATCAAGTGAGAGAATAGATATTAACCAGATAGAGTTTCCTCAGTCTCAAAATGTAAGAATGAGTTTTAATTGTACTCTGAAGCAGTAAAAGTACATAAAATCTGAGCTGGTAGAATGTGAATCCTTCATAAATACATCAAGTTTCAAAATTTTCCACTCTGCTTAATCTTGAGTAAAATCCAGAGTCCTTCAATGTTGCTAAATATTCATCGTTATTCTGGTAAACTGTGAACCAAGGTAAACTTTTCCTTGACAGGGCATGAGACAAGACCACAATACTTATTTGTGGGCTTTGAGTATAGCTGGAGTTTAGCTTGACTCTTCAGAAAGTGACTGAAAGCAGGGATCCAATCCATCAGTCGCATGAATATTCCACTAGACTTTGCATCTCTTTACAGATGTGTCACCAAGAACTTGTGCAAAATGATGGGATATAGCTATAGAAAGAAACAGCAATACAAAACTGCATTGATTGTGGGTTTAAAAAAATTTACATCCCAAAGGAAGAACAGTCATCGTGGTAACCATCCAAGAAATTTGAACTTGAATTTATTCTACCTCTACTTCTACAGATTCCTGGGAATTAGTTTACTTAGGAGAGATGGATTAAAAGTAGACACAGTATATGCCTTTTACAGAGCAGATATAAATCTTTCTAACATTAATGGAGGTTCTGAAGACACACCATCAAGAATACATAGAGACTTATGCCAGAAAGCTTGGAGCAAAATCTGAGTGTATTAGCAAAATGTACAGACTGTAAAATGACCCTATTAATTATAAATTTCTTCTTACTTGGAATAAATTATTAACAATCATAACATATAAATGTTGCAGAACTAAAGCCATCCTAGCATTCACACATTTTAAAATGTTTAAAAATAACAGTAAGGATAAACATAAACTTTGAGATAAGAAAGAAAATAAAAATGCATTGAACCTGTGAGACAACAGCTGTATTCATAAATTGTAGACACTGGACAATCCATGAAAACTTAGATCTATAGCTGGTCATAAATTAATACTAAGGACCAGACTTATGGTCTTCCATGTGACTACACTAGTTGTAGTCTGAGGGCTAAGGCTTGTTTATTAGTCTATAAGCTGGTTAGTTGTGATTTAGGGAGAAGCCCCAAAATCCAAATTGACTTTTGCTGTCTGGAAATCATATCACCGACTTAGTTTTCTAGAAATATTGTTCTTAAGTAGATAGACAAATGAAGAAAAAAAAAAAAAAAAATCGTATAGTCCTAAGTCTAGAACAGTAATAAAAAGAGGTATAAATCTGATAACTGCTTTTAGAGGTCAACATATTTTTGTCTATTTATTTACAATTTTTAAAACTATGAAATAAGAAGCTCTCACTGCAGCCTCTTGAGGATATACTGAAAAGCAGTGATTTTATCTTCACAGTTAAATGTTCTATAAATGGCACTGACATCTTCCCACAGCTAAGAATCAAATTGAGCAGGGGTGGTGTTAGTGGTGGTGGAAGGAGACAGGAGCAAAAACCTCAAACTCTCAACCCACTATCGAAATTTAAGTGTATCAAAATCCAGTATTTGTAAAGAATCTTTGATTGCTCCAATAGAAATATTCCCAACAGAAGACTGCAAGGGACAATTGTCTTTTTTATATTATTGTAACCAATATTACAAGAAAAAGAACAAAAGGTCAATAGTAAGATAAATACAGAAATTACAAGTTGAAAATAAATCTACATTTTGCCACAAACTGTTTAGAAATTTCACTTGAACCCTTGAAAAATTCTTTTTTCTTTTGCTATTTCATCCTGTTCCTGAATAATTTGTGAAAAAGTTGAGTGTGACGACATTATTTGTAAGCCATGTCACAAAAATCACCTTATAAACCCCAATTCTGGCAATATTTATATGTAACCCTCTGTCTGGCAATTTATCCCGACCCTACTATGTTATTTATATAGCACCAATAGCCTGCAGGATTTATTACAGGCATGCAGGAAGACATATGGGGAGATTCTTCTCTCATTTATACTAGCATAAATCAGATCTACTGAAGTCACTGGAGTTCTACTTGTTTAAAGGTGGATTGAAAATGCTCGGTACCAATCCTAAACTTGCCAGTAACTTTTCTACCTATTAATGTCAGACAGTTTTTATTTCTTTTGTCTAAATTCATCCTTTTATCCAACCTCCGGTGAGTTTTTTAAACCTTTTAAACTGCATCAAGGCTTTTTGCCATTGTCTTGCCATCTTTGACTCAGACATTATCCAAATTCCTTCCTTGAAGCCATACTTCTGTCAATGGAGTAGTTCCAAACAGTTTTCACTATGTTATCTTTTGAATTTAGGAACAATATTTAAGAACCTCGAAATATTTATGGCACTTGCACATTACTCAGTCCAGCAGTCTGGACGTAGTTATGTGTTCAGAACTTGAGATACTCAAGGACATTTGGGAAACTGGAACATTTTGGGCATTTATGGATCTTCAGTTTAGAAAATTTTTATACATAATGATCAATATTTATCAAAATTTTCAAAACCTGCAATGACATTTAGGCCCAGAATCTCAATCCTTTATTTGCAGCTATGATGTTGCTGTCCTTTAAAGCATTTTTTTGTGCGTGTGTGTTACTTGCAAAGCAATTTGCAGTGGCAAGGACAAAAGGGTTATCGATGTGTTAGAAACCACAGAGGCCTCTGAGAACAATCATGCAGGAATCTGAGCTTTTCTCCCTGAAAAGGCAGTGGGATCGATAACCCACTGAAGGGCATCTACACTAATGCACACAGGATGGGCAACAAACTGGAGGAATTGGAAATCAGGGTGCAGCAGGAAGAGTTTGACACAGTTGCCATCACAGAAACATGATGATGCCTCACCACACACATTGGAGCTGCAGTGCTCCAAGGGATGGCTACAGACCCTTCGGAGGAGATAGGCAAGCAAGGAGAGATTGTGGGGTTGCCCTGTGTGTCCATTGTCTTTGGAGCCTAATGATGGAGACAATAAGGGTGAGTGGTTGTGGGTGAGAATAAGGGGGAAAACCAACAGGCCAAATATCATGGTGGCAGTGTTGATATGCTGGAGAGCAGGAAGGCTCTGCAGAGGGATCAGGACGGGTTGGATTGATTGGCTGAGGCCAGTGCTATAAGGTTCAAAAAGGCCAAGTGCCAGGGTCACAATCCCGGGCAGTGGTACAGACTGGGGACAGAGTGGTTGGAAACCTGCCATGGGGAAAAGGGACCTGAGGGTGTTGGTCAACAGTGGCTGAACATGAGCCAATGTGTGCCCAGGTGGATAAGAAAGCCAATGGCACCTGCCCTTTACAACAATAGTGTGGCCAGCAGGACCAGGGCAGTGATTGTGCCCCTGCACTCAGCAGTGGTGAGGCCACACCTCAAGTCCAGTGTCCAGTTCTGGGCCCCTCACTGCCACAAGGACATTGAGGGTCTGGAGCATGTCCAGAGAAGGGCAACAGAGCTGGGAAAGGGTCTGGAGCACAAGTCTGAGGAGGAGCAGCTGAGGGAGCTGGGGGTGGTTAGCTTGGAGAAAAGGAGGCTTAGGGGGGACTTTCTCCCTCTCTACAGCTCCCTGAAGGAAGGTTGCAGTGAGAAGGGGACAAACCCTTCTCCCAGGCCACAAGTGACAGGATGAGAGGAAATGGCCTCAAGTCATGCCAAGAGTGGTTTAGACTGGACATTAGGAAAAATTTTTTCAGAAAGTGTGGTCAGGCATTGGAACAGGCTGTCCAGGAAGTGATGGATCACTGCACGTGGAAGTGTTCAAAAATTATGTGGATGTGGCACTTGGGGATGGTGTTTAGTCATGAATATGACAGTGCTGCGTTAACAATTGGACTCAACCATCTTGGAGGCCTTTTCCAATCTTAACAATTCTATGAATTTACGATTCTATAACTTTGTTATAGTTCAACAGAAGATAGACTAGGCTCTTCATCTTAACAGCTGGCTTGTTTCTTTTGGATCTGCTCAGTAAACAGCAGTAGTAGGGCTGAATGGGTGGATGCAGGTGGAGACTGAGTAGAGAGGGCAGGAAAAGGCCACTTGTTTTCTCAGAGTCCCCCTGACCTCAACAGAGTCTTGAACTGCTTCTTTAGTGAATCTTCTCTCAGGGAATATCAAGTTCTTATTTTTGGTGACAATAAGGACCAAAATAAAACAGAATTCATTTTGCAATCGCAAGACTGAAAATCCTACACATGATTAAATAACTTATGGAACAGGACATAGAAATGAGAAACATTTCAATCAATCTGTTTAGAGATTGGTTGTCTTATATAACCACCACATTTTGCACACCTCCATGTCTGGCATTTATGCAATTATTTCAGGAAACAATTTGCATAATCAAATAATTTGCATATGCTCACCTTAAGCAGAAGGATATATTTCATGCTGGAGAATGTGTCAGCCTGTTTGACAGTTTGGGTGAATGAAGCCTACAACTAGAAACAACACAGTGAGCTTGTCTTCTTTGTGCCTTCCACTTTTTCCAATTCTATTTGTAATGCTGAAAACTGAAAGGATCTTGAAAGCACAGGAAATGTGAAAATCTATTTTCATTTGTCTCCCCACTCTGTGTTAACTTTACATGCTCTTTTTTAATGCTCCTTAAATGTCTTCTCTTCTTTATACTTGTCCTTATCAAGGGTTGTCACCCTGTTCTTCACATCTTGGTTATCATGCATAGCACTAGTCACTGAGTCAAAATCATCCCAACCGGCGTGCTGGCATGGATTGCTAAATATTTGAAGTGTGTATGGCAGCTCTTCTTCTTCACAGTCTGATCAAAATTTACCTCTGGCAGAGGATACAGGAATTGGCCTTGCATTAACTTTGCCTTTCATATTTAAAAGGTATTTGCAGTGAATCTAGACATTTTGTTGGCTTTCAGCATAGGTATGAAATCTTACTCTGGTATGGCATTAGGATTTCATGCCCTTGGTGAAAATGAAATAATCATTATCCTCCATGTAAACAAGGGCATGATCTGCAAGCCATAGATATGCAAACTGAATTCTTGTCTTTTAATTTCAGCATTTGCAGTATAATCCATTAGCTTTTCACTGCGCTTATAATAAAACTTGAGATTGCTGCAGCCATGCAAGAAGGAAGAGATACAGGCTGCTTGTGCAGCCTTTCCTCCATGCCAACTCTAAAAAAAAGCCTAGAGATTAAAAGAAAAAAAAAAGGTAATCCTAAAATTCCTTGTCATTCTACTTATTCCACAAAACTCCAGGGAAGGACCTTGCATAAAACTGTGTGTACATTCAATTGACAAAATCTATACTAACTTGAGAATTGATTTTACTGAATTACTTTGGGATGCTTTCAGTGGCATTGTCAATAAAATTGACTGGGAACAAAACATCAAAACACAAATTATTAGGTGCATTTCACTGATACTTGTACAGCTGGATTAGTAGCATTCTATATCTGTTTGGATTTTGACCAGAAATTACTAAGCCTCTAATCCTTGAAATTTTCATGAATAACACAAAAGGAAGCTACTAATCTTTGTTATTCATTTCTGCAAGATTCCATCTGTGCCATTAGTGAGAAGAATTATCACAAAATTAAGAACTGTAGTATTTCTACACCTGATGGTTTAAATCTCAGTGATGCAAAATGGAAAGCATCAGTGTCTACCTTTACATCCTTCAGCCTTATTGGTTCCTTTTGCAATCATCCATACCAAGTCCAGAAAGTCCTGCTGCCTTTTTCAAAAGTTTAACAATGTCCCCAGAAATACATATAAACTTTGCCTTTTCTGGACTCCTTCCTGGAAAATCATCCTGTAAATTGGCAAATAAATACATTACAGAAAAAAAAAAAAAAAAAAAAAAAAAAAAAAAAAAAAAAAAAAAAAAGAGAGAGAGAGAGAGGAAAAAATCTCTACTCCTGATGATTCTAAAGCATATGTCTCAGAAATATGTTTTGATGAGTCTTTTCTATTTTTAATAACATCTCAGAGTTAACACATTGAGTTAAACAACTTGCTGTCTGAATACAATGTTCAGAGCACTTTCATTTTTTTATTCTGTAAATCTTGCTGGGTTTAAGATGTAGAAATACATTGATCTTTTTATGCTGAAGTATCATCTCCTTAAAAAAAGTATCAAAAGAGCAAGAAACCCAGTAAAAACCTGCCATTTTTTGTTCTGTGCAAATACAGAAAATTTCACAGCCAATGACAGTTTTGGACACCAGTATGTTAAACTCATGATTCTTTTGTTTTATTTAATTCCAACTAATTTTGTTTTATTTAATTCCAGTCCATGGAGCAGGTACTTGGCTCTAAATCTGTACCTCTGGCAACAATCAGAGACAGGCACCAGCTAAGTTTTGTTCCTCACTGTTGTGGTTTATACCCAGGTGTCTGCAAGTACCACAGTCTCTCTCTCTCCCTCCTGGGGAGGAGAATTGGAAAAATGTAAAACACATGGGGTGAGATAAAGGGAGTTTAATAATTGAAACAAAACATAACAACAGCAGCAACAACAAAAACAGCAATAATAATGATGAAGGAGAGAAGGAAGGAGAGGCAGGGAGGGAGGGAGGGGAGTAAAACCCAAGAGAAACAAGTGATGCTCAATATATTTAGTCTTCACACACTTGCTGATCCCCAGCCCATTCCCCATCCAGCTCTGTCCAGTTTATGTGCTGGACATGAAGTTCTCTGTGATGGAATACCCCACTGGCTGCTTTGGGTCGGGTGTCCCAGCCATGCTCCCACCCAGCTGCTTGTGCCCCTGCTTCCTGGCAGAGCACAGGAAGCTGAAAAGTCCTTGACCTAAGGTGAGCACAGTTTAGCAACAGCCAAACTATCTGTGTGTTATCAACATTATTCTCACACTACATACAAAACACAGCACTGTACCAGCTGCTAAGAAGAAAATTCAATTTATCTCAGACAAAATCAGGACACCCGTCCATATGGATTTAGTGAAACATTTCCTATACCCCAGAAAGTTCTGCAACACAATTTTCTGGCCCCAACAGCAAAATTCCCTTGTCCAGATTAGGGACCCTTTCCTGACGGAGAAATCATTAACCACTGTCAACAAACTGGAAGCTTCCTCAACAGCATCAAGGCTAGGGCAAGGATGGACTGTGAGATGTCCTTAGAAATGCTGACTTGCACTGCTGTGCAAAGCAAAGGACAGAGGACAGGCAAGAACGCATAGTGCAAACCACCACAGTGCATGCCTACAGCTATTCTGAAGAACTTGTATGAGCTTTATGTAAATTACAATTTATTCATCCATCTGCCCACCCACCTCCCCATAAAATAAGACCTTTAACATTTTCCCCGTATTTAATCTTGAAAATTTTGACAATGATGATGATTATATAGAATATTTCTGCCTAAGAATGCCCAAGTTTTTCTGTGAGTTGGGAAACTTCAAACAGGTTTCTTCCCAGGAGGTATGGCTTTTGTCTTAACTTGGATGGGATCAAGAGTCCAAATTGAAACCATTAGGAAATGGTTATCGTGGAAGTTCAAGATTAATTTGACTGAAGTAAAAAAAAGAATATTATCTGGGAGATAGCTAATTAAAAAGTGGAATAAGTAATTAAATGTTTCTTCTGGCCTGACCCAGAATAAAATGTAAATCATAGTTACTTTAGGTGAAAGAGAGGTCGCCTGTTTTGAATACTTAAAATAGTGAATTTTGAATGCATTCCTCTTTTATCCACCCCTTACATTTCAAATATTACGTCTAAATCAATGACTACATTCATACTCAAATGATTTCAAAGTAAAATAGAAGTGCTACAGAAACTTAAAAGTCAAGTCCTAACATCATTTGATATGAGATAGACATGATGAAAATGCAGATATTAACTTTTGAAACATTCTTAAACCAAATAATTGTATTAAAATATTAGCCTTGCAACCAGTTCCATAAATGTGCTGGCTTAAAATACAGATAGAAAATTAAACCCACTCAA
>VYXC01000539.1:2369-13643 GCA_013397175.1 Platysteira castanea
AATGCTCTGCAGTCCCCACAGCTGTCCCCAGCCCCCGCAAACCTGCCCATAGCCCCCCAAGCTCCGTGCTGGCAGCCACCATGAGCATCTCCTAGGCAGTGTGCAGCAGCTGCCATCCCTAGAACAGGTCTGGGGGGGCTGGGGGGGTCAGCACAGGATCTCTCAAAGCACCGCCCCCCCCCAGCCCCTCACTGATGAATAAGGGGAGGATAACAATGAAGATGAGGAGGAAGGCAATCTCTGTCTCCAGGATGCCTGGGGAAGGTGGGGGGTGGGGTGAGAAGGGGGTCACGCCATGAGGCCCCCAATACCCAGCAGGGTAGCCCCACCATCAATCCCGATGTACCTCAATCCCTTCAGCTTCCCCAGACCTCAATAACCTCCAATACCTCCCCCAGTACTGATGCATCCCAACCCTTCCAGCCCCCACAAACCCCAATAAAGCCCTCTGGACGTTCATATACGTACGTCCCCATCTCAATGCACCTCAATCTCTGCAGCCCCCCAGACCACAGGGCCACGCCCCCTTGAGCCACGCCCCCGCACGAGCCGCATCCCGCATAGGCCACGCCCTCAGGCCAGGCTCCGCCCCCCTGCGCCGCAGCGGGGCCGCGCCTCTGTCCCGTTACCACCCAGTACAGCCCAGTATGGCCCAGTATGGGCCATTGTCACCCAGTACGGTGCAGTATAACTCAATACAACCCGCCAGAGCCAGTACAGACCATTATGGTGCAGCATAGCCGACAATAANTCCCCCCGATCTCGATGCCCTCCTGCCCCCTTTCCCCCCCCGGCCGCGGCCGCCCCGAACTGCTCTGCCGAGAAGTGCCGCGTGCGGGAGGAATCCCCGTCGCTCAGCACCATCTCGTACTGCAGCTCCGGCCCGCCGCCCTGGGGGCCGGGGCCTGCCAGGGGGAACATGGNGCCATTGTCACCCAGTACGGTGCAGTATAACTCAATACAACCCGGCAGAGCCAGTACAGACCATTATGGTGCAGTATAGCCCACTATAAGAGAGTGTAGCCCAGTACACCCCAGTATTTCCCCCGAAGGAACCAAAACCAGGTGGTTCAGTCTGCGCAAGGGGAAGAGGAACAAAGAGCGGCACGTGGCAGTGGGGCGAGGGGGCGGGGGGCAGAGGCCTGGGTGTCCCAGGGACCCCCCAGACACCGAGGGGCTGCACCGGGGGGGTGACTCTGCTGTGCGGCCTCGTACCCCTGCAGCCCCCGGGGACCCCTAAATCCGTCCGGGCAGGGGCCTCCCCCACCCACGTCACAGGGAGGCGGGTAGGGCAGTGGTGACAGAAAGCGATACCCTAAACTTCCCTTTTCTAACCCCAATATCGCCCAAAGCAGAGGCAGTTGCACGGTGGGAACCTGATGGGGAGGTGGGGGGGTCCCTAAAACCCCTGGGGACTGGGGGCGAGGGGTCCTTGGGGTGTGTGGAGATTCTTTGGCCCTGATGGAGGTCCCTGGGCCGTGATGGGGGTCCCGGGGGTCTGTCTCCCTGGATTGTGGATGGGGGGGTCTCTGGGCCCTGAAGGGCATCCCTGGAGAGTGTGGGTCGCTGAGGCATGGATGAGGGGTCCTTGAGGGATCCCCTGAGTGGGGATCCTGGTGTTCTGGTGGGGTCTCTGGGGTGTGGATGAGAGGTCTCTGGGCCCCAAGTGGGGATCCTGGCATTCGAGTGGGCATCTCTGGGGTGTGGATGGGGGGTCTCTGGGCCCTGAGTGGGCACTCTGGGGTGGTTCTGGGGGTCTTTGGGGTGTGGATGAGGGACCCCTGGGCCCTGGGTGGGGTCTCTGTGATGGTGGTAGGGTCCGTGGGTTGCAAGGGGGATCCCTAGGGTGGTGTGGGGAGAGTCCCTGAGCCCAAAGTGTGATCCTTGGGTCTCGAAGGGGGTCTTGGGGTACCAAGGACATGCCTCATCCCACTCTCTCCCCCACTGCATCCAGGATCTCCCTAGGGTGTGTCAGGATGTGCACCCTACTGCTGGTGACGCTGGTGACATTGGTGATGGTGCCTGCAGGGGTCGTTCCCTATGGCTTCCGCAACTGCATCCAGGCGCCGTGGGACCCTGGGCTGTTCCGCTGCATCCAGCGCTACCTGAGCACCGTGGGGGCTGCAGTGGGCGACCTCCCCTCCACTGCCAGATCCCTCAACCTCTCTGTCAACACCTTGCGCCAGGTGCCCCCTGGTGCCTTTGCCCACCTGCCGTGGCTCCACACCCTTGATTTGACCCACAACCAGCTGGAACTCCTGGCCCCGGGGGCTTTCCAGGGGCTGTCAGCACTGGCCCACCTAGACCTGGCCCACAACAATGTGTCAGTGCTGGCCACAGGTGTGTTCACCGGGCTGGGCAATCTGAGCACACTGCGGCTGGACCACAACCCGCTGCAGAAGGTGGCCCCCAGGGCTTTCTGGCCGCTGGCCGCACTCGGCACGCTCTGGCTGCGGGGCGGCCGGCTCAGCGCGCTGGAGCCCGTGGCCATGGCTGTGCGGCATCTGACACACTTGGACCTGCTTGACCTGTGTGGCAACGTGCTGTCGACACTGGGCCCAGGGCTGCCGCCCATGCTGAGGGTCCTGCACCTCTGCAACAACTCCCTGGGAGCTCTTTCAGGGGCAGCCCCTGGGGTGATGCCCCCAGGGCTGCGTGTGCTCGACCTGTCCTACAACAACATCTCGGACCCTGCGCCGCTCGCTCGCCTGTGCCTGCACAACCTGACACACCTGCACCTGGCTGGGAACCCGCTGGACGTGGTGCAGCTGCTGCACACGGCTGGAGTCTCCCCACACCATGTGGACGTGTCAGGGCTGCAGGTGGGCACAAAGGGCTTGGAGTCCCTGTGCCAGCAGCTGACAGGGCCGGGGCTGCAGAGGCTGCGGCTGCAGCGCGTGGGGCTCACAGCAATGCCCAATGGGGCTCTGGCCAAGTGTCCGCTGATGAGCTCCCTGGACGTGTCTGGCAACCGGCTGCGGCATTTGGGCTGCGTAGGGCGGCTGCTGACCCAGGCGCAGCAAGCAGCACTGGGCGAGCTGGTGGCTGAGCACAACCTGCTGCGGTGGCTGCCATCGTGCCGCAGGACCCCGGTTCTGCCCCAGCTCCACAATGTGTCCCTGCGCTTCAACCGCATCCTAGTGGCTGGTGCGGGTGCCTTTGATAACGCACCAGCGCTGCAGCAGCTGCGGCTGGACGTGAATGGGCTGGCACGGCTGGACCGCGCAGCGCTGCGTGGACTCCGTGACCTGCGGCACCTGCGCCTTGACAACAACCTGCTCACCGACCTCCTGCCCGGCTCCTTTGCCGACCTGCACCAGCTGGAAGACCTCAACCTGCGCAACAACCGTGTGGCCGTGCTCTTCCCTGGTGCCTTCAAGGGGCTTGACCGCCTGCAGACCCTCGACCTGGGTGGCAACAACCTGCGGCACTTGGCAGCCACGGCGTTCCAGGGCCTCCCGCAGCTTTGCCGGCTCTACCTGGACCGCAACCGGCTGCTGGAGGTGAGTGCGGCCACATTCCAGCCGGTGCAGGTGACACTGGGCGTGCTGGACCTGCGCGCCAACGCGCTGCGCTACCTGAGCCGACACCTGCAGCAGCCGCCGCCTTTCCGCTACCTGCAGAACCTCTACGACCTGAAGCTGCAGGCACAGCAGCCATATGGGATGCATGTGGTCCCGCAACGCTTCTTCCAGGGCCTCAGTGCCTTGCGCTCACTCTACCTGTCACAGAACTCGCTCTCGGCCATCTCCGCTGATGCCTTCGATGACCTGGCACAGCTGCAGTTCCTGACGCTGGCTGACAGCAATGGCGGGCTGGGCCACCTGCCCGCCGGCATCTTCAAGAACCTGAGCCAACTGCGCAACCTGAACCTGGAGAGTGCAGGATTGCGCAGCCTTGGCCCTGAAGTCTTTGGTAACCTGACGCGACTGAAGGAGCTGCACCTGGCCAAGAACGAGCTGCGTGCACTGGATGTGACTCTGGCCACGCGCCTGCCCGCCCTGCACTACCTGGACCTGCGCAAGTGCCCACTGAGTTGCAGCTGTGCCAATGCCTGGCTGCCTGCCTGGCTGGCGCAAGGGCCTGTGCAGGTGGTCTACCTGTACAACTACACCTGTGGCGAGACAGGTGGGCCCTCTGCATACCTGCACTGCTTCGACACGCGTGTGTGCTACCTGGGCATGGGGCGGTACCTGTTTGCAGGGACAGCACCGGCTGTGCTGCTGCTGCTGGTACTGCCGCTGCTGCACCACCGCGGGTACTGGCGGCTGCGCTACCAGCTGTTCCTGCTGCATGCGTGGGCACGCGGGCGCTGGCGGCGGGAGCAGCGGCACTACACCTACGACACCTTTGTGTCCTACAACTCCGGGGATGAGCAGTGGGTGCTGGAGGAGCTGGTGCCTGAGCTGGAGCGCCGAGCCCTGCGGCTCTGCCTGCACCACCGTGACTTTCGCCCCGGCCGTGCCATAGTGGACAACATCGTGGACGCTGTGTACAACAGCCGGCACACAGTGTGCGTGGTGAGCCGCGGGTACCTGCGCAGCGAGTGGTGCTCACTGGAGATCCAGATGGCCAGCTATCGCCTCTTCGACGAGCTGCGTGATGTCCTTGTCCTCATCTTNAAGTGATTTTGTCCCAAAATCCGTGGTTGTCCTCTGAGAAATGTGCAGTTGGGACGACGGTAATGAGGAAAAGGGGAAGGAGGAGNCCTCGAGGACATCCCTGAGGCTGAGCTCTCGGCCTTCCACCACATGCGCCGTGTGCTGCTGCAGCGCACACACCTGCGCTGGCCCCCCGAGCCCCCTGCACGGCCCCTCTTCTGGGCAAAGCTCAGGTGTGCCCTGAGTGGGGGAGATGAGGAGGAGGAGGACAGGGAGAGGGGGGGCAGGGAGGAAGGGTGCCCTGGTGCATCTGGGAGCCCCAGGGAAGTTCCCCCTCAGGAAAGCAACTCTCTGGCCCTATATCACCAGTTGTCATCTGGGGAATGTGCCCTGTGGGGTGGGAATGATGGCACCAAGNGGGGGGGGCAGGGAGGGAGGTTGCCCTGACATGACTGGGACCCCTGTGAAGGTTCCCCCTCATAAAAGCAGTTTTCTGCCCCAAAATCACCAGCTTTTCTCTTGGGAATGTGCTCTGGACAGTGGGGATGAAGGTAACAAGAGGGAGGAGAAGGAGAAAGACAGCTGCTGTAGAGCGACCTCACCCTGGTGTAATGGGAATCCCTAGGGACATTCCTAATTAAAAAAAAAGTGATTTTGTCCCAAAATCCGTGGTTGTCCTCTGAGAAATGTGCAGTTGGGACGACGGTAATGAGGAAAAGGGGAAGGAGGAGGAGGAAGAGAGGGAGCAAGCTGGACCTCAGTGTTCAGATGCAGCAAATGCTTCATCACTCAGTTCCTTTTCCCAGCATTTGCAGACACGTGGGAGCTGCAGCTCTTGCACATCTGGCTCTTCCTGGGCACATGCTGCCGCAGCTCAATCGGCTGCTTCTGCCCGTAGCGGCACTCCCAGGGCTGGGAAATTCCGGCGGGATATGGGGGGCACCCACCAATCCATCCCGCCACGCACCGTCCTGGCCCCCTACTCAGCAAGTCCCTGCCTTGCTCCCGCCCGATCCTCACGGGCACCAGGCCTCCTGGCTTGGCCGGCCAGCCGCTGCAGGTGTCCGGGCCGGCCGGCGCCGCGGGCTCGTGGCCGCGATCACGGGGCTGTGGCAGCTGCCGCCCAGGGAGTCCTTCCGCAAGCGCATCAGCTGCTGTCCCGGAGCGGGGTGTGGCTCTGGCCGCTCTGTCCCGAAAGACCGAAGCTCCGGTCAGCTCTCGGCCCTGGGGCGCTCGGGGACGTCCCTCCCGGCCCCGTCCCCGGAGAGCCAAAGCCCGGCAGTGCCAGGCCGGGAACAGCCTTCCCTTACCTCCGGCCAGCGGGCGGATGACGCTGTCGAGGGCCAGCGGTGAGCGATTGATGCTGGTCCCTCCCACAGCCCCTCCCCNGCGCCGTGTGCTGCTGCAGCGCACACACCTGCGCTGGCCCCCCGAGCCCCCTGCACGGCCCCTCTTCTGGGCAAAGCTCAGGTGTGCCCTGAGTGGGGGAGATGAGGAGGAGGAGGACAGGGAGAGGGGGGGCAGGGAGGAAGGGTGCCCTGGTGCATCTGGGAGCCCCAGGGAAGTTCCCCCTCAGGAAAGCAACTCTCTGGCCCTATATCACCAGTTGTCATCTGGGGAATGTGCCCTGTGGGGTGGGAATGATGGCACCAAGNAAGCTGGACCTCAGTGTTCAGATGCAGCAAATGCTTCATCACTCAGTTCCTTTTCCCAGCATTTGCAGACACGTGGGAGCTGCAGCTCTTGCACATCTGGCTCTTCCTGGGCACATGCTGCCGCAGCTCAATCGGCTGCTTCTGCCCGTAGCGGCACTCCCAGGGCTGGGAAATTCCGGCGGGATATGGGGGGCACCCACCAATCCATCCCGCCACGCACCGTCCTGGCCCCCTACTCAGCAAGTCCCTGCCTTGCTCCCGCCCGATCCTCACGGGCACCAGGCCTCCTGGCTTGGCCGGCCAGCCGCTGCAGGTGTCCGGGCCGGCCGGCGCCGCGGGCTCGTGGCCGCGATCACGGGGCTGTGGCAGCTGCCGCCCAGGGAGTCCTTCCGCAAGCGCATCAGCTGCTGTCCCGGAGCGGGGTGTGGCTCTGGCCGCTCTGTCCCGAAAGACCGAAGCTCCGGTCAGCTCTCGGCCCTGGGGCGCTCGGGGACGTCCCTCCCGGCCCCGTCCCCGGAGAGCCAAAGCCCGGCAGTGCCAGGCCGGGAACAGCCTTCCCTTACCTCCGGCCAGCGGGCGGATGACGCTGTCGAGGGCCAGCGGTGAGCGATTGATGCTGGTCCCTCCCACAGCCCCTCCCCCTGTTTCCTCCCAGTCCTTGGTGATCCGGGCTCACTCCAAGCCCGCCGGGTCAGTCAGGCTCAGCTTGGCCACACGCAGATTCCCAGCAAAGCCAACAGTATGCTTGGTCCTGCTGCTTCACCTGGATCTGCGAGGGCAGAGGTGGCTGAAGCGACGGCTCCACACGCCCCTGGGGAGGCTGGTTGGAGCAGCAGCACCAGCCGGACCAGGGCTCTGTGTTTCCCATGGGATGGGTCAGTGGATCATGCTGGAAGATGGGGCAGGAGTAGGATAGGAACCTGTCACGCTGTGAGGATGAGCCAAACACCTGGAGATGACACAAGGAGCAAAGCCAGGGAAAGGATCTGGCAGGAAGGGACAGGGTTATGGAAAAGAATCAGCAACTCCCGTGTTCAGTGGTGGAGACTGGTACAGCTGGCCTCATTCCCAAGGGCCTGGGAAAGCATCCAGACACCTGGACTACTCCCCTGCAAGCAGCAATGAGTGAGGCCCTAGGTTCCGGCTGAAGTGTTAGCCGGACCCTCCATCCACCCAGGAAGCTGTGACAGCCCTGCAAATTCAGGGAAGTACATGGCTGGAATTGAAATCCACTGGCAAGTTTGCACCAAGAAACCAGGAAGCACTTTGACAGAGCCCTGGGGTGTGTAATTCCCAGCTCAGTGCTGAGTGGGACAGCCCTGGGATGGTGGTCCCAGCAGCTTCCTAGCTCCATTTCCAGCACTGATCGGAGCAGTACCACAGCCAGCAGCACTCACCTGGAGGATGGCATGGGAGTGGGAGGAGGTGGCATTGGGCTTGGTGTGATGCTGCGCTGGTTTTTATTGCCCTTGACCAACATCTCCACGATCTGCTCTGGAGAGCGGGCTGGGAGAGAATGGGCACAAAGATCAGCACCCCAGATGTGGCACCCAGACACCCTGACACCCTGACACCAAGCAGCCCCAAGCACTCAGGCTGAGGCATCCTGCAGCTCTGCAGGCCCTACGATAACTTGGGGTCACTGCTGCCAGCCAGGAGCTGCGCAGGTGGCACCCTGGGATCTCCACACCTCCTGTGTCCCCAGGACAGGAGAGAGAGGAGTGGAGGGGGAGAGGAGGGAAGGGGAGCTTTCTGCAGCAGCCCCTGTGCCAGGGGTCACTCCCAGGCTGAGCTGGGATGAGGCAAAGCTCATCACCCTCCCTGCTCCCCTTCAGGGCAGTTTTCCTCCCTGTTTCAGCCTCTTCAATGCAACAGAGGAGTCCCCAAACCAGCACTGCTGGGCAGATGGGAACGCCCACGTGCCTCCCCTGGGGAGGGCCAGTTTGACACTGTCCCTTGCAACACTGTGGATCTATTGCATCAAGTTGCAGTGCTCTGGTGCAGAGTCTGGGGACCCCTTTGGGGGGGGCCTTTGACGGGCCATGACACCCCCTCTGTCCTTCATGTGGATGCAGCTTCTCATGGGGTGAAGGGTCCCTCAGCAGAGCTCCTCTGCACAGTGGAGGATGGGTGTTCACTGCCTCTCACCATAGGCTTTTTGATCACACACCCAAACCTCTCTCCCCCACACACTTTGGTGTGAGGGTCTGTGCGAGTCTGGCAGCTGATAGCCCTGGGCCTGTGGTCTCCACTCCAAAGGTGTTAAGCTTGTGCTCTGTGAAGGTATTCTTCTCCCCCAACCCTGAGTTGTTACTTTATCTTATCTTCATTAGCGAGCAGTGTAGGGTCTCAGTCAGGGCCCCATTCAGGGTATGGTGGTAGCTTTTTGTAATACAGTTTTTCTACAATAGGCAAAAGTCCTTCATGAAGATGTTTAAGTCATGAACTATAATATTTCAGTCTCCGACACACAGCAATCCAGGATCACAACTGGGCTAAGACTTAGTTGCCACAGCAGAAAATTTCGGAGCAGGTCCATTGATGATGCTGTGGTAACTGACTCTTGGAATGAGATCGCAAATGGTTGCCATGGCAACAGGATCCACTACAGGCCTCAGCTCACGCCCATGGCAACCACTTGTAGCTACGGGTGTCCACGGAGCTGCTCCAGGACTCGCGTCAGCCATGGGTCCTGGTGATGGGCCTGGAGTGATAGGATGAGGGAGAATGGCTTCCCCCTGATAGACAGTAGGTTTAGATCAGCTTTCAGAAAAAAAATCTTCCCTGTGAGGGTGGTGAGGCCCTGGCACAGGTTGCCCAGAGAAGCTGTGGTGGCCCCATTGCTGGAAGTGTCCAAGGCCAGTTGGGACAGGGCTTGCAGCAACCTCGTCTAGTGGAGTGTGTCCCTGCCCATGGCCGGATGGTTGGAACTAGAGGCTCTTTAAGGACCCTTCCAATCCAAACCATTCTGTGATTCTGCGATTCCATGAGTGGTGGGTGATGTGGTGGTCAGAGTGTCTTGGGCAGAGCAACCACAAAATGACAGTTTTCCAATGTGAAGGAAGAAAGGAAGGGACAGCAGAACTGCCCCCTTGGACTGCTGGAGGGCAGACTTTATCCTGTTTACGAGGTCCATTGACTGAGTCCCTTGCCGCACTCCCCTTCCCTCCCCCCTTTCCTTAAATCTCCCTGAAGCACCTCCCTATACAAATGCTAATGAGGACAGCTATGTCTCCGAGCCAAGACCAGACAAATCTGTTTTCCGAGTTTCCCTACCCTCGGTCTTCCCTGCCGCTGATTGAGGTCGTAGCGCCTTCCTGCCTAGCCCATGCCCTCCCTTCCGCACACGCTCTGCGGGACCCGCTCCGTCCCTACCAGTCCCCTCTTCTCCAGCCCCAGCCGCCCTACTNTGCCAGGGCCGAGCCCTGCGATCTCCGCCGCCACCGCAGCGAGTGCCCTCCCCGCAAACCCCGCCGTCTCCTTGCCCTTGCTTCCCTCCTGCCTGCCCCCCCAGCTCTGCCGCCCGCAGCCCCAGGCAGCCGAGCAGCTGCGAAACAGTAACACCCCCCTTTCCCGAGACCTGCTCCTGACACGCGGCCGACAGCGCCGGGGCCGCCGCTCCGCTGCCGACTTCCCGCGGCCGGGCTGCGCCCCACGCCCCGACACAGTGCCCCCGGTCCCTTGTGTCACTCCAGCCACCTTCGGCGCGCTCGAGGAGACACCGCGCGGTAGCTGCTAGCGCTGACTCCTCTTCTGAGGACAACAGAGCAAGCATCTCGGATTCTGACTTGGAGTCCCAAGACCGCTGGGCTCGGACATTGAGGGAAGCCACCCAGAAGGGTGATTGGGAATTGGCCCAAAAATCTCAGCCTTTCCAGTCATTTTGGGAAAGAGAAGAAAGGGGGACCCACAAATTCCCTACAAAGAGATCAAAGATCTCTGCAAGGTAGCAAAAGAAGACAGGCGGGGATCACATTTCTTTAGAAATTTATTAGAAGCCACCTTCTCCGTGCATACGCTCGTGGCACATGATATCAAAATTTTTTTTACTTGCCTCCTTTCCCCTGTGGAATATATGTTATGGGAAAGGCATTGGAAAAGACATTTAAAAACATTATCTGGCACCTATTCTAAAGACGCAAATGGACCAAATTTGACCATTGAGCAATTAGCTGGAGAAGGTGAGCTCCAAAAACCCTCAGACCAAGCCAACACCTTACCTGAGGCTGCATTGCAAGACATNGTGCAATAAAAACATCACTGCTCCTTACCCCTGATGACTCTGTCCCTACACAATATTTCTCTAATATCAAACAAGGGGTAGATGAGAGTTTTATTAAATTCATGGACAGATTGAAAGCTGCCCTGGAAAAACAAATAGTCCAGAGAAAAGAACTTTCGGGTAAACTTGCTATGGCAAATGTTAATAATCAATGTAAGACTATCCCAAGGGCCTTACCCATGGACACAGAACCCACCACAGAACAGATGGTGGAAAGCTGCACGTGCTACTCATCCACTGAAAACACAGTTGCCCAGGCAGCTGCTAAAGGCATCGCAGAAGGGGTCTCTGGTACATTTGCAGTGTTGATCTCCAAAGATAATGCCCACTGTTTCAACTGCGGAGAATTTGGACACTTTATAAAGGACTGCCCAGAAAGGTCACCCACCCAGGACCGTCGCCCCAGCTAGCAGGACACCAGCAGCGTCTGGGAAACGGCTGGCGGAGCACGGGGCGGTCCCGCGCTCAAACAACAAATCAAAAGCCGTATCGCTTCACCCCGCCTGTGAAGTCCACATCGGAGTGCCAGGAGAAGATGGGGGACATCACAGTACATCATCCCAGGAAATCCCAAGTCACATAAAGAGGATCCAACACACGGAGCGCTCCCAGTGGGAACCTGGTGGCAACTGGCAACAACGCTGTCAACTGACTTTTCTGATGAATGTTTTTACCGTGTTCCCACAGGAAAGCACAAGCCACAAAATGGTTCTTTGGACATTCTAATCATAGGTGA
>VYXC01000545.1:0-170827 GCA_013397175.1 Platysteira castanea
TTAATTTTGCAATGTGCTTTTTTTCAGAATTAAATTGCTTGCAGAGAAATGATTTTTAGACGAGAAGTTCGTATGATTCAACAACCTACTCTCTAAGTAAGGGTAATAGTCCCTTTCATGCACAAAGGGAAAATGTGAGTTTCACCAACAGGGCAACAGAAAAGTAAAAAAAAAAGTCCTAACAAACAAAAAGCAAACCCCCAAACGATCCAACCAATGGCTTAGTTAAAAGTTACAGAAATTNTTACAGAAATTAAAAAAAAAAAAAACACACAAAACTTTTCTTGATGTTCCTATATATACATTAAATAAAACAAAATATCTGACTTTCCATATTGGTGTGTATCACAAGGCATCTTAGACAGAAGAACCTGCACACAAGACCTGTTAATTCCCTAATATCTGGTTATGCATTGCCTTTTGCTGTGCTACCTATCCCCATCACTACCATGCCTACATTATGCATGCAGCCCTTTGCTTTTCAGTCTTCAGTTTTTATAACACCAAAATGTTGCATTTCAGTAGAACACACACAAAAAAAGCATGACTCTAACACTAAAAGGCTGCAGCTACATACAAGCAAATATTGTTATTTCATTTCAGCAGTGCTGATTGTCCCTGCCCAAAACTTCTCTCCTATATCTCTTTTCGATATTTTCATATTATGACCATTACAGGCACCCGATGCCAAAATTCTTCGCTTGGAAACTTCAGAAGTTTCCACTTTTCTAATTATCTAATTTCTAATTGTCACTGTCTTTGCATAAATGGTAGGATTCTGGACTACATATAAAGCAACTTCTTTCCTTATTTCTATACCAAATATATTACAATTGTACGTAGAGTTTTCTTACTGATAATTGTTCTCAGCTAGATTTCTCCTGACCTTTAAACTGAAGAGAAAAGAAATACACATTTGTTTGCCTAAATGATGTCGTGCCAACTGTAACTATTCCTACAGCAGGTCACCTATGTCTGCAGAAAGTTTATTTCTTCAGAACATTGAGATGAAATTACACTTCACCATTGAACCTGACTTATTAAACAGAAATAGGCCAGAGGACAGCTACTTGATGAAAGATATATTCTATTGTTTGAACGTCAAAGTGTGTGAAGCTGGCAAAATGTTGGGTATCCTTCTCTGGTCTCAAAGAACAAATAAAGGTATTGTTAATGTGAGAAAGCAAGCTATTCACAATTTTAAATTACTTTGTTGTCAGCTTCTCCATATAATTATGCAGCCCCCGAAACTGAAAAAAAAAAAAAAAAGAAGTAATCAAAACATTTACACAGAATTGGAACTGTGAATTACTGGGAAAAAAAAAAAAAGTTTTATCAGCAAGAAGGTCTCCAAAGGATTTTAGAGAGCTTATTTTGCCTTAAGACAGGTCATTTGTGCAACAAGAACAAACATCAAACTCCAAGACAACAGACGAAACCATTTTTATTATCATACTTCCATATCTCTGGTTTTTAGTGGACATTTTAAGCCATTCACCTCTTTGCATAGTTGCTAAATAGTCCCATGTCTTTAACCTGCACATTTTTCAAAGTCCACAGAGGAGGATGGAAAACTTTAAATATAGTTCCCTATATTTAAACCTTAAACAGTGCAAGGAAAATATGAAGTGTATCCATTTTGGTTACAAAAATATATGCTACATGAATAACAAGACCAAACTGCTGCACAAAAACTGTTCCTGTGGCTATCAGGGGGGCTGGCACATACATAACATCTGCACAAATGGATTACTTTTTGCAAATCTGAATAATTTACATTCCTATAATTATTATGGCATCTGATTACCTCAATTTCCAAATTCTTTTCATTTCTAAGGATGTGACAGACTGTGAAATTCTTCTGTCCATTTGGTCTATTCATTTTCTGTAAACAAGATCTGCTTTCCGAGCTGCTGGAGGGATGTCAAGTTACCCAATAGCAGTACAACGTGGAATTATGCCTTTACCTGTGCCTACCTTGGAAGTATGCATTGACTTACTCTCCTTTGGCTTCTCTTGGTAAATCAAGTACTTTGAATGCTTTTCTTCAAGACACTGTTGACTTTAAAAATTTATAATTACAACTAGAGCCTGAAAAAACTTCTTATGTAAGTATATATTGCTGTTGATTTTTTAAGGGAATTTATTTTTGGCTTTAGAGATCTGAAAGTAAGAAGTTTGCTTAAAATAAATGAACTGATTAGTGAATACATTGACAAGCACTGCAACTTCATGAGTTAGAAAGGAAAGAAGAGATAGTTCTAAAATTTAAAATATTTGATGGATGGATAGAATTCTGAGCTCTTTTTCTCTCTTTTCATAAAGGTCAAACACAATGTTTAGTTATGACAATACTATGGCCACAGTGAAATACCAAGAGAAGCTTATGTAAAACTCCTATAAACCTCTTTCTGCAGCCATCAAAACCTGAAAATTTTCATTCACTAAGCAAATGGAAGTTAGAAAATGCATGAGATATTATTATAATAAAGCGTAGATAAAATCACTATATAAAATATGAATTTAAATTGGTGAATCTGCAGATATTCATACAATTGTAGAACATTATGGTTGGAAAAGACCTCCATGTCCAACCTTAGCCAAATACCACCATGCCCACTGAACCATACCCCAAAGTGCCACATCTGCTTGGTTTTGAACATTTCCAGGGATGGTGACTTCATCACTTTCCTGGGCAACCTGTTCCACCCTTTCACTGACATTTTCCTAATATCCAACCTGAACCTCCTTTGGCTCAGCTTGAGGCCATTTCCCCTTGTCCTGTCACTTGTCTTGGAGAAGAGACTGAGCCCCACCTGGCTACAGCTTCCTTTCAGGTAGTTGTAGAGAGTGATAAAGTTTCCCCTGAGCCTCCTTTTCTCCAGGGGAAACACCCCCAGCTCCCTCATCCACGCCTCACAGAGTTTATGTTCCAGATCCTTCACCACTTTGTTGCCCTTTCTCTGGGGTGGCATTATTTTGTCCCCAGAACCTCCCTACTTTATCAGCAGCATTCAAGTAAAGGAAGTTAAAAACAACTACTTTGATTCCAGTGGTAAGAAAAACCATAATGTTATATCTTTAGTTTTGCTGAAATAAAGGAGTCACAGGATTTTTACTTTTCAGAGTAGCTTGTTAGGAACACGCCAAGGCACATCAGGAACTTCCTGGACTTGACAATGTTCCCACAGTCTTGCTAAATTTCAGTGGATGTCAATTCCATTAACTTCCTCAGGTGTAAATTTTTGAACACATGTAAGCTTCATTATCCACAACTGGAAAAACTATAAACTGCACCCTGATTTATTTTCAACCTGCCTTCTGCCAGTTCCAAGTGTTCTTGCATTGCAAAAGCAATTGCACAGTCCTGTCCACATTCACTGTGCAACTCTGGAGTTGTCAGACCTTTCTCATACCATACTCATCTTTTTTGGCTCTTTTCCCAAAATAAACATTCCTGCCTTACTGCACCACTTGTCATATGGAAGACATTCCATATTTACAGTCACGCCTTCTGCCTCTCCCTGAATCTTTCCATTTCCACCGGAATTTCCAATCTCTCTGAGGTATGAGAAGCAGTACCATATGTGGTATTTAAACACAGGCAAAGGATAGAATTATGCAAGAACAAATGATATTGTTCTGTTTTCTATTCCTTTCCAAATAATTCTTAAAAACACTTTCCTTGTTCAACAGATAATGGAGACTGAACTGTCATTTTCATCACATTACCTATTATTACACCAACTACATTACTACTCAGGCCCACAACTTTGTATGAAAAGCTAATTTTTCTCCATATGAAAAATTTTTACAGTAATTTAAAATTAATTTCATCTGCCATTTTGAGTCCATTCACTCAACTTTATACATTTCCAAGATCAACTTTCACCTTTAATACTGTGAATAATTCACTATTAGCAGGTTTTCTCACCATCCTGCTCACACTCTTTTCTAATTCACTTATAACTATGTTGAATTTTACAGTCCCAGCAGAGATCCTTCCACCTTATTTGCTATCTTAGCCTTTTAGAAAACTAATACTTTATTCCTAATCTCTGTTTCTTGCCTCCTAACCAATTAGAGAGTCACCATTTTTCTGTTCCATATTCCAAGAAATTATTCATTTCCTTAGAAACTTCTGGAAAGACCTTGTCAAAAGCCTCTGGCAATCCAGGCAGGCTCTACCAACAGCATCATATTTGTTGATCCCTTCAGAGAGATTCAATAAGTTTACAAGACAGGGGAGGGCATTGTTATAAAAAAGCCATACTGCTTTTTCCCAGGAAAAAAATCCTACCCATTCATGAGTCACATAATTCAGTGTTTATTGTAGTTTTTGAGTTCTGACAGCACACATCTAGGGCTTTTTGGCAAGATAAACCCTTGCTACTCTTTAACCACCAGTTAACCAGACCCTTCTCCAATGCAAAGGGTCCTGCAAAGGAAAGCTCTGGCGTAGGAACTACCCCAGTTTTCTCTATAACTAAATTCATCCATGGTGAAGTTAATGGAAAGTTGGGGCTCCCAGTGTTTATTTACATGAACTTTTCTCGTTTCTGTTTTCAAGTAATATTACAACTTGTTAACTTACAATTTTTAGAGCCTATCAATTGAGTGATCTGGAAGCAAAACAATTATTAATTCAGATACTTCCCAGAAATTGTTTCTTGCAGTCAACAGCTCCATAATACACTTAATAGCCAAGCTGAAAAGGAGCCAATAGGAGTCCTTAGAACAGTGGTACTTATTCAGAAGCAGCCTAATTCTAGAAATACCACCTTTACATCCAAGATTAACTTGTCATTGAAACTGTTTAAACAGTACACCAACAAAGGCATTTTTCTACCATTTTTGTTCCAGAAATTAAGGCTAAGATGTAATAACATTTTTGCTCCTTGAAAAAGAGTATGAGAACAGCGAAAGTATTACATCCTCTTTTACAAATGACTAATGTGTTTTTCTGAGTTTTCGACAACACTGAAGAGTTTTTCAGCATGCTGGAACTTGACTACAAATCTCAATTTAATTTTCTTGACAAACAAGGAAGTCTCAAATAGTTTTAATGGACTCATAGATGTTAAACTTCAATATTTCATGTGCCACTTCTCTCAACTTTCTCTCCCTTTAAATGTCGGTCTTCTGGGAAAACAGGATGTGTCTGTGCTGTCTGCAGTGGCACTAACAGCTAAAAAGACATGTGGGCAGGCACAGTTTAGGAAAGGAGGACAAGGACTTACCTGCTTCTTTGGCAACATCTGCAGTTGAAATGTTTTGGAAGTTTGAATGCACTCGGAAGGTCACAGCTGGTCCCAGAACACTGAAAGAGATTATTAAAAAAATGTAAGATTCATAATCAAGAGACATGGCATAATATTCCTGATCAAAATAGGTTTTTAAAGAGAACCTATTAAGACACCATTTAGCCCTCTTCCTTTTGCTTCATTAGCTACATTTGCATTCATTTTTATACCTCTTGTGGTTTCCTGTGTGTATTTTGTGCCCATCTGAAAGAATTTCAATGACATTAACTAAACTTCAGAACACTCCTGTAAATACTATTCTTATTATGAAGTTGGCAAAATGAAGGCACTGAAATTGTTATTCACTCAAGTACAGCATAGATTATCCCTGGAATTCAGCATCTGAAGATGATTGCATGTATTTTCACATTTTATATGCCTAACATCAACACAACTTTAGTTCCTGTTGTCACAACTGCAAGTCAGAAGGACAACACAGAAATTTAGAATATTTATCTTGATCATACTCTGCAAGAATATGTGCAGAGAAAAGATCCTAGGCATATCTGATCCAATAGCTGGTTTTGATCAGAAAGATACCACAAAGTATTTATCACTTAACAACAGAAGTAATCACCTCTTGGAACAATTTTTGAGGGGAAATGATTTGACTCTGTGGGGACCTTTCTGGGTGTAGCCTGATGGTCCTTTACGGCACTGAAATCCATGAGACATTTACAGAGGAAGATACTGATTAGCCAGATGTAAAGTGGTGAGGTACTCACAAAAAGAAAAAAAAAATCACAAAAAATCATTGTGCAATTTCAAAGAAAAGTAAATCTGTATAAATAATGTTGCATTCATTCTCCATCCATCCCAATAAATATCCTACATGCACATCTGATGAAAAGAAATAAGAAATTTCAGGTGTGATGTTCTGAAAATTATACTTCAATATTTATCTACAAAAGATGAAAGAAAAATACACATAAACATGTATTTAAAAAAAATTCTGGGGAACAAGAGACTAATAAATTATAATGCAAGAATCTGCAGAGGAGAAGAGTATAGGGTCTCAAGAATTTGCAGAGAAGAGCATAGCGTCTCAAGAAAAACAAAAATTGGCACTATTTTATTAAAGTTTACTTAGTATGTATTATGCAACTTTCTAAGGTTTTTTTAATTCATATTATCAGTGAAAAGAATTACATTTATACTGTGAAGAACAACCCTACTTAAAAGGTGAAGTGCATGGGTTGGAACTGTACATGGAACAGCTTTTCACTTCCTATGGTTGTGGCTTAGGAGAGAACCAAATCTGAAAAATTGCTGCATAAAAGAAATACCTTAAAAATACTTTGTTGTAGGATTTGAAATGAAGTATTAAGTTATTCCTTCAGTAATATGTTCATCTCTTACAATCATAGAATGGAGAGCACTTAATGAAGTGTGCTTAATTGCATCACATATATCCTAGACAAAAATACCTTTAAATTTTTTTCTATTTCAGCTGGAAAAAACCCTTTTATTAAATATAAGACTTTGCTTTGAGGTCACAAAGGGAATCAGAGTTAGAATAAGAATAAGAAATATCCTTTCATCTTTTACTAGCAAAGCATGCACTGCACACTTTTTATTCTGGAGTTAACAGCAACTGCCATTAATCAATCATTTTTCTCTAGGTACTCTTAGAGGAAGGGGAGAAAAAGAAAACAAGAGATTTTATTGTTACTCTAAAAGCGTGGTCACTAATGGTCAAGAAACACTTTTAATAATGCCAGGCAACTATAAAACATTTGTCAACATCATATTAATATTGTAGATTAAAATACTCAACAATTGCAAAGTACTTTTTGTTTGAGATAACTGCTTTACAAAAAACCAGACTATTCCCCAATTCTGTCACGAACCCTGAGATAATCAACCATAAAATGCACCTGTTTCAGGATACCAAACACTGACTCTAACTAATCTTGCACTGTCCTTCTTTCTGTGTTGCCTTCCTAAGAGAAATGCTGATTCCTCTCTGGCTGCTCAGATATTTACAGTGCCATTAGCAGTCTGCTTTAAATAAAAGTGGGCATCACCCCGGTATGCAGCTCTTGCATGACCAAGATAGAGGGGAAAGTAAAACCAATTTCAGGTATCCCCCCCAAATCTTCATTGCATAATCCATTATAGCTGAGAACCTGGAACCAACACAAAATTTCAACCACAATGTAGCTTCAGCTCTGTCAGCAAAGACAAAAAGTTTCCTGCCCTCCTTCCTCTACCTGAATGTTTTACTTTTATCTCTCTGCCACTGCCCACTTCCTCCCACTTGTCCTGCCCTGCCCCACTCCCTTCAGCCCAGCACTTCCTGGCATCATTAAAATCATAGCAGTTAAAACTGGATCATTTCGGTGACCCAGCCCAGGCAGTGAGAGACAGGGACTTCCAAGCAGTGAAGCCTGTCAGCAACCATCCCACTATTCTCTACTGACTCCACCTGGATAATCCAGGTACACGGGAGGATCTGAGTCATGGGCACACCAACATTGCCCCAAGTACTGTCATTTCTCCTCACTGCTCACAGGAAACAAGAACAAAAAGCAGGGCAAGGAAAAAAATTCCTCATGCAAATGAGATGATACTGGGTTAACACCAACCTTTTGCAGGAAAGAATAAATCTCAGAATCATCTAAAACACCCACTTATATGTTGCTCTGTGGGATACTGTTTTCCTCTACTGTAGCAATTGAATTCATGTATGTAAGAAATCACCTGAGCACCACATCAGCATGGCTTCACTAGGAATATTTGAAAAATACAGAAAATAAAGAAGCTTTTGTTACAACATTTTGCACATTGGCATTCTGTTTATTTAAAAGCAAACAAAAGACCTAGCCATTACTTGGTCAAAATTGCATTTCTACTTGATGTTTTGGGAACTGACTGCTTCGGGAGCTCATAAAATGAGATTTTTCTCATGGGGGGCTTCTGGCAAAAGCACTCAATAAATAAACATTTCAATAACAAAACATGCCCTTTAGGGAATTCCTCAGTGTTCATTACATGTTGGATGAGAACACTTAAACAAAAGCAGTAATTATTTGACTGCAAAATTTTTTTTTAAAGACTTTTTAAGAAGAGGTCAACCAGACTGAAAAAAGGTTCCAAGACATATAAAATACACCCCTGATAGTTCCTAACCAGGAAGTTTAAGTCGGGTAGATGAGACTGCTTTCTGCTGTCAGACCCTCTGAAGCCTGGCTAACATTAATAGCAATTGTCTTCATATTGCTCCAAACACAGGGGCTCTCTGAAGTGCACACATTTGCATATAAGCTGATGAATTGCAAACAAACCATTCCTACAGACAAGGGAGGTGCTGGGGAAGCAGAGGCATCACTCCTGGCTGGCACCTTACCCCAGCCAGCACTCACCCAGCTGGGCAAGGACAAACGCTCAGACATGGAAACCACAATCTCCAGGCTGAAACCTCAGCCACATTTGCTGCAACTGAGGTTAAAAATGTTAGTATTTTTTGTCTATCCCTCCCCTGAGCTGCATGGTACTATAATTACCCTCAGGTAAATTTGTAGTCGTTTTTTCTGACACAAATGAATTTATACTCACTTAAGTAAGAGAAGATTGTGAATTTTAGAAGACATCTGGACTGTACAATGTAATTGCACTTATCACTTTTTTCTTACACTTTTAAAAATTTTTTTTGAACAAAGGTAAGCAGTTCTGGCTTCAAGGCTAATAAATAGTGACTTCTCCCCACACAAAATGTAATGTCTGTTGCAATGACCTGCTAAATTTATTATTTGAACTTTACCGACTAATTACCCCCCCACTGGCTGTCACAATTTTGCCTTTTTTTTCTTTTTACTTTCAATAATACTGCCTTCAGTCATAGTAAGGGTTTTTTTAACAAAGACATTCAAAGCATATTGCAAATTGTCACCCTTATGTGCTGTTGTCTTTTATTCTGTTTACTAGAGATGAAATAATTACAGTGTTTATACCAAAATGACTTGAAGGTTGATTGCTGATTTAATAATATCCCCTCCCCTTGGGTTTATATTTCCCATCGGAAGGTGGGAGGGTGCACAACACACACAGAAACAAAGAATATTCTTTGTGTAAAATAGAAGTATTTCCTTACGTTAATTGTTTTACGACTAACAGCATTCTTCTTCTATTTTCCCTGTCAACAAATGAATGATCTGAATAAACAGAGCTGGAGCGTGATCAATATGGCAAGGTCCATATCACTTTCAAGCCGCAGGTTATAATTATATTTATGAATGACAGTATTTAAATCTCCATAAATTATGTACCAAGCTTTGCATGCCTGTTTCTCTCCCTCGTGTGCATGTACTTCAGCATTACAGTATCACACCGCATGTTCACTGCGAGATGCAGTCACAGTCTATCATACCCCCTAGTGGAAAAGGATTTGAGAAACAAGTGCCAACATGGGCACTGTTGTACTCTTGAAGATGAGACATAGAGCTGATGCCAGATGGAAACGATTTGAGGTGGCATCTCATTTTAAAGATACAGGCAGAGTGCAATTTCTCACGACTGGAGGAAGATGAGGAGATTGGGATTGGCTATTTCCAACATGAAACATTCTCTTAATGACCTTATTTTATAAAACGGAGCTTGCCTTAATAACGCTTAGATTTGAAATTAAAGTCACTACTTGTCTATATGTTCATTTCAAAATCCTTTAATCTCTGGAGGTTAAGAAAAGCAATTAGTAACGCTCCAGAGGACTGTGCAAAGCAAATTTTATAGCAGTGAAGGTAATTGTCTCAGGAAACGTTTGGTGGGCTTGAACTAATGACTTGCAATGTGTACACATTTCTGTGCTTTCTGTGTTTAGGAATTTGAAGCTTATGCCCATTGTTTATATTGCACTGGAGCCTCCTTTTCACCTTCTCAGTTTTGGAAAAATTGAGATGCTTATGCTGATGTATATGTTTTGTATATTATATTTAGAGGTATATAAACATACTTATGTCAAATCTAATTAATGGGGGAAAGCACATAATTAGCAGAGGCATTTTTGTACTACAGTATGTTTCTACAACATGATTTACAGAGAAAAACAAAGGCAGAAAATTGCAGCTGGACATTGACACATAATACATGAATGGAGTAAGAACCCTGGCTACCCTGTACCCTGGCTATTCTGTTCTCATTGCAATACTCAGAGTAGCTGTAAATCAGTTGACCACCTAGTTCAAGTTTGACCAACATTTTTGACCAGAACTTACTTTGACCAGAAGTTACTTTGTGAAGCATTGCATCATAGTGCATTTACATTTCACAAGCAGGTACCTGACTGAGCTTCAAAGACTCAGGAAAGCTTGCTAAGGATGTGTTGTGCTCACCTGCTACAAAATAACATCCCTGAACTGTTGAGTAGAGAGTTATTGATCATCACTCAGATTCAATACTAAAAAGGCACACATCTCTCACTCTTTAATATCTTTACTGTTCAAGGATTTGCTTCACTTTGCACCTGGACTGCAGAGATATCAATGTGGAGCTGTATGTATTCTCACATTCCTATTGGCAGGTGTGTAGGCACAGCAAGTGACCAATTAAAAAAATCTTTTTCTGCTTTAGCAAAATGAGCTTTTTGAGCCCTTCTCAGGAAACTCTCAATATGCCCCTTAAAGTGCAGAATGATGCGCAGTGTTCCAGAACACCCTGCAATACAGCAAATAATATATCTATTCATATTTATATCCTTCATATACACTAAGCATGAACTGTTTGCACCATTCTCTAAAAATGTGTTCCTGCACTAAACACAGCATGGAGAGAGAAAGTTAAAGACTTGTTGTACTGCCATTACACCTGGTGTCTGACAATGACCAGGTAAAGATGGAAAAGCAAAATCCCTGCTAAGGGAAAGACACTAATTGCTGTTCTCACCAGGGTTGATTTCCTATCACCATTTGAATTTCATTAGAGAGGTTTTCACCAAGCTGCTGGGTGGTATAACAGGTAGACCACAAAGATTAGAAAGATTGACAGTTTCAGAGCAATCACATCTTGCAAATGTAGCAGCATAGAAACAAAAATTAGGTCTGGATTTGATGGTTGCAGCCCAGATTTACTTCTGCAGGTTACATTCTTCATAAATCAGGTAAGGCTTGGACACTTTGTCATGCCCTCTTCTCTCCCCTGACATGAGTGCTGAGCAGTGACTGCACAGAGCATCATTCCAGGGGCAGGGAAGAGGCCACGACAAGGTGTTCAAATAATGAAATGCATTCTGCCTGACACACTACTGCCATTTGAATAAATTCCAGAGTGAAGTCACAGAAAAGGCACGACTGGACCAGAAAGGGCTGCTTTCCAATAACAGCAACCCATGTCTGGTAGGTCTCTGATACCCATACGAAAAGATGCAGTTTTAATTATTTTAAAATAATCATTAATTCTGTATTAATCATTTAATCTATATGCATCAAAATTGTGCTAAGTACACTGATCCTAATTTACATTGCAAAAGACGATGAAAGAGTATTTTAAAGATTTTACAACTTGCTTCATCTGAGGTGAAGATTATTTTCCTAAGCCTACAATTTAAATGATTTTAAAAAGAGACAACGTTTAATTTAGATTGATGCTACACTCAGTTTGTCCTATTTTTATTCTTCACAAAATGCAACTTTTGATGATTACTCAATATCTATGAATAATTTGCAGAGTTTTAAAATAATTTTTCTATTAATCTGTCACAAGCCATGAAACTTGACATTTTCACCACACTGAGTACATGAAAGTTGCCAGCTTTGCCTGCCATGCAAATAAGGTTCTTAATTACAGTATTTAAAAGAACAAACCATAGAAGTACTATAATTTCTTACGGTAAAAAAAAGTGTTTGGACCCTGCGAGGGTGGGAAAATGGTCTCAAAAAGCTTCTTAAATGTACAGTGATTTTTCTTTCACTCCTCAAAGATTAAGCTAAAGGATAAAATTTATGCCATTAGAAAAGGGAAAAAAACCTCCTCTGTTTATATTTCCATTCTCCTTCTTTATACCTTTATATCTACAAACAGCAGACATTTTCAATTTTCACTCAGGAAGCATTCAATGCGTTTTACTGGCCTCGGGCCTACTCACCCTCTGCCCACCTGTGTTGTTGATGGAGCTGGTTGAAAGCACGTGTGATATTTGTCTGCTGGGATGACAGTCACCTTTTGCTCCACTTGCACAAGTGACTTCTAATCCTTAATGAGGAGCATGACTCACATGTTAGGATTGTTACAGAGGTACAGGTTCAGAATGCTCAGAGCTTTGATAGGATCCATGTAGGACACAAATTTCTTGCATCAGTATTAGGCAGCACAACCAAAGACAAAAACCCCCGAATTTTGCTACAGTCTTAGTTCAAAAGGCTACCAAATTCTGACTGCTGCAGTCAGAGCTCTCCTGCTTGTCCTTCTAAGGACCTGTTGGCTTCTCCTTTAGCTCTGAGAACACCAACGAGAAGATTTGTTCCTGAGGCTCCCCTGTCAGCTGTGAGGTACAGATATTTCCTTGGCAAAGAAATCACTGCAAGGGGAATTTATTGGGCTTTTTCAGTTGCACCTACAAATGTATATTTGCTCTGACTGTCTTTATGGCTCATATGGAATACAAACCCTTCCACAGGCAGGTTGTGATGCAACTTATTGACCTGTTTATTCAATATTTACTGGCTAGGCTGTAAAAAAAAAGCAAAAGCATTCTTTATCTTTTTCGGCTGGATCAGCAGGTCTGTAATGCCCATGAAACCCAAACATCCAGGTCACAGAAACAGAGAAAAAATGTGTGTTTGTACTTCTAGGAGAATCAGGTAGCCAAGGGCAGGAGATCAAGACAGACAGAGACATAAAATGTTTTTTATATTTCTTCTAAGGGGTCATTCTTTTAAACAAATCCCTACATGAAAACCTTTTTTTTCATTTCTAATATTAGTAATTCTATTTGTGGATGAAGCTTTAGTTCAAGAGTGAGAATCACAGTTCTCTGTTTCTATTCTCATATCTGTCACCGAGTTCTCTACCATTTTAGGGAAAAGGAAGCAAACTGCCTTGGGTTTCAATCTGCCCATCTGTAGAATGGAAATTATTACTTGTTAATAATATGTGAAATGTTATATGAATTAAATGCAATGACACACACTCAATGACTTACTTGAAAGAAAGGAGTATATTCTGCCTACCCTATAATGTTATGAACTTTGATTTTATTAAAAAAGGAATATGATGGCATTCTCAGTCATACAGAGAGATGAGTAGTAGAGAAATATGAAGTTAAAAAAAGATAGATAAACTTTAGAAGTTTACTTATCTGTAAAAACCTTCTCTTGAGCAGGGACCTATGAGTTCATGGAAATGTATCAATAATAGTGGATTCGTTCTGCTTTTGATTACAAAGGTGCAAATTCTCTGTTTTAATGAGATGAAATGTTATAATGGAGGGCTAAGCACCATACACATTATATGTAAGAATCTCCTTAGATTTTTATGGTCTTTCTCTTTTGTCACCTAGAATTCATAAAATGCTGCAGGCCAAAATCCTTCCTGTTATTTTAATGATTTTTATGTTTTTCTAGCAGGAAAGTTACAGTGGAGAAGGCAAAACTATCTTGGTTATATGTACATTCATTTAAGAAAGGAACACCAAATGTATTGTACCTCAGGGGAAAAAGCCACAAGACTAATGTAATGCTAAGAAAATCACTCATTTTTAAATAAGGAAATGCATAGTTTAAATTTTCACCTTTTTTTTTTTCCTTATCATCATTCCTTTAAAAAGTGATGTATCTTTATATTATAAATTAGTTGTCAAATAAAACAATATGTACCAGAAAACACAATGTAATTTCTTATAAATGCCTGCATGCAGTGAGTTATAGCGATACATTTTTCAGATAATTTGTTTCCCAGACTCATTAAATCTGTGGGAGAAGTCAAGTTTGAATAAAAGGGGTTCCATTATTTCTGAGTTATGCTTTTATAACACTTTAAACAAGATTATGTCAAATAGCCACATTTATTTGTTTGCTATTTAAAATCAGGGAGCAGATGACAAATACTGCTCAATTTGCTTGAAAGGTGTATCTTTTTATTGAGACTAAGCATGGTACAGTTCAAATTGAAATACAAATCTTGCATAATTTCTGGACAGTAAATGGAATGGAAATAAAAATTTTGTCTATCTCTAGTTTATATTACAGCATCTTAAGGAGAGCAGGATGAGCTATAGAACATTCCTCTCATTAATAAATCTAAATGACATAGATGGCAGAATCCAGGATCTGCCAATCTGGAAAAAAAAAACTTTGCAAGAATATTAATCCACAGATGTTCAACATACAACACAAGAAAAGATTAATCACACTAAATCAAGGAGAATGGAATCATGAATAATCTGCACAATGGAGGGAACTTCTCAAATACAAACCTAACAAGACCCTGTGCCACCTGTCCTACCACTGCTCAGTGGTTAAATAATCCTCCCTCACACTATCCTGCCTCTCAGTAATTTCCTGAGTTGTTCACATTTAGACCATACATACACCACATGTCATAACCCATCAGCACGATGGAGTGAAAATACCAAGTACTCTTCCAGTGTTTAGGTTCTGGATGACTGAATACGATTAAGTGGTTGATTGAATTTTTCAGGTGTTATAAAAATAACATGACAAACAACGAACAAAACCTATAGTGCATGATCAGTACACTACAGCCAATGCACATGTTTATAATAGGTGAGGCTGGGAGCTCCACTCACCAGTCTGCCTGCCCAACACTTCCAATTCGAACCTGTTTTAAGCTTCTCCAAACTTTCACTACTTGGTTTGATTTTCAGATATCTTCCTCAGTTCAAGGTCTTTTCACTGGGATGGTTGGCTGGCTTTTCAAATTGTATTTATTCCAGCCCAATCATTCCAGCTCTTCCTAAGAGCAGGGATAATGATAGGTAATGGTTGGTTGTGTAAGGCCTGTTCTTTGAAAAGTAGGTGCAAAATGTCTCTAACCCCACTACTTGGAAATAAGAGATTTGAAGTATGAAAAGAAAGTGCTTGTAACTGTCCTCGTGAAAAGCCTTCCAAATTCAAGCTTTTGTTAGAATCACGGTTTACACAAAACTATTAAAAAAGATATACTAAGTATAAGGATGTAGTATACTATAATAGGAAAAATCAGTCTTGAATTACTTCAAATACAGAAATGCAGACTTTCTTTTAAAAGCATTTTTTCAGTAGGATCCTTGAAATCCAAAGATAAATGGTGGTCAAGTAGTAGAGAAGTGTTGCCTTGGGCTTTTGCTAAAGTCTGTTTTTCTATAAGCCTTCTGGTTTTAACCTTGGAGTCAGAGATTTTCTCACACAGTTATGTAAATAGAGCCGATGTTTACTTAAGTATTGGAATGTGTATAAGAATAATGTCGTGTCAATAAACTCTAGCATTTTGCTTCTTTCTGCTGAACCTAGCAGGTGTAAGAGCCTCGTTATTGTGCCCCACGGACACAGAGAAGACCAATATTTTTAGGGGCCTTAATTTCAGTTTTATCAGACTTCAGGAAGTATGTTGCAAATGACAAATGGAATAATGAAGATTTAAAGGTCCTACTGTTACTTTAAATTCTGCTGGAATCATCTACTTCAGACTCAGTTCATTTGAGGAAAAATGAATTTCCTGAAAAAATTTTCAGGACTTATTTATTTATTTTATAGGCCAAATAGCATTGTCTAAGCGGAGCTGACTTCTGGGACTGCTGAATGCCCAAGTAATTGAATGCTCAGCAGATTGAAGCCAATGAAATCTCTGTCCCAGTCAGTGAAGTTCTTTTCAGAAAAGGCTGAGTTAACTATGCAGTGAGGCCATACTGGACACCTCGTAGTGATAAATGCTTTGACACTAATCTTTTCATGCATAACTTCAGCTCTGGATAGTCCTAATAAAACCCCATATCTCATATGAGTTAAATATATCAATTTATGTTTGTCAAGCATTTTAATAATGTAGTGAAGAGCACCATCAGAAGAAAAATGAAAACCAAAACAAAAGGAAATGGGGTTTCTGACCTCAAAGAAGAATTTGACTAAAGAGTAATAAATAAAACCTCAAGTCACACACTGAACAATGAAAATAAAATGAAACATTGAAGAGCTACTTATTAACTGAGGACTTCTTTTCTGCTAATGAAATAAAACAGATTACTGTAGAAAAATATATGGATGTGATTCAATAGTTCAGAAGTCTATCATAATTAGTGTTATTCAAAAGATTGGTCATCTGGAAAAAACAAAACAAAAAAATGGCTTGAGTTCAGTCCAAAGTCAATTTTTGTTTATTCTTATCACCAAAATAAAAGCTTAGAACCCAAGCTTAGCTAAATTTTGAAAATAGTCATTACTTCAAATTTATAGTATTTTCTCTTCAGAATGTCAAACCACATTGCTGTTTCTGCTGCAAACTGTGAAAGGTATTTTTCAGCTGAAATCTTCATACCATTTCCTTGCATACCCTCAGTTAACATGAATTTTTCATTTTTCATATAATAAACTATTCAAGTCAACACTGAATTCACCTGTAGTCCCAGTCTGGGTAGGGAGCACTGTGAGGTGAAAGCTGAACAACCAACCTGAATCCTGGGTATTGAAGCTTTAGACTCCAAAAAATGAGTGATTTGGTCTTTTAACACCTATGGATGCACAATATAGATGCAACCAACAATTCATGATATGGGAATACTGGTTAAATGTCATGGCTTTGCAATCCAGTGTGTTATATTAGATAACCAGAATCAGCCTTTTCAACTTAAAAAAAAATCTATTTATATTAGAATTTGAAATTTAGCCTAAGTGTCCTGTTCACTCTCAACATTTTATATGTAGATTATATGGTCAAAACAACAGCAGCAGATTGAGATTAATGTAATTTTATGGAATGAATATAGACTGCTCTGCTAGAGGTTTTCCACTGAAAAGCTATACATAAAAATGGAAATGCTGGTCAAGTTAGGACATCTGAAAGTTCAGTTCTTTGAGTACTGAGTTTAGGCATATTAGAAGGTAAAAATGAGAAAACTGCCATTAAGATAAATGGGTGGAGGAAGCTAAAGCAGAACAAAATGGGGGAAAAAGAGACACCTAGAGCGAAAGATCTTCAGTGGCAATTGGGAAAATCATATCAGTCTAGAGAGAATGTAATATTCACTTGAAAATCTAACTCTTAACTGGAGGCTGAGAATGGTAGGATATAAGGCCTGAAATACTATGAAATCAGAATAATCTGTTTTCTTTCCATAAAAAGGTATTTACCTAAGGTCAGAGCTGAAACTTCCCCTTTACAATGTTGTCAGTAAATACCCCAAATATGAGAACATTAAATAAGAATTCAAAAATTATTTGAATTCTCATCAGAAACCAGGTAAGTCATCTATGCTGTAATCAATTACTTTGACTATTAATTCTGTGTCCTTCCCACTATCGTCGAAGTTGAGCTTAAAGATTTTGGTATTTTTATTATATTTGGATGTCTCTTGAGAATGTGTCATGTTGTGAATAACTTAATTACACGAAGAAGGCCAATGTTGCAGATTGCAAAGTCATATTTTTTTAAGAAAATAGATACAAACCCTCCTAAACATTAGTACCCATCTGATTTCAGTCCCCGATACCAGTCCAACAATCAATCACCAGGGGCATTGGACACCCATAATTAGATTATAAAATCATAACTATAGTCATTTTACGTCTGCTTGCATAATTACATCAGCATGCTAATATCCTTTTAATGGTCTCTAATGATGTAATAAGAAATAATGGAATTTATTTGACAGCTACACAACCATTAGCAAAACATATTAAGCATAACTACTACTTCCATACAGATTCAGGCTGTATCTAAAAGTGACAACTAACATGTTGGATCTTTTTTTCATCTGCTTCACAGGGTGAGAAAAGTTTATGTCAGTGAAAACTTGACAACAAATCAGCTGTAGAAATGGACTGAATGCTCTGGAAGCCAGGCCTGGGGATATCCTGTGAACTGGAGCCTATCGGTTAAAGTTGGCAGGATTGTGAAGGACGAAGATAAGATAAACTGATTACTACCATGCACCAGCTAATCAAGAGCTAACACAGGGCGTCGGTAGGAATCCATGGCAAAAGCAATTGTTCACTTACCTAACTCCAAAGCATAGGGAAAAAATAAAAATATAGCGAAGAGTGAAAGATGTTTGCAGACAAAACTAACTAAAGACAGTAATTTCTTAGTGAAGCAGCTCCTTTAAATTTTCTTTTTTTTTTTTTTTGTTTTTCAGAGAAAAGGACAATAAACTTGTAACTGAGAACTTAAAGAACCTTAAAAGAACTCACCACTAACCCTCTCCCCTCAGGTCTTACACTATTCCTATTTGATATGATGACTGTCTATACTCTCAAATTAACCCTGTGATTCTCATTAACATGTCATTACTCTGAAATCTTTGCAATGATCTAAAAAATCCAAGCCTACACTGTTACTTTCTAACCATTTGGAATTCTTGGTGGCAGGGGGAAGAGAGGAGAGAATTTTAGACCAAAAAAAGACTCAGATCAGAGCTGGAATGGCTAGTATGACAAATTCCCACCCCTTTTATAAATCCTCTTTCTCCAGGCTGACTGATAGTTTTTCCTACATAACTTCCCCACTTTTACAAAAAAATGAATCTTTAAGAAAAGGAATACCTCTCGTTGCCAGTGAAATAAAATAATATAAATCACCTATGCGACCTTAGCCCAAGTAAAAAGCATATTTCCTGAGAAATATTCTCACACTTTGATATGTCAGTGGTGGCTATGACATGACATCAGGTTTTTTCTGAAACCCCTCTCCATGAAGCCACTGAGAAGCTAGCCAGAGTACTCAAATTCATACTGTTTTCCACTGATAGTGGTGAAATGGCAAGAAAACATCAATTCCAAAAAGTGTTAGCTCTTTTCTTGGCGAGGCCTTTCTCTAAAGCTTCTACTACTGCTTTATCTACTGGTCAGCTCCACTTTCCTTTAGTACTTTATGGGTTTAACCTGAGTTAAAGCATCTCATTCTCTTGAACAAAGAAAATTTACTATAGGTGAATTATTCACTAATTTGAGATTTAGGATAACTCTTCACAGATTTATAGATCTTTTAAAAAGACAAAGACTGATAAAAACATTGTGCGGATAGAAAGAATGCTCAGTCCTGTTTGGACTTCCTGTAATTCACGACACACTTTTAAGGTACTGACCATTCAAGTACTTTCATTACAGTCACATGAATGCATATAATAGATGCAAAATAACCAGCTACTTCTGCACATTAAAAGAAAGGTCCATCATAGGTAGCTACACCACTGGAGGGATATTTTTCATTAGAGAATGAATCTACAGCCTATCAATTGCAATGTGTTGTGATTGTCGTGGGGTGACTTTATGCTGTTGTATCCCCTATCACCGCTCTATGCCCACACATGATTCCTGTGCTTTTCTTTGCCTTTAAACTGAGCCCGAGAGGGGAGAGAGAAAAAAAAACTGAGCGAACTTTTCAAAACAGTTTGTGCTTCAAGGACACAGAGATAGTTGCCGCTGCAGCTGAGGAGCAAGGAAGCACCCTTCCTGCTTTACAGTTCTTTGGCTCGGTTTCTTCGGAGAGAGAGACGGAGAGTGGTTTTTCTGGGACTTTGGATTTTCCCTTCTTCTTGTCTGGACTGTTTCAACATCAGAACACCAGAACTCACCGGGAAAATTTCCACCTTAGGCCCAGAGGCGGCCCAGGCCGACCCAGCTCTGAGGAGGAGGAGAGAGACCACACCCACAGAAGGACTTTAAAATCTTCCCAGGTTTCTCTCCACAGCAAGAGGTTTTATTGTTTAGCATTATTATACTTTATCTGTGTGTTTATTAAATAAATAGTTTTTATTTTCTCTTTCACATTCCTCCGAGGAAAATCGTTTTTTTTCCTGAACCTGGAGTGGGAGGGGCAGCTATAACCTGCCTTCCTTTGAGGAGATGTTCCTTTTGGACCTTTCCCCAGAATTTGGCCCAAACCATCCCAAATGATAAAAAATAACGAAAAGCCTTTATACTAAGAATTAGAAAGGTAGCTGAAAGTGCTCTTGTACTGTAAATGAATGAAGTTAATGAAGCTGACTCACTGATCCCAGCAGAGAAATTGTTCCATGGGATTTCTCCTTTAAACGTGCAGTAGACTTTATCTGCTAGTGTTAAAAGTCAAGGATGCAAAATCTCTTCACAAAAAAGATAATAGAGTATCATATTTTTTTTTTCAATTTAAAAACTCGGTATTCATAAAAAATGTATTTCATGAAATACAACCAAAAGACATTAATCAAAAAAACCCTAAAATATGGGAATATTTTCCTTCTCAATAACTAAAGCCAATATGCCTGATATTTTCCAGGTTTCTGAAAAGATTTTCTCACCAGAAGTCCATTTCTCCATACATACACAGTAATAGAAGAGGTAGAATTTTTTTTTTACAATCAAGAATAAACACTTCCATTGAAAATGAAACATCATCAAACTATGATTTAAAACAGAGTATTAAACAATGAATTCCATTCTGTAAATGAAGGTTAAACAGTAGCTGATGGCAGCACAGGTGAGGCTGAGAAAGATGCTGCACTTCAGCAATCCAACTCATGGGCCAAGGCAAGTGGCCCCAAACCTTCTGAAGCGCTGGCAGGAGCTGAGTGCTACCCAGACATCAGTTACTTTCTGTGTGCCCAAGATGTGACCTCTTTCCAGCAAACTGTCAAAACCCTCCCACAGCTGAGTCTCCTTTTCAATTACTTTCATCAAACTACTTCTGTTTTATAAAGAGAGGAAGTTTTGTTTTGTGAAGTAAATGTTTCTTCCAAATTGCCTTCAGAAAATCCTCAATCTATAACTCTTTACTGCACATGGCAGACCATAACCTCCTAGCTCATGAGATTAACATGCAGAGCATTCATCAGTATGAATCATAGGAGGAAAACCAGTGCTCAGCATAGCTGAACTCCCTGTGACTTGTTAAATAAGTAGCTGACCAAGAAGCATGACCTAGTGTGCCATGTGCCAGACTCAAAGCCAGGCACCCAAGTTCTTATCCATTGATGTCATTTTTCCCCCGGCAATACTGGGTATAATGACCCTTCAGAAGACTTTCCTTACCTAGAAACTGCTAAATGAGGTTGGTAATACTTGTGTAGCACTTGGAACAGATTATTTTTCCCTATGGAAGCAGGAAAAAATTTCATTCTTTATAATTTTTTCAAAATAGTTTGCTTTTGTGTGTAGGGAATGTTACAAAGATCATCACAATATTCCTTTTTCCCTCTTGCCCACTCTCCTTAATTTTAATATTAAAGAGCAGATATTTCCTTGTAAGACAAACTATTCAAAAATAATGAGACATCCAGCAAAATGAAAAAGAGGAAAATCCCATGTACATACTTGACATCATCGAAGACACTCATCTGCAGCTTCAGGAGATCTGCCACTTCCTTTATTAACTCCAAGCCCTTTTCCACACTCAGGGGGCTGTTGAAAGGGAGCAAGAAAACAGAGCATTAAAAAAATTGAACTCATCAATACTTGAGAGGCTAAAGGTCCCAAAAGAGTTATCACCTTGGCCTCTTTGAGTCTGAAAGCCACTACTAACTGTATTCCTGTCACATAGTGATCGTGATACCAAGGGAATTGGGATCAGGTGCTTCTTCAGGCATGATGAATCACCTGAATTTTCCAGCAATAAGACAAACAATAAGGTGCAAATGGAATTGTTAGGAAGTGTAATGGGCCCATGATGCAGCAACCAGTTCATCTCAGTCCTCAATAAAAAATGTAATAAAGTAAAAGGACAGAAAGAAAGAAAAGGATTGACAAGACAAGGAGGGAAACAAACAATGAAAGTCAAATTGCAGGCTGGGTATCAAATGGACAAGTGAAAAGCATATTTTTAAATTCATTAGATTTTAAAATGAATCTTTGCCCAGTGAAAGGATACAAAATTTTTATGGATTTGAAAGTAAACAATGGAGCAAGGCACACAGTCCAGAGGACACTGATTAGATACACAGGATTTAGCTTGGTGTGTGCATACACTGCTGACAGAACCCCCTTTAAATTTTTTTAACCTTTGTCAATGCCACATTTACATTTTTTAATTTAGAAAACAAGTTGCAATCAAGCCTAACACAAGATGACTGCTATCATTTTAAAAAGCACTTATCTAGACGCAAAATTTATATTTGCAAAAATTTCAGGTTATTAGAGTTGATACAACTCTAAAGATGTATTAAGAACATTTCATCCCTCATATACCTTGCTTAGTTGTTGTTCAGTACTGTGGAACCAAATAAAAAAGGATTAAGAAAGTAAAAAGATGTGAAAATTATATAAGTGTCAGAGTGTTATATAATAACAGGGACAACCTTCTCTGTCTAAATTGTGTCTAATAGATTTATTCTCAATATTATTAAAGCCCCAAAGACCACAAAATTACACCATATAGGTTTATCTAACTTATGCCACAATAAAGCAGAAACAACTTTGCTGAGATTAACCCAGGGAAAAAAAGATTCTGTATTTTTTCCTTCTAGGATTTATATGTAGGAGAAGAGAGCATCAAAAAAAAAAAAAGCATGTAGTATTAGACACAATCTTTTCAACTGCACTAAGGGGAAAAGATTTTTTCAAAGCTTTTTTAAAAGGTCAGTATTTCTGCCTCACAGATAAGTTTTTTAATCTAATTTTACATCATGATAATCATTGCCACCATTTTATTTATTGTCAGCAATGAACACTGGGGGTTTGGGGTTTTGTTTTTGCTTGGTTCTTTTTTTTTTTTTTTTGCACTGGATTCTGCATGCACTGCCCTAAGGGCACCTCTATTTAAATAATGGGATATCTCACGTGGATCTTGGTTAGGATGGAATTGCTTAGCCTCCCTTCATGCTACTAGCCCAAAATACTCAAGAGACCTCCTGTCACACAACCAGAAGTAGCCCCTCAAGGCACCAGATAAATATAGACTTTTTCTAGATGTCTAAGACAGAAATGTTCTTGTGTGAAAGTAACAAAAGAATCTGATTGATTGTGCAAGGAAAAAAGAATGTACTATAGATTATTCATAAAACTGTTATATTTCAAGGAATGACAGTGGATAGCAATGTGATTATTCCCATCACTATGAAAGGAGATTGTCATAGTTACTCTGGGGTTTATGTGTTAATTAAATCTTTTCTCCCAAAGATGTTGCCTTAAATTTTACGGAAATGATTGGTGTCAGTAAGTGGGCTTCTACTATAATAGTAAGTCTGATGCAGGCAAAGGTTGCTGTGTACACTGGTGCTGCATTTTTACCAGTGGAGCCTCACTTGTAGAGCTCAATCTCCTACTCCCTATTCCCCTGAAAAAGCATTCCCCAGCTTCAAAAACAAGATATGCTGCAGCAAGCCAATGCAGCAGCAGTAAATGGGGGGTGTAATAGAGCGTTTGAATGCTGCAAACCAGCAATAATGCTGGAGGGGAAATGGGAGAGAAAATGGTGCAGGAAGGCCATTGCTTTGCAAGCCTGAGCACCCAAGAGTAGTCTTGGTAACTCTCATGCAATATCGAACTCAAACACAAAGGTTCACAAACTCAGGTGAAGTTTGAAAGGCTAAGAAATTGTCCTCATAATAGCACAGGAAAGCTGCAGGACCAGTATTCTTTGGTACCAGTACCATTCCTGATCCCACAGTCATGTTTGAGGATTCCCATTAAGAATGATTATAATCACGATATTTTCCAATGCAATTTTTCCAACTTCCCAACACTGATACAATCTAGCACTGTTTATTACAGTTCTATGACAGCCCGCATTGTAGGAGAATAGAATATTCAAAACCTTTCTCTAAAAATGTCAGGCTATGATTTTCGACAGAATTAATGCTTTGCTTTTGTTTAGTGTTTCATTCTGCTCAGTGTTGCATGGTTTGTACAGTGATTGCCTTTAACTTTGTTTACATGGAGAGAATCACACCATTTCCACCAGCACAGTGCTAAGCAAACTGACCTACCTTGCAACAGCACCGTTCACCCACATCACTCATCTGATTTCAGCCTTTTACAAGGAGAATGCAGAAGACAATCTTTCAAATATCACCTATTCTCCTGCCCATGGCCCTCCCACTCATCCTCAGTGCAAGCACTCAATACTTGTAGAACAGATGATATTTGTGATCTTTCACACGCTATGCTTAGCTTTCAGCCTCCTTGATTCAGTTTCTGTATTAGGGAGTGAGGTTTTTCTTAGAAATGTGTTTCCTCTACTGATTGTGAGGGTTCAAAAACTATGTAATTAATTCAACGGGAAGTGTTAGATAAACTAAGAAAGAAAGATGAAAAATAAGTGTTCAGATAATAAACAAATAGATACTCCAGATAGAAGTTGTAACAGTAGAAACAAGACTCTTTAGACAACCCTGACAACTGAACTACTTTATCAAAATCGAAGACTTGGAGAAAAGTTCTGGGTAGGGCTCACACCGCTTTGTCTGAGCTGTCAAAATGGTCATTTCAGTTCCCAGTGAGGGGACTGGGAACTCCTTTGGTGCTGGGCCTTGCCGACACTCTGAGCAGCACAGCACAGAGCGAGTCCCTGGGCTGTGGCCCCTCACATTCCAGAGCAAACACAGGGCCAACTCATAGGCATTTTCTTCCAGGAGTCTGTGATAAAGCCCTTCAGTACACCAGTAGCAGTGAATCCTTGAAAGAGAAATCACAGTTTACATAGGCCTCAGAGATAGAAAGCATGAGCTGGAAAAAACAAATGCAGCAAAAGGCCCTCCCATGGATGCTATTTATGTTTTCCATGTTCTCTTGAGGCTGGCTAACCCTTTCTATAACAAAGAAAACCAATGGTTTCTCCAGTGCCTTTAACAGCCCTGCTTGATGGCTACTGGAACAGGCTCCCCAGGGCAGTGGTCACAGCACTCTCAGCAGAATTCAAGTGCTAGGACAATACTCTTGGGCACATGGTGTGATTTTTGGGGTGTTCTGTGCAGGGGCAGGAGTTAGACTTCAATGATCCCTATGGGTCCCTTCCCACTCAGGATATTCGATGATTCTGTGATTTTACCACTACTTTTTTTGATTGCCTTGAAGGTTTCTGATCACCTTTGATCTAGATTTTGGCCTTAGGAAGAGTTAACTTCTGGATGGCAGAGCACATTTTGCAGATGGTACAGATGTTGCCAGCTGAGATCCTGAGACAGTGCTTACTTTGGGTTTCCTACTTTTGCTCTCATTCCATTTGCTGTAGATTTGCCTTTTGTACCTTCTTTCAAGGTAACTGTAATAATAGCAGCTAAAAGAAAACGTGGTACACATTTTATGTGGTACATAAAGTAATGTGGTACATTATTTTAAATAATTCTTTTGAGGTCCTTTTAAAGTCTCCATCTCCAGTTCTCTTGGAAGATGAAAAGAGAATCAGAAAGTACGTAAAATTCATGTATAATGAACTTCCTTCCATTGCTTTATCTTCTAATGCCATCTCTATCTGTGAGTGCTACCCTAATTGTTATTTTTTTAGTTGACAGATTCAGACCCTACTGAACCAGAAACAGAACTCTGTCTCACTCAGATGCCAATCTCTATCTCATATTATCGGTAGAATATAGTTTGACACACTAATGACAATGAATAAATAAATGGGGAATGAAATATAAATACTTCCTTTGGGGTTTATAAAGATAGATAGATAGATAGATAGATAGAAAGTCTGTCAGAGTGTCATCTGCAAAATATTTCACTGCTGCTTTTGTTTGATCTTACTTTTCAGGGTATGGCTCTTGCACTGTTATACCTCCTAGAGATTATGGTTTATACCCCTGCTAAAAATAGCCAACATTATATGGTAGTAGTACATTATCCCTTCAGATCAAATGACTCCCCAGCTCAGTGCAAGACTCTGATGTCATGATTTAACATCCTGGCATAACCATGAAAACTTCTGTATCCAGTTTAATCATGTCAAAAATAAATCATCCAGTTCAGATCTACTTGGTTGACCTAAAATAATCCTGAGCCAATCAGTTCCCTATAACTTCATCAGGACTTTTGTCTAACACAAAAAATATCCCCCAAATCAAAAACGTCAGGATCTAGACTATAAAGCTGTTTTATTTAGAGGCAAATCTGAAATGAAAGCACAGGAATAAATATCTCTTAACTTTAATGTGAGCTGCTTAGCACTTCTGAAAATTAGTGCAATCCATTTAAATGCTCAGGAGTGGATTTGGAAGCCCAACTTTATGTAATTGTCAAAGTGTTTCCACAAAGTGTACTGGACATTGAATACAAGAAAATTAGATTGTCTGGTGAAAATAAGATTTTGTATCTTCCAGTGTCTAGGTCCCTCCCAGTGAGGAAGCTGAAAACAGAAATATTTTAAGGAACAATCCACTTACAGAGGAAATTTAAATGATAGAACACTGAATGATAATCTTCCTCTGCTATTAAGATTTAACTTTTCATTTTATAAGAAAAATGCAGTGATGAGAAGTCATTTCTAAAATCTGCTCCCAGAAAGTTGGCATAACTTAGAACAATCCCTTTAAGTGAATTTCTCCTTAGTTCCTGCAACAAAATGTGTAGTAATGCTAGCCATTCTTTTTTTTTAATCTGTCTATACAATCCCACCATCTTCAGTGGTTTTATACACGCGTGAGAGAACATCTCTAGCTGAACAAATTATTAAGGAGGAACAGAATATGTCTTCATCTGGGAGAGGTCTGTGAAGACTGGTCAAGACATCTTCCTGACCCGCAATTCCACACTCCATAGAATAAAGGCAATTACCCCAATTCCCTCATCAATTTCCTTATCAGGTGCCTGGTATTGTTATGTAAGAGGCTGTTACTGTTTGACTTGCACCCATTCTGGATCTAAGAATAGAAAGAGCAGCACAATTGGCTCTATATATCCCTCCCTACCAAATACAGAGATGTTGTAGTAGCAAATACTATGCAACTTATAATAAAAACTTGCTCATTCCCCTATCAAAAATTTTATTCCAAACTTTCTTAGTACAGGGGCTCTGACTGGTTTTAGAGCACATCTTTCTGATTTTAGAGCATATTTGGATCACCCTGATCCAGGTGAAGTTAACTTCTGCCTCACTGGTGACTTAGGAGTCTTGCTAAAGGCCTGCTGTGGGCAAATAGAGTAGGAGGCTGCAGGGTCTTATGCACCAGACTTGCTTCATGAATGGCCATTTAGACCACTTCAACAGAAGAGTCATGTTGAATACTGGATGCTGATCTCCAGACCAGTTCAGCTTCATGCTACAATTATCTGAAGAATGTTACAAATGGCTTCCATGTTTTCAAGAAATTCCCAGGATAAACTACAAATCTGATGAGTGAGAACAAACATTTTGAATAATGGCCTATTTTTTGACCTGGACCTAATGATTTATGCATTCAAGGCTCAAAGTTTCCCCTTCTGGTTAAAGAACAAAAAGGAAACATGTAAATGAAGGCACAGGAGGAGTTCTGTGGGGAGCAACACTGGCAGCCTGGCCAGCTCTGCATGCTGAGCTAAATGGAGCTAAAATTCTAATATGAGCCAGTGGGCAATGTCAAAGGGATCAAGAGGAAAAACAGAAGTAAACAATGATGAAAACTATATGTTCTGTATTTCCCAACATGCCTGTCAAAACAATCCCATAAATTGAACCATTTTGGTGGCAAGTGCAGTTATACAGATGGCTTGATTGCTGGTGTTTGCCAAGCCTGCTCTCAGCCCAAGGAGAACAACATGCACTTCAGTGTTATGCTGAGGTTATGTCAGTCTCACAAGTAGTTGCTCTCACTTGCTTTTCCTCCTCCCAATTGCCAAGTGCCTTTGGAAACCCACTTACTGAACTCTGAAATGCTCCCTTAGTGGTGTCATTCAAATTATGTATTGTCTTTACCAGACTGTACCTTGTGCCCTCCCAATACTCTGTTTAGCAATTGTAATGCAGCACTGTAATGGACATCCAGTCAGCCCTGTCAGATTAGTTCAATTGAATCATTTTCTGCAAATATGAAGAATAATACACAGTACAGAAATGGGCCTGACACTGGGAATTACACTCCTTAAACCTAAATGTCAGTCTAATTCCCAGTAAAATCTTAAGTAAGGTAGGGTTCAATCCACCTAAAATTTGCTTAGATCAGAACACAGGCAATGAAGGCCAGTTTGCCCATTTTCAAGAGTGATGAGCACTACAATAAAATTGCAAGGCATTTCTCTGCAGACTGAAAGTTGCCTGAATAGCTTAACTACAGTATCCTCCCAGCAGTATCAGTAAGTGTATTTTATGGGGAGGTAAATGCTACTCACACCCAGCCACTTTTGCTGTCCAAACTCAAGCACAGTGGCACTGCCACTCTGCTTATCTCCCCTGGAGAATGTTCAAAAGTTTGGCTACACTTGCACTCATCTTGAATAGTATTTAATACACATCTAAATCAGAGAATGAAGCAGAGCTTGAACGCAGCATCTAGGACTTTTGGGGAGGAGACATTTTATTGAGACCTATGTTTACTTTAAAACCACTCTAAATGCACACATGCTCAAAAAACTAAGTTTGGACCAGCAATCTTCCTTACTCCCAAGTGTAGCAAGTTAAGACTCAGGTTCTCTTCTGTGCATTATTTATCTTTCTTTGTTGCTTTCAGGCCTGAATATGAACCACTGGGACATCAAGAGGATGATGGACAGTGTTATCTCTCATGACTGGTACACAGAGCACTCTTTCAGGATGTGGGAACTAAAACTGCTCAGACCAACTTGAGTAAGGTCCCTTCTATCTCCTGCTTCACTTTCCAAGCCCCACAGTAATAAGCGGAAGGCAGACAGAAGATCCTAGACAGTGCCTGTCAGAGAGCAGCACTAGACACACTGGCTCCCTGAACACCATACTTGTTTGGCATGTCTCAGTGAAAGAGGGAGATGCTTTGCAGTCTGGGCTGTCTTCTGGAGTCTTCGAAGGTCCCTTCTAATCAGTGGAGGAAAGAAGGTGTCTAACCTCCCTGTGTAGGTATGTCTTCACCTGTCTCTCAAGGAGCTCAGTGATGTGAAATATCTGGATGACTTCCTTGGGGAATATGTGCAGCATCCAGCAGTTTGGTACCTAAATGAGGTAGTCTGGCTCTCACCCTAAATTCTGAAATAACCACATTTCAGCTTTACACCTAGGGATGTGCCTTAAAGGGAAAAGATATTAAACACATGGGTAACAAGACACATATCCAAAGCTCTTGAAAACAGGAGCTGAACAGATGAAACCTGTTGAAGAATTTAATTTCAGTAATCAACTTTTATTAAACAATGGGAGCTACACACAGATTATGCCCTGCAGGCCAAAGTGTTGGGTTAGAATTGTAAGATTCTTTTTCATTTGGTTCCTTATCCTACAGATTCATGTTAGCAAAAAAAAAAAAAGTCTACCAGAAGACCTGCCTGGATGGGTTCACCACAGACCTGTGGCTTCTTGTGGTGGTACTTTACCTTAGGGGCTAATCTGAGTTTTGATCTGAAAAACATTATTTTGTTGGTCCTGCCTGCCACTATATTTATTCTGAGTGTTTATATTTAAGATTTTTTAACAGTCATTCTCTTAGTGGACATAAATAGGAACTCCTTTTACACTGAAGATTTTTTTTAGTACTGATCTGAGAACTGAGATTCATTTTTTCCCTCTAGTATTTTTAAATACTGAATTTTAAGAATGATGAATTCCACAGTTTCAAATAATTATTTAAGGAAATTCCACTCGGCCATTTCTCAGTAATATCTTTGTTTTGATTGACGTCAAATCATCTTCCTGTCACTGACAGAGCAAGAGTCTATAACAGCATCACTTTCTTAATTTGCAGCACAGTCTCCTTAGTACTGAAGAGAAAAAGCTAAACCTAAAAAAAGAAAAATCAAAGTTCAGAAATACTAGTCTGGAATACCATATGGAATGCATTAGAGAGTCAAATAAGGAGTCTGTCTTTAGGATGAATAATGTTGAGGATTAGTTTTCCCTGGCTGCTAACACCATTTGGCAGCAGTATGGACATTGACTGGTGCAGGCAAAATCCCTGCTGGTGGGAAGCTGGGAGGAGCAGCCTGGCCAGCTCCAGCCAAGCTGCCACCCTCCCTCCACGCCTGGAAAAGAGCAGGAATGTCTGTCACAGGGCTCAGGCTGAGTGACGAGACTCTGAGGTGTGTGCAGGTATTTCAGAGCTTCTGTAAAATGACTTACAGATGTGGTGGGAACTGTCTATTTGCTTATTACTTGCTCTAATGAATACAAAATATTAAATCCAGTAGAGGGGGACTGTTGGAATAGGTGACAGTAGCTACAGCATTTTTAACCGCCCACCTTCATGGGCCAGTGTCAGGCTTGGTTTCTTCCCCATCCTATCTCCTCTCTCAGTGCACAGCTTGGCAAGGAGAAGCGGAGGAGCCGGAATGCCAGGACTTGGGCACTGCCTCTCCATGGGCAAGGGGCTGGTGAACACCACCCATGACTGCTTTGCCTGCTAAAAGCAGTCAAGAGAAAAGGATAAAGAGCAGAAAAGCAATTTCCAGTTCCTGCTGCTGGGATCAAGAAGGAGTGAGAAGAGCAAAGCTGCCAGGAGTACCTGCTAACCCCAGACCCTGAATTAGTCCTCAGCAGCAGCCACCAGCACAAGACTGGAGGTTATTTTAGACCACCTTGGACATTCTACTGCTTGCTTTTCTAAAACTAGCACTAAATACAAGATAGTCCAAAGATAAGTGCTAAGAAATATAGTCCAAGATAATTCTGGAAAAATTCTGAGGGAGGGCAAGGGAAGTGATCAGCTGGGATCTACCTTTGTAAGGACCACCTAAGGATCCATCTTCCTGGGAAAAACTATGTTTTGACAAACAAAAAACATTAGTTCTTTTTTGGTTTTTTTTAACTTGGGCACTGTTGTGTTTACACCACTAATAATCAAGAAAGACAGATGAAAAGATATTAAAAGAGTTATTCGGTAACAGTATTTAAAAAATAGCATTTCCTCAATTCCCTGAGGCAAAACTTAAAAGGTGAAGTCTATGAAATTGCCATTTTTCAGGCACTTGCCTAAAACCCAGTTAAAAAGTACCAAAACACACATATTCTATCCCAGGGGTACTAGGAACACCTGACAAAATAAATTAGAATATTATACATAAAAAAACCAATCTAACTGATTCATTCTCTGATGCCAGAGGTGGGGAATGGTGCCGTGTTTTCCTACGTGAATATCATGAGACAAATGAACTTTGTGTTTAATAATAATATCAGCCAAGCACTTTCCATGTGCCACATGTAGCCTAGGCCAAGAGCAGACAGACACCAGAAATTAGTTCCTCTTGCCTTATACCCTGCAGCAAGAGTATTCTTTTTGAAAATAAATAAGATCATGGTTATAATTCTACAAACAATTAGTTAATGTGATTATGTATATACTTAACACTTAGAAAAATCTCTCTTTTTAAAAATAATCTCCTCCTGAACTCTTGACCTCAGTGAAATGTATTAGACTAGCTTGTGTTTTAGGAATGTTGGGAAATGGGCCACTGCCTTCAGGATTTGAATGCTTTCTTTTAAATTTTCAAGTCTGAAAATATGTGCCACCGTATGAAGGGCAGGACTCATGTATATAGATATAGCAAATCTTTTCTTCAAATTTGACACCGCCTCAGACCATAGACTATGAGAATTTTAAAGAATACCTCTTCTTTTTTCTTTTCCCAAAAAGTATTATTTTTGTTAATGCCTATTATTCTGTCACACTTATTCCAGCTGAATTTCATCTACCATTGTACTTCTTAATCCCTCAATGTATTTAAATCCACCTGGAATTTTTCTAAATCCTCCACAGTTCTTCCTAACAGAGACAATTTGCCGATGGGGTACCACTAATCTCTCTATACACTGAGGAGCAGCAGTTCATGACAAATCTTTCTCTCCCATCTCATAACCAGCTCTTAATCCGCAGTGACACCCTGCCCCTTGCTCTGTGACTCACTCTCCTTAAAGCCAGTATGAAGAGCATCCCATTTATCTCCTGTTGATTTGAAGGGTAGGTACAACTTGTGGTTTTGCTGTGACAGCAGCTTTTCTCCTGAGAGAGTCTGATGTGTCTCAGCAGAAGGTGCTGCAGACCTAAGGGTCTTCCATGTGTGGTGCTGACACAAAGGAGAAGAGAGGGTCCCCGGCACTGTCTCCTGGGTGCCCAAGCTCAGTGGCCCTCAGATATAAATAACCAGGACTTGAAATGTGTAGCTTAAAATAGTAGCTTATCATTGATGCAGTCTCAGAGTCAGTGATCATAGAACTTCTCCAACTCAGAGAAGCTGTAAACAATACTAGGAAAGCTTTTATTTTAGGGACACGGTTTAATTCTTCTGGATTTCCCTATTTTTTTCTTTTTTTCTTTTTTCTTTTTTTTTTCTGCTAAGATTAGTAAATATTTTAACAAGCAACATAATGGGAAACTCAGCTTCTGATGTATGAAATAGATTGATGTGAAACTTCCTGTGTGCAAATTTCAGTAGTAACTGAGGCATAGGAGAGTTGCTGATGGTACTGCAATAAACAGATACAGCTTTACCAAGGTTCCACCAGAGATTTTCACTTCCCTCTTCCCACTGACTCCTGTCTCCTAGGAATTGGCTTCATGGCACTTTTTAGCACACCAACACCACTGTTCTGTGATGTGAAAAGTCATTTACCAAGCCTGGCTCATGTAGCCGCTACTGCCAACATCTGAGCCACACACCTCACAATCCCAAGGAAAGATGCTGCATGTGCCTGAGGAGGGAATAAATGGAGAATTTTGTCATCCAGCCCTCCCCCCACGGATGGAGCAAGTGCTCCTGCCACCCCAGTAGCACATAGCCTGTCAGAGAAGACACGGCAACACCGTGATGTGACTCTGCCATTCTCATCAGGTTGGAAACCACCAACAGAATAGTACATAACTATTGAATCCAGCCTTCTCCAACTCCTACTCCTCTTTTTCTAGACACAAAGGAAGTCTCAGTCGTCACAAGAACAATACATATTATCCATAAAATGGAGAAGAAACTGAGATATTAGAGGGCTTTGCTGCAGGTCATAGAGGAGGTAAGTGCCATGGCAAGGACTACTGGGAACATTTTTAATACCAAATTTATAGCATTGTCATTAAATTCTTTCTGAGCCTACCAAGCCTTAAAAAAACATTTACACACTGAAACTGTATTTATTTCTCCTGTCTGGAAGTGCCCCTGAGAGTAACTCATCTGATAATCTATAATGGCAGTCCTGGGCACTGATGCTTTAAGTCCATGGTGTTAGAACAGCCTGCCTTGTCTGTCTGAGTCTGAGTCTTTTGTGCATGCTTCAGTGTAGCTTCATACATCCTGAAGCACACTTCTCCAGTAAAGACTTTGAGAAGGATTGTATTTCATGGATTTTGGTTTGAACATGGTCTATGTCTTACATTAAGTTAAATAATGATTAATTTTGTAACTGGGTTCACATTTATCCAGAATTCATGAGAGCAACCAAATAACTTCCAAGTAAAGGGCTATTCATGGAATTGTTTGAGAGCTGCCTGACTTCACAGCACTGTTATCGTAATCATTTTAAGGACACTGCAATTTTATTGCACTGTGCTGCACTTTCGTTTTTTCATGCTTGTTTCCTCAAAGGCTTTATTAGCCATAAAACCTTTTTAAGCTTACTTCTATTTTGACAGCTCAGCAAATTCCCACTTTCCGTAATTTTTTTCCTCTTTTCCCACCACCAGTAAGTGTGAATCTAAACCTCTTAATACAGAGAGATTCAAGTCCAGACCAATTTGTAACACAAATGACACTCGCTAAAAATCAATGGCAGTGGTCGGGCTATGAAGGTCAGAGGAGATAACAGCATCCTGGAAACAGAAGAGTGAGAGAGAAGTTGAGAAGGATCAACTCTCTGGAGTTATAATCAAAGTGTGACACTGTGCCAGCCTGTGCTTGCATTACTTCAAACATTCAGTACCTCCAGCTGTGTTAATAGTAACAAATTCATACAGATGCTTTGTCGCCTGCAGAAGCACAGAAATAATGGCAATAATCTGTGCCATGATTGTGTTGCCCTCCCTTCTGAGGCTGAAATGGACCCCACCAAAGTACTCCCTAATGTGTTTTGAGCTGAATTCTGGAAACAGATACAGGGTTCACTTGTCGTGCACCCTGAATCTCTGATGAAAAAAGCCTTGAAAATTCAGACCTGTTCTTTCATATTAAATTACTTCCTTATACAAGTAATTAGCAAATGAGATTGAGGACAAATGATGATACACATTTTAATGTACTTCTGATTTTTCATTCTTTCCCTTCCTTCATATCTTCCATGTTCCTTCAAGGCAGCATAAAGCCCAGACCAATTTTTAACGCAAAATGACAAATATCCTACAATACAGTGCTCAAAAAAAGGAGTTGAAACACAAATTCTAGTTCATAAAGGGACCAGAGCACCTCCCCTATGAAGACAGGCTGAGGAGGTTGGGGTTGTGCAGCCTGGAGAAGGGAAGGTTGTGTGGGGACCTCAAAGCCACCTTCCAGAGTCTGAAGGGGGCCTACAGGGAAATCAGAGGGGGGCTCTTCATCAGGAACTGTAGTGACAGGACAAGGGGGAATGGCTTCAAACTGAAAGAGAGTAGGTTTATGTTAGATGTTAGGAGGAGATCCTATACTGAGATGCTGGCACAGGTTGTCCAGAGAAGCTGTGTTCAAATATATTCACCGATTTTCTACTTATGAAATTACTTCATTCTAGTTTTTAGTGGTCAAGCATTTACATTTTGTATGCATAATGTGACCTAAGAAATTAAAAAAAAAAACAAAAAAAAAAACACCAAAAAAACCACACACACACAAAAAAACCCCCATGAAAATTAAATGTTAACATTTTTATATCTGAGCTTCTCAGGATAGGGTAGAATAGCACTGATGAAAAAGTACTGTCAGATAATAGACTGCATTATGATTCAGTACACCACATTCCCAGGAATCCTGATCTTTGGCTTTCTTGCTTTCACTCATTTCAAGAGTTTAAAATTCATTACTGTTTCATAATGACCTGAATGGTAATTACCCAAAAAGCACCATGATATCCTAGAAGTACTGATCATATGGTATTGTGAGATACTGCAGCATCTCAGGGTTTTAATAACTCCCACTGTTTATAAAACCAAAGCACAGCCCTCAGCCCCATCCTTAGTTTGGGGATATTTAATGTGCAGTTCTATAGCCTGGAGTCAGCAAAGTGACCTGAACCTGCTCACTGAGAGGTTGTGGAGCACCCGCACCAGCTGCTCTTCCAAAGACCTGGCGTGTGAGACCCATAGGATGCTAAAGCAGCACAGAGGCATGGGAAGAGGATCAGGAGTGTCTGGGAATGTCTGCTCTGGTCTGGGAAACTAGGCCAATAGCCATTCCTGTCCAGCTAAGTGGAGAAATACAGATCTGAGGGAATCCTTGTGGTGCTACTGGGGACTCCAGGCACACTCCTAGATCTGCCCATTGCATCAGGACCAGAGTGAATCCTTCCCATTACTGTCATTAGTGAAGCAGATTGACTGGTCACCAGCTACATCAGCTAGAAAATTTTCTCTCTATGTCCCTCTACAGGTAAAAATGCAGAGCTGGTCGCAAAAGAAATGAGAAGAAAAACATCTGGGAAAGTAAAGCCCTTCAAAGAGGGGAAGATGGACACTGGGGAGGGGTCTTCTCTTGTAAAGTGATCTACATAAGCAGGTGAGAATCACGTTCTGTCACAATATATTTCAACAGATTTTGAAAGCACAAAAGCTAAGGGCAGGTGAAGTAGAACAGATTATCTTATTATCTCTGCACATATAACAGATAATAAAAATATACAAAGCTGAACACTCGCATGGAAATAAAAAGGCAGTATTTATTGCTCTCTATGACAAAGCCACCTTAACTACTGCTTTTCTGTTATTTTCTTGTGGATGAATAGGAAGCATGAAGTATCATTCTCCTACGGGAATATATAACATCAAAATTGAGGCAGTGAAGCAATAATATGGGGGATATGATCTCTGTCACTTTCTAAGTATCACAAGAAAACTGGAGAATTATAGATGGAAAGAAGATTTTACATCTAGAAAACTCTAGGGACCATGAATAATTATATGTGAAGAGTTGGCAACAGAAAATTCTAGAATTATGTCTCTCTACAAGTTCTGGTGCTGAGACATAAAGACAAAATTGCGTCTACTGGGTAATTTCACAGGAAAGAGGAAAGGATTTTCTGTGTGTATTATTCGGATAGGGGGTCAAGCTATGTTGTCACAAGTAAAACCTTTGGCTTTAAAATCTATGATGGATATTTATGGAACTTATTGATACAAGGGAAGAATTATACAAGGGAAGTAAAAAATCAGAGATAAATGTTTTATATTTAACTTCTTTTTTAATGTCTGCAATCCTGACTTTTGGTGATTTTAACAGACTTCAGTAGCAACAGATTTTCTGGTTTATGTGTGTTTATAATTTGTCTTAGTTTTTAAATCTAGTTGTAGAAATTAAGTGAAGAATAGGCACAAATCTCTTTCCCTTGATAAAGTACACTTGTAAGTAGAATAATGATTTCAGAAAGGACAGCGAGATATACAGAGATGGTCAAATCAGTGTTTCTTTTTGAATATATATTAAAAGACAAGAACATTCTGTTACTATTTTCTAGAAAGAGATGAAAAGCCTCATGGAATACAAATGCTCAGCTTCTAAGAAACATCAAGATCTTCTAGTAACCAGGAACGATAAAACCGACCAGCCCTGTTTCATTGCTGTAGATACTGTGATTAATTTTTCCTATTTATTTTAAATTTAATTTTTAAATGCAATTAAAATGTTTACACCTGGTAGGGGAAAAAATAATGAAGATCATAAAAATACAATTCTCTAATGACCTGCCTAGGAAAACAGAAAACTTGAGGAATAAACCAAGACTTCTGCACAACCCAGCTTCAGGGTCCTAACCCAAATGCCATCCTGAGGAAAGTAATCATTATATGCAAAGCAGTATCATTTATCACATTGTAAAGGTGGGGAAATAATATCAAGCATTTGGAATTAACTCAACCCTTCAGCACATTAAATGGGTCAGACTAATCATGTTCCGTAGCAATTTTACACTGTGAACACAGGATCTGTTTTTTCCCAGCACCTGAGCAGAAGAGCAGCTGCCTCCAGTGAAGTGCAGAGCCACGCATGTAGGATCCAGCTCGGTTATCGTGTTGTGAACCCATCTGCAGCCTACACAGTTTTACATAGACAGTCTGGAACCGAGAGCTAACATATGACAAAACATGAACTAGCCAGGAAATGCCTAATACAGCAATGCCAGAAGTTGGCTCAAAAGCTAAGAGAGCTGCCATGAGCTGTCTGTGATCTAGTATTGGTATGAAAAGCTTCAAGCACAAGCCTTCTGGTAAATCACAAAGCAGGACAGGTTGCTCTGCATTAGGTGTCCAAGCATGGTTTCAGACAAGTATGACTTGATTTTGAAGCTTGAAAGACTGTGATAAGCACTGTAAAGAGATGAACTTTCAAACTAGGATTTTTCTTACTGCATTTACGTCCAGCTACTCAATCTCATATTTGAGAAACTGCATGCCAGCTTGGCTATTTAAACTGCTGAGCATGCAGCAGCTTACATTTAGATTTACTGGAGGTGGTAAGAACTACATATTCTGGAAAGTCAGGCTTTGGGTTTCCTTATGAGACACTCAGGAGACTAAACACTGTGTAAATGTTTTGATTGTGGCATCTAGAGCCTCATTTTAGAGCAAATACTGCCAAACAAATGCATTGGCATGCTTTCAAACACAAAAAAATGTTTCCCAAATGTGAAGAACTAGAATTTCAGAAAATAGAAAGAGTTCATAGGCAAAAACTTCTCTGATTTGAGAGCTCGCACTGATGTATCAAAACTACAACAGAGAAGTATTTTATAACTATAGTAAAAGTAGAATACAAATGAAAATAACATTCTGTAGATTACTTTATAAAAATGTGATTACTTTAGAATTTCAGAGTTAAAATTAATGAAATAGTTCAGAGCAATTACACTGAGAAAGAAAAAACATCTTACACAAGTACTCCAGTGGTAGAACAGCAAATTTTTGAAAGAGAAGAGAGTAAACAAAGTAAATCACCAATTTGATTGGTTTCGCAGAATAATAAAGTGCTGAAGCAGCACAGTGGAGGATTTGCTGGACAATTTTCTACACTGAAACTGTCAATTCATTCCAAAGCTTAGCACTGATGGATAATATGGATTGGTATGGATTGCAGTGCTGCAACCATCTGAAAGGTCACTTGACAAACACAGCAGGAGTGACCTACTGTTCTTGCCACTGACAAGCAGACTGCCATTTGACAAGTCTGTAAAGTACCACAAATCTTTCCTTCAAGTATTAGATGGAAACGTTTATCTTTGGTTTGTGGCACAATTAAATGCTGGCATCTTAGCATTTCATGGAGTTCACTGCAGCAGTGTTAACACCTCCTTGGATCAAACTTGCAAAACCTCAGAAACTAATAGGGAACTGGTCTCCCCATAAATGTCAGCTATTGCACTGAGTAGAATCATAGGATCATAGAATTATTTATCTTGGAAGAGACTTCTAAGATCACTGAGCCCAACTGGTAACCCAGCACTGCCAAGTCCACCACTAAATTGTGTCCCTAAGTGACACATGTACATACCTTTTAAATACCTTCAGGCATGGTGACTTCCCAGAGCAGCCTGTTCCAATGCTTGACAACCCTTTCTGTGAAGCTTTTCCTAATATGGAATTTGAACATCCCCTGGTGCAAGTTTTCCCTCTGCAGAGCCTTCCTGCCCTTCAGAAGATCTACACTCCCTCCAAACTTGGTTTCCACCTGAAAACTGACCGAGGACACACTTGATCCCTTCATCCAGATCATCAATAAAGATATTAAACAGAACCAGCCTCAGTACTGAGCCCTGGGGCACACACTTGTGACCACCCAGAGTTACAACCATGGATGTAACTCCACTCCCCACCACCCTCTGGGCCTGAACCTCCAGCCAGTTTTTATCCAGTGAACAGAGTACCAGTCCAAGCCATGAGCAGCCAGACCCTGCAGGACTATGCTGTGGGAAATGGTGCCAAAGGCTTTGCTAAAGTCTGCGTAGAGACATCCACAGCCTTTCTCTCACCCACTAAGTGGGTCACACTGTCATGGAAGGATATCAGGTTGGTGAAGCAGGACCTGCCTTTGTTGGCTGAGCCTGGTCCCCTGCTTGTCTCGTACATGCAGGATGATGGCACTAGAGATGATCAGCTCCATGACCTTCCCAGGCACCAAGATCAGGCTGACAGGCCTGTAGTTCTCCAGATCCTCCTTTCAACCCTTCTAGTGGATGGGGTTACATTTGCTGACCTCCAGACCCCAGGGACCTCCCTGGTTAGCCAGGACTGGCAGTAAATAATATAAAGTGGCTCTGTGAGCACTTCTGCCAGCTCCCTCAGTATCCTTGGGTGGATCTCTTCCAGCCACAGAGGATTATGTGTGTCTAAGAGATGTAGCAGGTTTGCTGACCATTTCCTCTCGGATTATGGGGGCTTCATTCTGCTCCCCAATCCTCCCTTCCAGCACAGGGGGCTGGGTACCTGGAGAACAACTGGCCTTACTATTAAAGGCTGAGGCAAAGAAGGCATTTAGCTCCTCAGCCTTCTTCTCATCCTTTGCCCTATATTTTCACCCACATTCAGTAAAAGATGGAACTTCTTTCTCTTTAGCTATCTAAGAGCATCTTGTCCACAAGTTATTAAAGTTGTAATAATCCAGTACATAAAATTACTTTTTGTCTTTGTGGTATTAAAAATGATAAAGAAGGTAGATTATATTTGTGTATATGGACTCCTCTAGAACCAAGAAACTTAGGATAAATTACCTTCTTCAGCAAGTTTCATTGAATAATAACAGACATACTTCAGGGGAAACCCATCAGTGGGAGACTAGTTAGGAAGAAAACCAGGTAATATGATACAGTGAAGAATCTCCAGTCTGGAGATTCAGAATGTCTTCCATTTCACAGAGCTCTGACAGTTCTAAGCTTTACAGCATTTATGAGCCAAGTCTGGATAGTCAAAGGAGAGGGTGTCATTAAGATACTCTCTGGAATAAAGGAGTCCTCCAGATTGATGTGCATTAAAAGAGCTGGGGTAAGTAATGAAGTAGTGCTGAGCTGAGGAAAAATTGTCTTCTACTGCTTCACATAGCATTCCTAGGCAGGAACAAAGAGGTGCAGTTACAGGGTATTCCATCAGTTTCTAATATGCAGCCACATGCATTTCAATGCAACACAGTATAGTAAAAACAAGAATCCTCCACAATTTCATTGCCTTCAATCCCATTAATAAGTTTAAGACAGTCAAAAGAATCAATATATGCTAAAGAAATTTCTGTCTCAGTTTCTCTATGACGCTGGTCAGTGATCTGTAAGTTCATCCTAGAAATTCCCGATTTCTCACAGAAGAGGAGTCAGGATCGCTAATCAAATATAAATTGTTCTACAGAGGAGAAAAGGATGTAAAAGCGCCTACATGGTTCTAAAATCCCAAATGTTCCTGTAATGAACTGTGTATCATTAGGGGGCTAAAGTTGTCTTTTTGAAAGCATAGTATTAAATGTCAAATTCATTAGTGGCATGACCTGAAATCATTAGGTCTTTCTTTCTAAACTAGCTGCATACGTGATGTTTGGATTCCTATATGTGTTATTTTCAGATCAAAATGAAACCACAGAGAAAATACTGTGCTTTATTATTGTCTGTCGTTTTTGTGAAAGAATGACTCAGGCATTGATATTTAGACTACTTTCAAGTCAAATATTTAAGGCTCACATCCTAACCATAAGCACGCTTACTGACATATTGGAAGGTCACTAGAACATGAGAAGATAGAGAGGGGTCTAAGTAAAAGGCCTACAAATTTAATGTCTTCCGTAAGGAAGGAAAGGCAACTGTAAGAAAACGGAACTGTTTGCTTGTATTTTCATCAAAGTACTGAACAGTTCCAAACAGTTTCAGATGTATTAAAAATAAGGCCTGTGGCATTTTCCTCTTGTACATTCATATTTCATTAAGTGCAATGACTTTATCTTTTCCCCAGTTAAAAATGCCATTCAAATCGGCTGCTGTACTTACTCTTTCACCGTCACAATATAGCCATATTCTCCCTCCTCAGAAGACTTCACTTCAAGTTGTAAGCCTTGTCCTGTGTTTTTCTGAGGCTTTTCATAGGAGTTTCCATCCTGCATTAAAGCATTCTTAATCCAGTAGCTGGTCTGGCTCAGGTCATTGGAGTCAGATTCACTGTTCTTTGCAGTTGTCAGCTCCCTTGAGAAGGTCTCACTTTTTACATTTTCCACGCCAGCATTTGTTTCTTCTGAGGAAGAAGAGTCAGTTTCTTCAGATTTCTTGGTTTCCATCTTTGTAGATTCTTCAGGAATAAGGTCTTTGTTCATATTTTCAGGTAATGCATTCTCATTCAAGAATCTAATTAGTTTTGCAGTGTTCTCCTGTATTAAAAGAATATTATTATTTTTAAAACTAAACACAGGAAGGTTATACTGACCAAACCTGGATATAATTTTTCAAACTCTTATTAATATGGTAGAGTTTACTGATACAACTGTTGCATTGTCATTTTCTTAATTTCTGTAAGTTGCTAGACTATGTTAAGAACATGATGTTTATTCAGTAATAATAAAAGAGCATTAAATTATGCCACTATATTTTTCCAATACTTTCCATGTGTCTGTGTGTTTAAGTATTGATGAAAATAAAACTTTGCTGTCAGATGAGTTAATGAAAAGGAGAAAAGATAGAAATGTTCATCAATATGTCTAAGCTGGGCCTGGAAACTTTCATACCTCTTGTGTGTCACAAGTTATAACACAGGAGAGGGAACAGGTATTATACCACCAATTCTATTTCCCTTTCTCATCTCTAGAAATAGTGGCAAATTTTATGTGAGTGATCCAACATGCTAAACATATGATCACAGAAAACAAAAATCTGTCTAATAAAACAATAAGCAAATGAGCCAAAGTCAAAACAGGTGCCCAGAAAAAATCATTAGCTAGTTTCATTACATAACTTTATTGCAGCCAAGCATTTGGGAGGAAATGATGGCTAATGGGCACTTTGAGCTCTGTGTCACAAAAAATTCTATTCAAATATCCCCCACTCAAACTATCACTAAGAAATCTATACATGGGATCCTCTGTAAGTCTTTTGTGACTACAGCACTTCATTCCTTGAAGATTTTCATGTGGGTGTTTAAAGCTCCTGCCACATTGTCCATGTGTGTGTTTTCCTTGCTTGGTAGAAGAGCTGAAGAGATTTTACTGTGAACACAAGAGGATTTGCCTGTCTATGAGTCTTGCAGTATTAGCTTTTGATAGTGTGTAGTAGGAGAAGTTTCACACAGGTTTTAAAAATATTCCTTTGACATTTTTCAGCTCCATGACACTGAGAAAAAGAAAGATGAATATACCTCAAAAATGCCTAAATATTGGACAGCAGTCCATGGGATATGATTCAAAGCTCAGGAGGAATATTGTAAAAGTAATCTGGATTAAAATGCTAATTTTTATGTTACTAGCTGGGGTATGAAATGTAATGCCTAGAGCTTTTGAAATACCTCTGATGTTCAATGAATTACTGGTAACGCATAAAATTGAATGGCAGACCCCATGCAAGGAGAGGGAATTTTGAAACACAGCTACCCCCCAGCCCCATACATGCCTTCAAAGAGAGAATGTTTACTCATTCACTTCTGAAAACCAGTGATATTAACTGAGCAAGGGATCTTATGTTCCCTAGAATTAAAGGAGAGGGGAAAAAATCAATACTCAGAATTTGCTGATTTGTGGAAAAGCCTGAATTTGTTCAAACCTTGCAAATCTAATATGAATTCTGTCTATTTACAAATTAAAGAAAGGGGGGGAAAGGACTTGATTTTGCTTTTTGAACACCAAAATTCATTTTTGTTAAGGTTTAAATAAATGCTCATTTAATATTTAAGTGTCTATGTGTGGTATTGAATCACAGCCACACAAAACACAGACCAAGTCTTATATTTCAGAAGTGTGAATTTGACTGTAATTGCACAGAAACCTGATATTATGAGATGGAACACTTATATTGTTAAAATACTGGTACTCTACCTCTTTATCAGCTCTCTCACTGGTCGCATGCACTCCATAATCTGTAGGATATTAAAAACACAAATACATAGTTATGAAGGGCAAACATCATATCCAAAACAAAGACTTCTCATAGGCTGCTTTTTAGCGGTGGCCTTTTTGTTTGATTTAAGCATTGAGACATCAAAGCTGAAAGGGCAGCGTAAGGAGCACTGTATAATTTGTTATTGTTATTCTAACCCCACTTTGATAGCAAATTAATGCAAGATCAATAGACAGAGTACTTCAAGAGCCAATGTAATAGTGTTATTTTGCTAATTAAGTGTCAAATCGTCATATCAGTTTACCAATATATGAGAAAAAAAACCAGAATAAAATGGCTCTAGCTTGCTGAGTGGACATTTACAGTAAAGGAAAAGGAAACATATTTTTCCTTCATACGTATTTTGGTGGAAGAAAAGGACATATTTCAATAGACATCATTCACCAAAATCATGTTACAGTTTAACTCCAGTTATAATATTCAATCACATCCTTAACCTCTGTCAAATAAGGCTGGCTTTTTCCTTTATGAACCGAGTGTTATTCATCTTTCTCAGCATGATTCAAGATAAATCCTCAAGTTTTCTCCTTTTAATCTACAACAAAACCTGGCAATCACAATAACCAGAATATCCCTAACTAGTAAGGATTTCAGTATATCACCTGAAAACAGACAGTTAAAATCATTTTTTATGACTTACAGTATATATTTCTGGTGTACCAGATATTATAACATTCCTAAAATAGAAAATGGATGAGCAGTAACTTATGTTCCACTGTGGTATTCACTCATTAGTGGCAATTACTGTGGCTCCTGAATCTGCATCACCAGGAAAATGTTTGTGCATACAGATACAAATAACCATAACTCTTCTTATTCCCGAAGCAGGAAAGGGAACGAGTGGGTTTGTACCTGTACTTGTCACAGATTTTCTTCTGCAAATAACTGTGGCATGTTAAAGAATGATTATCTGTAAAACATATCTTTTTCTCTGCATATTTTGAAATACATCTTGTAATACAATAATTTCCATTATCATTTTGCTTAAACATCCCATTTACAAGAATAGTAAATTAAACCACACAGCATAAATCAATTCTTATTTCAATATAATTGGGTGTGTAGGTTTATCTTGTTTGTGAAGCTTCACAAACAGGGGTTTTTTTGGTAAATAAAGAACCTGTTGTAAAAAGAAAACAACAGTCTAGAATTCTGCAGCCTTTCGGGAAACACAGAAACTTTCCATCCTATATTCTTTAAAACTGATTTTTAGAAGTCTAGCACTAATGTGAAGCAATAGAAGAAAATTAGGGTAGCTGTTTTTTCTGTACTTAACTTCTAAAATTAATACCTGGTATATAAACACTGTTTTCCATTAATCCAGTCTGAACATCTGCCCTTCCTTGAGCATCTCCTTTCTTCATTTGTGCTTCTGTTTTGTCTTCTTTAGTTTTTCCAGCATTTTTTTCTGTTTCTTCCTGAATGTCAACACTTTGAATTGCAGTGGCGATTGTATCAGCGATCTCATCCAGTTCTGTTGAGCTGAGATCCTCCACATTCACTTGGTGTTTCTCTAGGTCCTTCAACACATTTTTAATCAGTGTCTCTGGATCAGAAAACAACATAAGCACATGATTTAGCTGCACATGAAACACATGTGCTTATATCTTTAATTTTTCCTAAAAGATAGCTTTCCCTTTGTGGAGAGCATCTGCTTTTTAAAGTAAAACATAAACATTCATGCTGCATTCCTTACAGAAAACAAAGTATTAATAATTGATGTTAAAGTGTATGACAAGGTGAATCTGTGCCAGACAGGGGGATGTATGTCATTATAACCCAGCAAGTTCTCCTAGAGAGAGGGCATGAAATTATCACTTTTTCTTTACTTGTTTCTTAGTCTAAATTTACTCAAAATACTGAAGACAAATGTTAAAGTAGCTTAACTTTTTTTTAGCTGCAAAACAGTACAAACAATATTACTGTTTCCTAGAGATCAGTTTTCTTTGGTGATTTGCTTTCACAAGATAAGTAGCTATACAGAGTTCTGGAAAAAAACATGAGAGTCAGATGTCTTTCAATCAAAAAGCTCCTCGTCAATTATAAGTGGATAAATATATGTATGTTATATACACGGATATGTAAAGGACAAAAGTTCTAAATTATACTGATTTCTCTTGGAACATATATAATTTGGCAAATATATATTTATAGATATAGATGATATAGAGGTATACAGTTAAATATAGACAAAAACTTATAGAAGTTGTTTTGGTTTGCCAGCTATGAGTGTTTTACTCAGTCACACTGAGAAAAAAACAACAAAATGCTTTGATGCAGTGAAAGTTTAGAAGATAAGGAAATTCAAGGACAATGGATACTAAAGGTGAGTCAGAAGATGGAGCATAGCAGCTCCCCAGGGAAGGCACTTTTCTGACTTCATATATTGCTTCTATACTTCACTATCAGTCTGTAGAACTCTGCAAAACTCAGCCTACTTTCCCTTGGAGTATGAGACACTAAATGTAGTGCTTACTGTAGCACACCAAAATCATTTCCAATCATGCCTCTTTTCTGCTTATTCATGTCGATAAGAAATTTAACATACATATGCATATGCAAGAAAACTCTTTCACATAGTATTGTGTAGGAAGAGGAAAATAAGGGCTGCTTTTAAATCTCTGTTGAATGTATGAATGTACATATAAGCAGTTTGAAGGCAGGATCCAACCTTTTTTCTCAATAGTAACACTGTCCATGTTAAGCCCTGTGGCTAGACATGTTCATCATCTGTAAGCAAGACTTTGGGACCATGCTGTCAGCTTTGAGGCTCATATAAAAGTGAATTAAAAAGTAGAAAAACAGGGAAAAACAATGCCATAAGAAGGGCTAAAACTAAGGTTTGGGGTTTTTTTTCCCTCACAGCAAAGGAGGAAGAAGTAGATAGACACTAGGAAAGAAGCAAAAGTAGTTAAGAGACTTCAGCTTCAGGGAAGAGGCAGTGGAACATCTGTGATTTTGCAGGGAGACAAGCATCAAGGATTATTTTTCACTGGGAATAAGAAGCCAAGACCTTGGACACATTTGTCATTTTTTGGACCCCTCAGTTTTAACTGAAGAGCTCACCATCAGCATCTCACCGTCAGCTTCCCAATACCATCTCAAGGCAAAGACTAATTTTCCCTGACCTGACCCATAATTCACCAACCAAACTAATGCCATTTTCCTAACTAATTAGTCCATATAAAGCAAAAGAACCTAAGCAGTTTAAGTAACAGGTTTAGTGTGAGTCAAAGATGGTGTTGACATCTGGGGAAAGTGGTTCTTTGCTGTACTTTCTTTTCCAGGTAAAATGGAAACATCTTTCCAATAATCCACCATGATGTCATTACAAAATTCTACTAATTTAATTATAAAATTCAGCTAAGATGGTAAGCTGTGAACTTTTGAAATTTACTTTAAAAAAGCATTGTTTAAAGTACACTTAATTTTGACTGTCAATAAAAAAGACAGGTTATATCTGTGATGTAACTTCAAACTGTGATAGCCAACAAAGATTTTGGTACCATAATGGAATAGCAGAGTGCTTTGTACAGGAAAGCAAGTGTTCAGAAATATGAATCAAAAACTCAATCTGTGCCAAACTTTCTGGGCCAAAATACGTGGAGGCGGCAAAATTAATATTGAAGTTTGATGGAAGCTTAGCAACACTTAAGAGAAAACTTTGAAAACTTTCCTTTCATTTTATTGTACCCGTTCCCTATTATGAATTTAATAATATAGTAAAAACACAGTGACCAAATACTTTAGTTTAGGAACGTAATCTACAAGAGCAGATTAATCCAAACTGCAACAAAATTTTCAATACACTTGATCAACCTGAGTTCAAGACACTTTTTCAAGAAGCACAAGAGCTGCCTGGGAGATGGCCACTAGGAGAGCATGTTACACATAGCAGCAATGCAGAAAACTAAGCTGTAGGAAAAACCAGCACTGTCGGAGTACCACAGGAACCTTGTGTCTGCTTAGGTATCATTTCTGTTCTTATCTTTTTGTAGAACTATTGGACAATATCTTAACAGAAGAGCCTAAATTATTGAAGCAGAGCTAATAAAGTCAGCAAAGAAAAGACAGAATATATGTCAGATCCAAATCAAAACTAAAACTTTACAAATAAAACATCATTTGAAGACAAATCTTAAAAGAGAATTGTATTTCAGGACACATATAATTAAAAGAGTTATATTAATGTAACACCACTAGATTTTTGTTTATGTCATTTGATTTACAGCCAGCTGTCAAGACCAACTACTGAGCTACTCAACAACATGCAGGCAATGTAGCCTTGTCATTTCCCTCCCATTTTTTCCAAAGTAACTTTTCTCTGTACCTACATTTTTAGCCAAGTCTTATCTCTCCAGTCCATCTTCAGACTCATCTTTAATATCCATTGTCAACAAAAAAGCAGTCTTAATCTCAGAGAAATGGGAATGGGGGAACAGGGCAAGGAATAACACAAAAAAAAGAATGGCCACAGGCCTTATTCCAGATAATAGTGACAGGCTCACTGCAAGTCCTTCTGGTTCACTAAAACCTCAATATTATACAGAGGAGCCTCCTGCTCCTCTAATGCTGGTATTCCTGTCCTGGTCATTGCCACCTGGGCACAGTTCATCAAACAGACTCCTGAATACTGCATTGACACAAGCAAAACTCTGACACTGTATCCACTTTTATTGAACAACTACAATGGGACTTAAACTGTCAAGGACCAAAGGCAATAACCAAAGCCAGTAAGCATGAGGAACATCATGTTTTTAGTACCCCAGGAGGGATAGCCACCAAAGTGTCCATAACAGCCTGGCAAAATGCAGGTCTGCATAAAGAGTCTTTCTAGCTTCACAAGGCTACTGATATGATATTAATCCTTGTCCATGTTAAATATGGATATTTACACTTCTTGTTATGGCACTGGTCCATGTTTGCAATAATTTGTAAATTATTGGATAACGCTGATAAACAGATAAATACCATTGCATCTGTTTACTGACACCTTTGGGTAATATGATGAATTTATTAAAATCAGAAAATATTGTTGGAGAAAGACCAAAAAACAGACAGATACTGCAATGGCACAGCACTTAAGCAGCACATGTACTTGAACATTTACCTGTGCACAGCTTTTATAATCTCCCACCGACTCCCTTCTAAGTAGATTCAGCACTGCTCAGTCATGTTTCACAGGGCTTGTACTGCAAACCAGATTTCTCCCTCAGCTCCAGCTGATGAAGGCAAACTGCCTTTCATAGTTACCCTGGAACCACGGTGGCAGTAAAGGCATGTATGTCCCAGATGGTGTAATTTTTAATACAAGCTCCACCAGTAGAATTCCCTAGTAGGTAACAATAGCACCTTATCCAGGGAAAACAGCTTTTTATTGTGCAGCATATAAATCATGCGTCATACTCTGCTGGCACAAGAGCCAAGGCCAGCCTGCCTGACAACCACATGGTATGGGAGCAGTAACTTTGTTAGAAGTCCCACAGGGTGGTCTGTCTTCTTCTACCCCCATCAACCTACTGATCACATGTTAGCTGTCTCAGCAGCTGAGCACCATATGGAATGGTGATCCCAGCTTTGCAAGAGAGAGGACATATAAAAAAATATTTTTGTTTCGTAAACATGGAAATTTGATATTTTTTTAAGACATCTGAATTACTAATTCTGTGACCTTTTCAAAGGAACAGAGAGACATCTTATGTAATATTTAACCCACAAAAAAACCAGTAGACTAGAACAAACCACATCAAACTGAGCCAAATTCTAAATACGGCTGGTGCAGAGGAGAGATTAACAATTCCAGTATTGCACAGTGACTACAAAAGCAGTACCCACGCACATCATGCTACTCCTAGAGGTAACAGCTTCCAAATCTGATAGAAAAATAATTCCATATTTCCTTCTCTTGTATTTCTCCCTCAGGGTGCCCTGTTAGCGAATTTACCTGCCACTGTTTTGCAGCAATTCTCAGTACTAATCTGCTCAGTATCTTCTGGATTGTTCTCCCAGTACAGTGCTTTTGTCTAATCCTCTATCAGATGGATCAGAGAGCTGAGCACCCCATGCTTTGCAGTTTTTTTACAGTTCTGTAGTTTATGAAGTGCGAGACGCAAACAGCCCACAAGTCTACAATAATCCATAAGCACAAGAGAGACTGGAGAAAGGTTAAAAGCAGAAAGAGGTGGTGTGGTCAGCCTGGGAAATCTGAATCTAAACCACCTTGATTCCAATGCACAGCATTTTAAGCAATGAATGTACTGGGGTCTGTCCTCACCATCCTCAGTGTCCTCACTTTCTTGTGAGATTCTTAAGTGGCTCAAAAGTACAATGGAAACCATATTATTTCCTACGCAAACAGTTCATAACATCTTGTCTATGAAACATTTAAAAGCAAGTGCAATGGCAGAAGTTCCTACAGGGCATATTATGCATGAGAAGTCAAAGTAGTACAACCCAATGAATTGTGAAACATGTTATTCCCTGTAAGTGTTAAGCATCTTTTTCCCAGTTGGCTCCTACCAGGAAAGGTGAAGTGGAACAGCTGGAGGATAATGAAACCAGCATGTGCCTAGTTTGTTTTGAGTCTAGCAACAAAATTGTCTAACCTGTGCAAGAGACTTACAGTGCCACCTGGATTTGATTTTACATTATAGTTCATTCCTTGAAACCTATTATCTCTGGGCACCATACCAAGAATGCTTTCACTTCTGAGCATCCTTTAGATTGCAAGCATTATCTTTCTTCTCCTGCAACTCTGACATTTCTGTCTGTTTGTGTGTGTTGTGGTTTTGGGAGATTTAAAAAAAAAAACAACAAAACAAATCAAAGATCACTACATTTTATGGATAATAAGTACAAGAGGGATTCAAAGGAACCCTCTTACATATCACCAAAATCCATTGGGATAGTGGTGACTGCAGTGTAACAGATACAAGTGCTTGACAATGGCTGGGGATCAACTCTTTAATTTTTCAGGCATTCTGAACCACTGGAAAAACATTGATAATTAGATTAGCTTAAAGAAACAACAAAATGAATCAGACTTATGAAGTCTACCTGATCCCCAAGACTCATCTTACAAAGCAGTGCTTAAAGTGTATCACAGCATGGGGTTGTTACCCTACATCTTCATTTAATATTTCTTGAACTATCACGTACAGAAGAGATTGGGATCCAATCACTGTTAAACAGCATTACTAAAAGAAAGAGATGAAAATCCAGCAAACTGGTTCTTTGTTACAGAATGTCCAGACAAAACTAGATGCAACCCCACCTTCTTGTCCACCTATCCATGGAACAGACAGACTCCTCCCTTCTCTGTGTTCTGCGCCAGAATTCATCTCACTGTTAATTTCTGTGCTTAACTTTGAATTTTACCCATGGTCCTTGAATTTCTAGTTAAATAAAGAAATGTGGAACAAACCCAGGCATTTTTATATTATCTATATATATAGTGTGGGATGACTGCAAAAAAACAGATTTGATAGCAAAGATACACCCATAATTATGCGTTGTTTGTAAAATGCTTTGAAAATATAATAAATTACATAAATGCTATGTCTTACGAAGTGCCATATATTTCTGCACACATATGGAAGGTGGGCTGAAGAATGTGGGTAGATGTTTGCAGGGAAAGAGTAGTTGGAATGGTGAACATTATTACTGTGTTATGGTAGATATAAATATGCCAATAGTAGGAGATATATCAAATGTCTAATTTTACTTTCTTTTTCTCAAAAATGCTCAGTAAACATGAGGGAAACTTCAGGTAAGCAAAAATAAGTAAATATCAACTTTACCATCCACAATGCTCAGAGGGTCCTTCGGATTATCCTGGGAAGCAGATTTATGATTCAGCATCTCAGGGGTTGGCCTCAGCACTCCGGGCACAGGCCTTGGCTGGAGCAGCTTCTTCATTTTGAAATCTTCTGCTTTTCCTTTGGTAAAAGTTCCATCAAAAGGACTGACTTGTGTAGAGTGCAATCTCTCAGCATAAACCTGAGACCCTGTAGTCCTGCTGTGAGGGCTGCTCTGTGCTGACAGGTTCTGGGTGATGTAGGAGTGCAGTGCGGCCATCAGGCTCTTTTGGTCGAGCCCCATTCCCGACTCTGGCGAGAGCTTGTCTGGCTGGTGCTGGCTGAGGGTCCTCCCGCGGGGATTCTCAGAGAATTCCTGATGGGACTGGGATGCATGGGCCAAAGGAGGTGACCGGTCTTTGGGGTTTTGCCTCGTGTAGTACCTCATAGGATCATTGTAGATGTAGCTCTAGAGAGAGCAGAAGGTGGAATAAAGGAAAGGGGTCAATATTGCTTTGTAATTATTGTTGTGCCTGGATCTGAGGCATAACCCTTAGTGCTTTACCAACCAGGAAAACAGTTGGAACCTGTAATGCAAATGTCAGCTGCAAACCCCAAACTGTTAAGTGTGCTTCAGAGGCACTACCACTTTTGTACAAAAACCTAGTGTATTAACTTATTAAAAAGCAAGAGAAAGAGATTAGAGAAAGAATAATACAACCCAATGTTAACCATGTATGCACTATTTGTATTCAGTCAAACAAAGAAAATGTAATAAATCCGCTTTCCTTTTGGTTTTTACTTAACCTGTGAGAATAGCTATTTTTCAGATTACTTACCAAAAGCTAGCATGCCGAACTAAAATTGTCACTTTTAAAAGAAGACTAAGTAAGTAAAGCAATATTTTGCATACATTAAATACTTTCTTCTATTTTAAATGAAATAATTTTTTTCCACTAAATTAAATCTCTCATCAATATATCATCTGACAGTATGGAAAAAAAAGTATAAACAACCTTTAAATTGTTTTTTAATTAAATTATTATTTTCAGGAAAAAAACCACAGCAAATTAAAAAACAATGTTAAAAGCATCTCAATCAAGCTAAAACCACATTTTTACTGAAAAAGTGCTGTGGAATAAAAAGTGGAAAGGTGGACTTGCAGTACAGTTTTTGATTTTCAGTTCCATATTTTCATGGACACACCAGATGGACATTCTTTTTACTATGACTTAATATTAGAGAATTTTTTTCTAGGATCACAACCTGAAGGCAGGACTTCTTGGTTTTTTAGCAAACCAGTTCCATACTCCTAAATAATTTCAAAAACCATTTTCCCTTACTTCTCACTAAATACAACTTTGAACTGAGAGGTTTAGTTATATCCAGAATCATTCCAATTAGATTCTTTGTTTATAATTCTCTCAGGACACTTTCCTGAAGTTGCATCCCATGCTGTACGTGTGTTTCAGGATGGGTCCTGCTTCTCAGCTGTGCTTTCTTGTTTAAACTGTCACACAAACTACATGACAATGTGGCAGACGTAGGACAGAGACTATTTCAGCTCTCACTGCTATAAATTATAGTGAATCACTGGTGTCCCTGTGCACTGATGACATAATGATTTAGGACAGACAGAGCTGCAAAATATAAAGGGAGTGAAGAGACTATACACTCCAGAGGAGAGCAATTAGGAGGATTCAAACAGAAAAATCATTATTTATGTATTTGCTAATGTACTTTGTAAAAACAAAGTAAGTAAGATTGATAATCTCCTCCAGAGATTAAGAAATACTTTTAGATTTTATCTAGGACAATAATTTTGCTCTGCATCTGAACAATTTTATTCTGATAACAGCCAGTTGATTTTACAGTACATATACATATCCCTTTCTTTCCAAGAGGGTTTTCCTCCCCTCAAGAAATGATTGAAGGGGTTCATTCTATGGTTCCATATCATGATTTAAACAGAATTATGGTACAGGCAATTTCATTACAGAGACAAAAGGCACTTTGGCCACTTTGGCTCGTGATCTACCAATGCAAGGCTTTGGATTTCTGCAGTTGGTCTTTAACACAGAAATGTGCTTTGTGAAAGCCAAGAAATTGGGCTACAGTAAGGCAGTGTCAAAGAATATAGAGCTAGAGATCAAGCAGCTTTGTGTATGAAATATTTCAGTGTCCCCTGGGAACTGTATCAAACAGCAGCAGTGCAGCTCTGGTTCAGTGCTCCAGCTGCAGGGTAGGCACTGCTCTGATCAGCTCCAAGGGGGAGCCAGTTGTCAAAATGCAAGTTGAACGCTGTTTACATGCTTAATAGCAAAGCCTAAATGTGAAAAACTTCCAGTCAGATGCATTTATCTCCCCACTTCAACGGGTCTTTGCCTGGGGTAGTTAATTCTCTAATGATACTCACTCCAGAGTGAGGAGGAACTGCAGAGGATGACACAAAGCAGCCCAGGACACCCCAATTAGTTCACTGAGAATTCACATAAGCTGCCATCTGCCTCTCCTCCTCCTGTTCTCTCTGCCTTGCCACCTTCCAGAGGATCTTCTGGGCTCAAGGGAAGGAAGAACAGGGGGCTGGGAAAGGGAGAAACATGACAGAAGGAAAAGGACATTCCCTATTCAGCCATGGAGAGACACGAAATCAGCTCAATCCAGTGTGGGTACCTGTACCCGAATTTGGATCTATGTCCCATATCCAGCTCTCTCTTTTGTTTCTTAAGCTTTACTAGTAAGTGTTAGAGGGGAAGAAACTGCTGGACAGTTTCAAACCATGTGAAAGATTAGGGTCAGGAGATGTGGGCTGGCTTTTGACGAGCTATTTAACAAGTCCTTTAACATATCCTTTAACATTAACAGATCAGTGATTTTCTGTTCTTGCAGACAGTGAGCACATCAACAAAGAAAAGACCACTAACCCACCAAGTGACTGTAGACAAACTGGATACAAGTGTGTGCCAGTCCTGGGCTCAGGGTTGCACCTCTATCAGGAAGGGGCAGCCTCTCAGCAGCTTGACAGGTCACACTTTGGACAGTAAGGGAGGAAATATTAAAAGTTCTAATTAAAGCAGAGCACTGACAGTTCAGCTGTCCTCACTCAGATAGCAGCTCATCTGATGTAGCTTACTCTGACTTAATTAAAGGGGTTTCACAGCTGTATGGCAATCCTGCACTTGCAGGAGAAAAAAAATATCCTTCCTCGCCGCCCCCAAAGTATATGTGCCACCTGGCATATGCAAGATGAAATCCAAGTAATTTTGCAGCACAGATAAATACAGTCCTAAACGATGGGTTTGCCTAAGTGGTATGGGAAAAAACCATCTAATTTTTACAGAAAAATATAGGACTAAAATATCAGTAATATGTAATTTAGAATCCAGTGACAATTTACATCTCAAGTTATTAATAACAATTGCAGAGCACTGTGATAATCTTATTTGAAGTGGGTTCTGCAAGCTAAACTCCTGAAGATGGACATTGCTAGTTTGATTAATGTCAGAGTTAAATGGCATAATCCATATTTAGTGAAAAGAATGTAAATTCCCATGTTGGTGCCTTTGGAGAATTTGAACATTATGAAGAAGCAGAGGGAAACATAGAGCTGGAAATTAAAAAAAAAAAATACATTTCCAGATTGATTACACTGGATTCATATGAAGTACTGCCAGTTATTGAACAAAAAACCTTACTCCAAACAAACATTAAGTGAAATGTGAAAAAATAAAGAATGCACTAGTTACCATATAGATGGCTTGTACTGAGTAGGGTTGAAATACAAGCTCCTGTTACTATCAGGAACATTTCATTTTTTAATCAGTAAAATACTGTTCAACTATCTCATGTCACTGATACAAAGCCTTTGAAAGGTATTCCGAATTGCTAAAACCCTCATATTTAAAAAAAATCTTATTCCTCCATCTACACAGGATTTTTCTCTCCTTCACCACCCTTCAAATAAGCTATCTCAATAATTCACACATTACAAAAAATCCACACACACTAACCTTTCTGAAAATGGAATTGTTAGGGCAATGTCTTGTATGGTTTAGGTGTGTAACTAAATGACATTTTCTGCATGAAAGTTCACAGAAGGGCACGTTAAATTACACTCTGCAGACACACTATGCAAAAGTCTATGGACTACATGTATTATTAAAAAAACCCAACAAATTAAAAGAGAGGTGCAGGATTAGATACCTACAAGACAATGCTGTTCAATTTATCCACTAAAGGGTAGATGGACTTGAATGTGTTGCCTGAGTGCAGAAAGAATGGAATCAAATTTATGACAAAGTACTTCCCTTCTTGCATATACATTTGCTAAATCTTGAAGGCATATAGAGCTAAAAAAAAAAATCCCTTCGAAATGCATAAAGAAGAAGTCTTCTGCCCTCAATTTCATTTTTGTTTTTCTGTTTGATGCATTTGCAGGTATTAATCCATGTTTGCTACCACCTAAATTTTGTTGAAGCATGATTCCACCTACAACCCTTAATTTACTGTGCCTATTTGAGATACTGACATTATGGTCTCTGAAATTAGAAAATAAAACCACAACAAACACTGGAAGGACCATCTTTACACATAGTGGGATAAAATAACATTTTCCAGAGACTCCCAGAAATGAAATTACCTCATACCTTAACTCACTATGTGGAGTGAAGGAAGTTCAGCTTTTTGTACCAGACACAGTCCAGATGCTCTGTGACTCACATAGACCTGCCGCATGCAAACTCATGACATGGGAGATACTTGTACTCATGTGAACCCCCAAAATAAACACCAGCACAAGTACCACTGCCTGATTGCTAAATCAAAGGGTAGACTGTGAATTTGTACTGCTCAATTTACCTTTAAACTGAGACAAATCCACCCAACAATGAAACCTGAGGGCCAAACGGGTCTCATGGAATGGATGACAGCGTGAAATTCCCGGGATGGGGCTGAGTAAGCAGCACAGCTCTGTCCTCAGACCATCACAGCTAAAGTAGCAAGTCCCATAACAAAGAAGCCTTAGTTCTTTCAGCTGATGAGCTGGTGTGCCCACACAGTACTGTCCTGTCAGGATATCTCAGCAGGCTTCCAGCCAGGTTCAAGCTGAAAGGGGCGAACTCCCTTGACAAGCTCTGCGTGCTGTAGACATGACCTTACATGCTCTGCACCAAATTCAGTGTTAGCTTTGTCTGAAAATAATAACTATAGCCAGTAAAAGTTTTTAATTTTCTGAGTAATAATGGAGCAAAAGCCTTTTCTACGAGCTGATAATGACCTTTTCACTAACTGTAATGATATTACACCATGCACAAACCCCAAGAATTTAGAAAACTAATGCAGAATCCAGAAACTGGTAAAGAGGACAAACCAGTGCTTCCTGCAGTGATGGGATAGCTTTAGGCCATGGCCTTTCCACGGATTCACAGGCTGAGGGCAACAGGCACCATTTCAGTCATCTCACCTGACCTACTATTTCATTAACAATTTTCTTTAATTATCTTCTATTTTCCTTCTGAAAATTACAGTAGCTTTGAAACCATTTAAGAACTGCATCAGAGAAGGTGGCAGAGATTGTTAATTAACATCCTGTAGTCTGCAGTGTCAAAAACTTGATCAAACAAAAGGAGCCTTCAGAGTCTGCTTTGATCAAAACTATTCATGACTTTGTTTCCTAATCCTTGTTGTGACACTGCACTGCAACAGGACTGTCCAGGGTTTGACCCTACAGCATTCAATAATCTCTACTGCTGTAATTTAAAAAAAAAAAAAAAAAAAAAAAAAAAAAAAAAAAAAAAAAAAAGAAAAAGAGGATAAATACACTGGCCTCTTTCATGTATAAGTTATTATTTAATAAAATCAATTTTAAGTGTCAAATGTTCCCAGCCATTCTTAATCTCCTTTGGAATGATCATATCTGCTTGCCTACCCGTCAACTATCTACAACAGACTGTCCTAAATGGATAATTTTTATTGTCAGTTGATGTAACTTACTATCTTTAGTTTTCATAACTAACTGCTGGTTTTTTCTCTTTATTTCTGACACATCTCCATTCAGTGGGTCAAAACAAAGTTTCTTTTGGTGCAGAAGGAGTTCTGGGTGGTCTTTCCTCAGCATTCACCACTAGCTCATCATAAACATAAAAGGTCAGTTTTAAACATCAGGATACATAACCTGCCTTATCTCCACACAAAAAGGACAAAACACATGGAGAAAAAGGAAAGGTGGATGACCCCCAATAACCTGATCGATGGCAAGGGGCCCCTGCCCTGGTTCCATCCAGGGCGATCACAGTGTGCCAACAGCCATCATGCCCAGGAGTGCCACCCACCAGATGGTTGATGGGGGAAGCTCTCTGGATCAAGCTGCAGATTGAAAGGGGTTCGTGTCTGCAGGAGTGTGGGACTCCTTATGGGATGCAGGACTCCTTATGGGGTGCCATCTTGTCATTGTCCAAGGCATGCTATGGGATGTTTAGGAAAAAGGAGTAAGAAGGACTGGTAGCATGTAACTAGGCTGACCAGTGCACTTGTCTGACCATGTCTTGTGTCTGTCCTGTCTTCTCAACACCTCAATTTCTAACGATTCTCTGGGGTGGGAAGCTCTGTTCTGTACCTTGTGTCCTGTGGTGCCTACTGGCAGTACCTGCTCCAGTTGGCTGCTGCCTAGACGTGGGGACACAAGACTTGAGGCATCTTTACCACTGTCAGAAGCTCCCTGGCATTACCAGCAGAAACCAAAGAGTGACAGTCAACCAGTGATGGTAGAAATTGTGCAGCAGAAGTGATCAGTGCTGATAGATCTACCAGGGTGTATCAGCTTCCCTTGCCTGAGAACTTTTTGCTCCTATGCCAATAAGTCTGTTACTCAAGGTTTCAGTGAATGATGTTTAAACACATTTTCTGTAGGCATATGCTGGTATATTGAGCTATCTCATTATCTAAAGATGATTTTCATAGAAACATGATGATCTTCATCTGCCAAAAGTTGAGCACATTAACACCAATTAAATATATTTATAACTCCAACACATGAATCTAGAAAATACTTTTAACCTAGGAAATGCAAGTGAATACAGATCTGATGTCCACAACACTGCTTTACAAATCCATTGAAAGCAACCTTCCATTTGTTGGACAACTGCTTGAGGTCAGCTGAGGTCTTTTCCCCCATTAAAAATAAAAAAAATTGTTGTTCCACTGTCCTGAAATGTCTATACCAACACACTCACACAGAAGTAGATATAGTAAGTTTAAATTTCTATGAGCTCTACCCTCTCATTTGATAAGTGTGATGGAAAAATAAAAATGGAATACATTTTAAAATTTGTATCAGCTCCATCATCTTTTATTTACTGATTGCAGTGAACTGAAGTTCAGGGAGTAAATATTTGCAAGACAAATAGCAAACTTGCTGGAAAAATTACAGAAACAAACTCCAAACACATGGTATTTGGAAAAAAGGAGATGATTTTGAAGAGAAGGATCTGAAAAAGAACCAAATCTTATTATACAGTCAGGGTGTGAGATTTTAAAAATATCAGTCTATGTTTCATCTGGGAATTACTAGAAATTAATTAACTGCCCTATTAAATAAGACTCCAGACTTGACATACATCATTTATAATAACATTTCCATGGCACTTGTATCTTCTAATAATTGAAAAAATAATTAATCCTTACAAGATACCTCTGTGATAAGGGAAATGATGGTGTCTCTGTTAGATGTTGAAATTCTGTCATTACATCCTGCACAAACTGATGGGTTGTAGGTAAAAGCAGGGGGTAGGTCTAAGACTTAAGCACGACACCAGCACTAGAATGCTCCCTTGCCAAATTATTAGTTCAAAAAATAAATCACAAGTCACATTAGATCACCAGACTGCGTATTTATGCCACAAACAACGTGACTGAAACTTTACTTGGCTTCGTAGCAATGATTTTGTTAAAGCTTTAAACGTGTGGGTACCAGTCCTTCCAGAAAAAATTGCAATCTACACCAGATTCCTGCAGAATGGCCAAGAGGATGTAAATTACAGTGTCTCACTTTATATACTTTAAATTAGAATAGATGGATCACAACTTGAAAATTCTCTTTTTCCTTTCATTGATCATGGAATGAGTTTAGGCTGACATGCACCGATACATACAACTATTTCTGCTCCAGTGCTTATGGGGGTTTGTTTTTTGGGTTTTGGGGGTGTTTTGGTTTGGTGTTGGAGTTTTAGGGGTTTTATATTTGCTTGTTTGAGGGGGGTGGGGTGTTTACGTGTGTTTCTTAAGTTTTTTTAAGGGGGATTTAATGTTTCTATTTTGCTATAAAGAGCCGTGGAGAGGAGAATGATCCAAAAGATGAAATATTTTTCTGGGATTTGAGGCTTATCTTTCAGTCTACACTTTACCAAAAAAATTTTTGCATGACCTCAGAAAATCTGTCTGTCTGTGAAGTAGGGGCATTAGTTCTTCCCTCCTTTGTAATGGCTTTAGGTAAATGAATACACCAATGCTCGGGAAATGCTCAGATATCACTGCATAAGTATGTCAATACAGAGGCAATTCTGTAGCTTCAAGGAGACATTCCTTTATCAATTATTTCAGAAGTATTTTCATGAAAGTGTTCAAGCACAGCTGAATCACATTTTTTTCAAGTAATCCCTTATATATAAAATAATACATTTTACATTTATATAAATAGAGTTTAAATGTATATACTGCAGGATGTTTTTCGACTTTTTGTCAAAATTCTGATGAACTTCATTCAGTCCTGTATTTAAATCTGTGTTAGATAAATAAGGGTACTGCTTTTTTGAACTAAAGTTCCAGGTTAAAATGTGCAATGACTAAGTAATTTCTTACTAATTAATCACAGTAATTATTATTTGCAGATAAGCTCAGAGTACATCTTTGAGCACTCATGCACTCAGATTTTCTAAAATAAATAATAATCCTTTTAAATAATTTTCACACATCTTAGTTCTTTTGGTGATCAATTACAAAGATTTAAACAATTGATTTTTTAGGCCAGCAAATATATGAATTTTTATTTTATATAATTTATATGAGTTTTTACTTGCAACTTCTTGCCTTTCAGCACCACTGCACTGCTGAGCCACAATTCTCTGGCACTAACCAGTCACTTTATCTGTTTCTTTTCCCCTTCATGATTCTGAAAAGGCCTTTATTAGCCATTTCTTTGATGTAAAGGTTCTGGGGTTTTTTTCCTCAGAAATCTTTGCTTTAAAATTTATAAGAATACCTAAGACGTGGAGATTTCTGTGATTACAATATCTATACAAGAAGTCTACCACGAAAATGAATGTAACTAAAACACAAAGAAACAGAAACAACAGAAAATTAATGAAATGCCATAATGTATCTGACATAATTTTCTCTTTTCCCCCATCCTACCTACAAGGGCCTGAATGGCACATTGGCCTGGCAAAGACCTCAGCAGCAGATAGGACCCACCCTGTCTGAAGCCCTCAGAGACCAGGTTAGGGGAAAGGAGAAAAAGCAGTTCCATGAATCTTCTGGCCATAAAACCCAAACCATAGAACAGAGAGCCCTGCAAGAAGAAATACAGCCACAGCACAAGTGTGAGGGCAACTTCTTTATTCCTACAACCTGTCCAGCAGGAAGTACATTTGGGTAAGGTTTCAAGTAATTTCTCTTTCTGCAATGATTTAAAAACTGTCTTGGTCAGATGAAAGCAGCACAACTGAAATCTCCTGTCACTGTTCAAATACAGGCATACAGACCAGCAGCAAAGCCAGCGAATTCTCCTTTACAGCCTCTGAGCTTCAGCAATACCACCTACCTGCTATCCCTTCAGACCCAACAAAACCCTGAGCCTCAGCTTCTGCAGGAATGTCAAGAGTGTAGTGGGTTTTTCAGGGGTTTGGGTGTTTTGATATGAGAGGGGCTTGTTGCAGCTGGAGGGGAGAAGGGCAGGACAATTCACAAGTGATTTGAAGCCTCTGCATTTCTTGCCTCTGTAGCTAAAACAAACCAGTTCTCATTACAATATATGCCTGGCTATGTGTTATTTTCATACTGCATCCAGGTTTGGTAGAAAGGAATCACAAAGACTGATCACTCAGTATTTTGTGAATGGTAAAACTTTCATAAAGCCCAAGTGTGTGTGTGGGGAAGACCAAGAAAACCAAACACAAAATCCCACTAGCTAATGCTTAAGTAACAAATGCCACCAAGTGCCCAATTCCTGAACAACTCTTTTCAGCTGCACTAAAGTGAAATGTTCTTTAAAACTGTAATCCTTGGGAAACAGACCCACCAAACTTCTGTCTTGCTGCTATTTATTCCCTGGTAGAGTCATTATCAACTGATTAGATTACAGCCTGCAGTAGATACTGCCTAAATACTGAGAAATAATTCAAAGTTAGTGATGGACTTCAAGTGCTTCAAAAATCACTCAAAGAAGCTCTTGCAGTAAATGGTAGACATCATAGGAATTTTGGTCAATCACATGATTTAAGTTTACTGGTGTTATTTCTGTCACTGTTGTATCAAGCCTCAAGATGACAGTTTGAACAAGGGAAATAGGAAAGAGTTACCTGCTTTAAGTTTTGTAATGTTTTATTTTACAGCTTTCTGCATAACTGTATGTGTGATGTCTTAAGAGTAATTTTGAAGTCTGTACAATTTTTGTTCTGATAATACAAGTGGAAGAAAATAGGGCAACTGAAGACTGAAAGTTTGCAAAACATAATTATGTAAAGGTACAAAATAACACTTTCAGAGTATAAGGAATATATTAAAACCTCTTTGCCTTTTATCTTCCTTTGTTTTACATTTGGCCAGAGACCTCTGATGTCAGGCTTGGAATCTGAATCCACTCAGGAAGTCTGTCCAGAAGCAATAAATTTCTGCAAGATTCAGCTACACTTCACAATATGTAAGGTATCAAAGCAACCAGAGTAGTGTTACATCTCCTACTCCCCAACAGCAGGAATGAAGTGACAAAGGTAAATATAAACTAGAAAGAAAATTATTTTTAAGAAGGGCAAGGCCCAAAAGCTACAATTCTAAGTAGGGTAAAGTACCTCTGTCTTGTGCTTTTTTTTTAATCAGAAAAAGACAAGAAAGTTTAAAAGATCACATCTTGCTACAGTCATTTAATATGAGTTTGTAATTTATCTATACATTAAGTACAAAAACAAGGTACCAATATTTTGTTGAAGCCTGCAATTAAAGTGCACAAGGTAGCCATCTCCAGTTTCAAGTGGTATAACCATATATCAAAGGTAGCTCATTCAGATCCTCTTCCACCTTCTCTTTTCAAATTGTTAAATTTTACGAGCTTTTTTCTCCTTTTTGGAGCAGGAAAGATCCTGGTTTCTCTCTTATTTAAATGTTATTTCACTAATAAAACAATGGATCAAGATAAAAATACAATGTCCCTCTTGCTTTTTCAAGAAGAGCAGTTGCATTTTATTTGCCAAGGATAGGGAAACATCTCCAGGATCACTTAAATATCATGACTGATTACTGCTTTTTAAAATAATTTTCCTTTCCTTTTCTTCATTTTTTTATTTTAAATTGGAGGTAACATATCTGACTCAATGTCTGCTGTTTTAAAATGCTCCTTAGTAAATAGAAGTGTACAGTTTGCTCCTATATGTGCTTCATTTCCAGATTTTCTCCTCTTTATCCCACTCCCCCAGGCATCAGAGTACCCATCTCCATGGCAACCCTCAATAAGGCTGGTGGGTGGTGTTATCACAGCAGGCTTCCCCACAGAAGGTCTCAGCCATATGGATTATTGATGAACTTGCATGACAACACCAGACCCACTGAAATACTTCTTGAGCAAGTTTTTCTTGAAAGCCAGTGATTCAAAACAGAGCATCCTCACTGCAGCCAGCGCCCATGAGGAGAGAGCACAGGAAAAGCACCACCAAGGTCGTCCCTGATCCCCCCTCAGAGCTGCCTTGCTGCTGTCTGAAGGCTTCTCTTGCCCCTATGAGGCAAGATGATGAGCAATTAATGACGTGCCATAAATCATAAGTGCTGTATAAATGTCAGTCAGAAACTGGAAAGTTGTGCTTCTGACAGGAATAACAACCACAACTGAAGAGTTGCTACAACTGGTGCTGTCGCCAGGAGTTGCTGTTGCAGATACTCCACAGCAATTTGGTGTTTCTCAGTTAGTCCCTGAACTAATCCAGCAGTTTGGCTTTGACACTGTAGTCTCTTCATCGGATTCTTTTCCTAAAAATTCAGTATATTTTTTGGCAAATTTTGCATTTATACTGTATGCATTGAAATAGCAGAGAAAATTTCTTGTAAAGGATTGCTGTAATAGCAGCCTAGTTTTTTAAAATCAGAGTGCACATCTTTTGACCGAAAGATACAGGGGCATAAGTGCCTATTGTATGGAACCCCTTCATCCAATAATTTTAATAAATTTATCAAGTTGCATCTTAGAGTGAGACAGATTTTCTCTAGGAAGGGGAAAAAATTATTTAGTTCTCAAATAGGCATGTTTTTGGTTTTGACATAGTCAATACTCAAGATTTAATGGCTGTGATTCATCTTCCTAGCTATCTGTACATTTATAATGTATGCATGTGACCCTTATGATCAATAAGACGTAGGAAATATTGAGGCACCATTTATCAGACCCATTATTAAAATCTGCTTAAAGATTATATTAATTTTACCCTAAGCAACATAAACACCAGCAAGAATTCACGAGGTAGTTCAGCCAGGTTCTTGAGAGGAGTGGTTCCAGTGCAGTAAGAGGAGTTTCAGATCAGCAATTGAATATGTTACCACCTTTATCCCACTCTCCCTTCTTCATCACATGCAATCCATCCCTAATTAGGGTAAAATGCTTCAGATTTGACGAGCTGAAGCATTTACAATGCTGAAGGTGATTAATATTGAGAGAACTTTGTGCACTTATGATAATCAGTTGGAGGAGGGAGTAAAAAACAATATCTGGTCTTGAGAAAGAAGGGAAATTTCAAAAATTAGAACCCAGAAAAAAAAGAAGCCAAAATCACAGAATGTAGGAACCACGTAAAAAATACTACCTTGACAGAAGCTTTGCCACTTGTCTTCCTTGGATACAAATTTTTAGAAGCAGACTGGGAGAGAATTCTGAGATATTTAAGGTATTGCTGAAGAGACTTGGCCAAGTTCACATCATTTTCCACATCATAATTTCTTTCATTATCTGCATTCTGTCCAAAAGTCCTGCACAGTCAAAGCAAGGAAAAGAAAGTTACCAGCCTGTCCAAGGTACAAAGTGGCCAACTAAAAAGACACTGGAAGACACTGTAGTTCAATACATAACAGGAAAGCCACTCAAAAGTTTAGCAACCACAAAAGTATAGAAAATTCCATGTTTCAGCAAAAGCAGTCAAAAAATCTTGCACTATTAACAATTTATTTCATGAATCAAAGTTAATGATTCTAGAGTAAATCAAATAAAATACCACATCAAGGCAAAGCCATATTCATAAGAAAAGAAAACGCTTGTAAAAAGAAAATGCACATGATTAAATTGCTCCCCAAAGAAATATGAGATGGTTCTAAGATTTAAAAAACTTGCTGGATGATGATGAGATTCAGTACCAATTTGGCCCTGCACCAATGTAAAGAATAGAAGGAAGACTACTGGATATGCAGAAATAATGGAGCAAGTAAACTCCAGCGAAAGGCTTGAAAAGGGAATAATGAGATGGAACAAATCTCTCTTCTGATCTTCTCATGTGCCTGGGATTCACAGAATAGTGGTGTTTCCTGAGTGGTTTAGATTTTGGTGACATTTGCAAAGAAAAGCTGGAAATGTGATTAAATGACAGCAGTGTGGAGGTGTTTATATGGGATTCAGAGTGGCTGTGTGTAATGAACCTGAATTATTACCAGCTGTCCTCATCTATCTCAACAACACGTAAATGGGGATGATAATTTAAATGTCAGCACTGGTAGCTATTTCATTCCTTGTGCAAGAAAGCAGAGAGAAAGTTCCTAGCCCTCTTCCTTTCCTGTGAGCGATGCGTTGTTTTGAGGGAAATCACCTTTTGATGTCACCATTTCCTACTGACATGCCCACACACTTCTCCGGTGAAGAAGAATTCCAGGTGGAAGAGCTTTCCAGCTCAGTGAATGAATTTGACTTTCAACATCTCTGTGCCACTGTAAATAAAATTTTATTCTACCAGCCCACATCTTGGCGCTAATGTAGAGGCACAGTCTGAGAGAGCACCATCATATTATTTTCCAAAGCTGAGGTTTAATTACTTTAATCAAAAAGTAACAGACTTCCTTCAATGCTCACAGTTGTATCAAACGTGTGTCCCTACTAATTTAAAACTAATAGATGTAATTAATACTCTAATTTACTGTGGTGGCATTGCAACCAACAGTGCTCACAGGTTTGCTCACTTTGAAATACCAGAAAAATCCTCCACTTCTCCCCAGGGTGAAACAGCAGGTTCTCATCAGGGACACAAACTCAAGGAAAAAGAAGGATTACTGCACTGTAGCAAACCTGATATAATTTACCATCGGTCTTGCTTCCTTCTCATGCTGTTTGCATTTTTCTCTTATTCCAGAGCTCTAAATTCTGCCTTCTGATGGAGCGTGGACATGCAGGTAACATTATCCACCCCCTTTTCAGCTTAAAGCCAGACCAAAACTATTCTGCAGTTTTAGAAAAACCTGGGCACTGTGCTTTCTGCTTCAATAGAGATGAACTAATCCAAACAGGCTCTCTTCATAGGAAGGCTCTCTTCAGCTGCCAACACTCATCTTTCATTCATTGATTAATTCCAACACCTATCTTCTGCTTTCTTCACTAATTTTAAAAGGAAGGGAAAATGAAAAAAAAAAAAAAGACCGAATTCTGCCCCAAGGATTTCCACTGGAGCTAAGGAGAATTGAATGTACAGACAAGAGACAGTATTTAGGTTGGCTTTTCAATCCATTATTTACAATATACAGTCACTGTCACTGGTGGTAGAAGCAAAATCTGGGGTCTAAGATTTCTCATTTTTCATACAGAGACAGTAATTGCACTCATATTTACATTCCATGTTAGATGTAATATTTTATGCTATAAACATTTAAACAATTACAATGTAAAAGACTACAAAGCTTTACATTTCATTTGATGACAACTTTAATAAGATACTATGAATACATGTGGAAGATTTTTAAAAATTTTGTAGTTCACCAGTATATCACCTTGTTAACTCAGGAATGAAAATGCATTAACTGACCTATTATTTCAACTAAATTAGAACATTTCTTTTAAATTTGACAAAGTGATGCTGGAAAATGGATGAAAGACAAAACATAAAAGCACTTGGTGAGCAGGAGAAATGACTGTCAGATGAGTTCTTTCTGTACACTTATTTGGAAGTATTTTCAGTTTTAATTTGGTCTGAAAAATGACTTTGCACAAAATGAACTTAGGAGTATAAAGACAATACCATATATACTTACTGATCTACAGAAATAATTATGTATTTCCTACAAAATCTAGCATTTCAGGAGCTTTTTTGGTGGAAATATCTAAATCACCGCACCTGTGCTATTTCTGGAATGTTCACAATTAATAGATACTAGACATTTTAGAATAAATTTCTCCCTTTTAAATGCTGAGAGAATCTTATTACTGACTTAATGATGGTTTTATTATAGAAGTAATACTATACTCCATTTCATACATTGAAGTTTGCTGGAAACGTTTGTGGTTTTGCCTAATTGCACCAATGAACACAACTGACATTTATTCCCTCTGTGCAGAATGGACTTTTTTCCATTATCTCGAATCCTCTTTCAAGAGAGGGTTTTTTGAAATTTAATAAGGACCCAGGAAATACCACGTACACTCCAGTTAGCCAACAAAGAAAGAACTTTCATCTTGAAATCAAACTCCCAGTTTCAGCATTTTTTTTTGAGATGAAATCCATGTCTTCTGTTTCATCAGATTTCATATGCACTAATTTAGCCTAAGTCAATTTACCTTTCAAGTGTCTGAGTCTATTTTCTTGCTCTCACCCGCTCTGTGGGGATTAATGACTCATTAGTGTGACTTCATATTGTCTTATTACACACGTTACCCTTAATAAAAGGTCTTCCTGCCATAATGTTTCTTTGATAATTAGATACCTACACTAAGTTGCTTTTAAAATTATTTAATTATTATCTGATAAGATTTTAGCAAGCACACTGAGCACACTGAGCATATAACACACTTGATCAGAATCTACAAGACACCAGATTTCCTACTGTTCTCTGACCTACAGAACACGTTGCAAATGGACAACCAGAAAAATCAATTAATGCTTTAAACTGTTGGCACATAAGATAACGCTCTCAGAAGCACAGCTTGGTGACTGCAGAAAATCTATCCACAATAGGAACTGCTTTATGTGAACACATTTGAAATTCTGATGTTCCCAAAGTATCAATATATAAAATGTTGCCGTTTTTTCCTAACACATAGTTCCAGTTAAAAATGCAAAAAATCTCAAACTTGATCACAACAGGAACTCCTACAAGTGAGCGTTTGTTTTCAATCTAAACCTTAAATAATTTCTTATGTCTTCTTATATTTTTTATTTTTATATAACTACAAATCTGGAACACTGCAGAATATGGCCTTGAGCTCATGGAAATCTAGCCTATTTTGTCTTACATTCATGAATAAAAATTTTAGATACTCAAAAAAAAAAAAAAAAAAAACTCCCCAGAAGATATTGAAGGCCATTTCTGATACCACCTACTGAAAGTAATCCATTCAGTAAAGACATTTTATGTATCTAAGCTCTGAAAACATGTTTATGGATTCAACCACGTTGTTATCACCTTTATGGTAATCTTTAGATCACTACCTTCTTCAGAAGTTAAGTTTCTACCTTACTGCACTTCTGAAATTGTGCTGTGATTTTAAGAAATGCTTTTGAATCAGCAAGCATGTGAAATACAGGGTCCAAGTCTTCAAATTAAATTAAAACAAAGTGAGGCAAACACTGTTGAAGACACTGGGCAGTATCAATTATACAACATTTTATTTCCAGAAAAAAAGAAATCTAGGAAAGAAATAGTTCTGCAGTATATGCAAACCACATACTGCAGTACATGAAGATCTGAATTCCATATTTTGCCCATCAAGGCTAGAAGCTCAAATTTATCTCACTACGATGACAGGGTTTTTTTTTTTTTTTTTTACAAAAAGCTCTTTCTTTCAATTTCACTACTTTTCTTAAAATTATGTAAGATAAAGCAAAATTTATCATTTTTAATTTTTCCTAAAATTTCATTCTGGGGTTTGTGTTGTTGGGTTGCTCTTAAAAGCCTGTAGGACAGAACAGACCAGGTGAAAGAGTCTCTTTATATGTGTAACTGTATATGAAGATGATGTAATCACAGGTTCTACAACCATACCAACCTACAGAATTACAAATGTGTCTCTTGCAACCAATTACTGCAAAGTCACCCGTCAATACCTTCAAGCTGTGTTCCAACATTATTTTCTGTCATGGGAACTTGCATGAATCTCTCCTTCCTGGACAAATTTTGCAACTACCACTGGGAATCTATGGACTTCAAATCAATTATAGGTATGTTTTGGAAGAATTTGACTTTGAAAATATAATTAGTCGCTCACAATGTCACTCAATGCTTAGTCCAGAATAAAATGTCTCCTGTGGTTGAGCTACTATAAGCTTGCCTTTTTAAGCCAGTCATAGGTAGAAATGGCTGAACTGACACTAGACAGTGCATGAACTGAGTGAAAGGCCTGATGTTTTGAATTCTGACACCTTAATTAACAAAAGAAAGTGTATTTCCTTAACTTGATGATAAACAGAAGAACAAGGCCCAGGGTTTTAATTCATTCTGTCCCCTGAACACTGGTGGACACCTTCATCATATGGATAGTGGCTTTTGTGATCTTTTAAATTCTGTTTCTGTGCCAACCATCTATTTTATAATTTGTAAACCTTTCCAAAAACCAGGCAAAATCACCACTGAAGACTTACCTTCCTGTGTCAGATCCCTCAGATGCAAATACGTCAGGGCGTCTGCTGTGGATTTTGTGAATGGTTGAGAGTTCCTGACCAATAACATGCTGTGTGTAATCGTCTCGCCAGGTAAAACCTGATAAATAAGAAACAAACAAAGAAAAACAGAGTAAAACAGATTCACTATTTACTAAATTGGAAGTTTGGCAAAACAGTGTCCTATATAAACATTAAAGAAAAAGAAAAAGGAAACCTTATTTGATTGGAACCTAAGAGTGAACTACAGATTCTTCTGTATGAAATTCTGCTAAAGAAATTTTGCTAATAAAACTTCCTTACAATAGAAGGAAGAGAGTACATCATGCAAGGACATTTTGAAAGCCTTTGGCCATTTCAGAATCTTTACTAGCTGCAAACCAGTTTTAATAGATAAAAATGGGTTATTTTGGACAGCTATAGAAATTGTCCCACTAGCTGGTGTCAGTTGAAAGGTTCTTTCTCCCCCATTCACAGCACACTGTCCCCTTTGTTTTTCCCATGAAACATTAAGATTTAGAACATTAAGGAGCTACTACTGCAGTTTTAGTTTAACACATGTGGAGGTCAATTTAAGTTATATTTAAATATTGCGACAAAGAACTTTTCAACAAGGGGGAAGTGCAACTATGTAGGCAAATTACAGTGATTACTCGTTAATACATGCATTGCCAATCTCATGCTAATTATACTTGAAATAATGATGTAATCCCAAACATAATTGTTATCTGATGTGGAGATTTTTACATGTTACAGTAACACTTCAGATCATAGAACTTGCCCATGCAATTATCTGCAGATATTTAATAGCTAAATATCATATAACTCAAGAGAATTTCTGCTTTTAGGCCATGTGCAGCCAAACACCACAAGTCTCTCCAATGAATATTGATAAAAGTTCCAGATATTGTTATCCTGATAATGTCTTCCTGTAAGAAACCACCCAAAGAGAAATCCTCTCTAGCATCAGATGAAGCAGTTGGATCTGGTTGTCAAAACCAGGAAGGGAAGTAGCTACAACTTGGAAGGGGAATTTCCAGTTCAGTCCCTATTTCACATACACATCATAAACTTCATCACAGTCTGGAGTCAGCATGAGGTTTTGTTGGTATAGGCAGACTCTTAGGCTGCGGATAAAGCATCCTCAGCCTCAGCAGAACTCAGAACTTGGTCACCTCATTACTTGCATGGGTGCTTTATCCATTCGGCTCTTCAGATTTTTCCACTGTATTGAAGCGGAATTATTTATCTGTTTACTAAATTCTAGAATTAGAAAAGAAGCATAAATAGGACATTTCTCCTTTCTGCCAAAGGAGACAATTCCGAGCATGCAGAAGTAAAAATTACTTTAATATTTATCAAACTTTCATCCTAGTGAGGAGATACTTAAATAAGTTCAGTATAAGTTTATACTGACTAGGGCTAGGAAGCATTAAAACTATCCTGTTGTCTGCGATTTAGACAAGATTTAGACAGGAAAAGAAAAGGCCCCATTTGGGCAAGATTTAGGTGGACCGCATCCCAAACTTTTTTTCATTAGTGAAAATAATAATAATAAAAAATCTGAACCAATAGAAGTATGCATGAAGGCTTTCAGAAACAAGAAAAAAAAAAAAAGCTTTCTAAAATTCTACTTGTGATCCTTCTTTCTCCTTTTCTTAAATAAAAAGGTTTATTGAGGAAACACTTCACCTGAAGCCGTATTAGATGTTAATGGCTACAGTAAATGACTCCAGACACTTGGGAGGGGGAAGAATATCTGTCTCTAGCTAATCTGGTTTTATTTCTGATTCATCCTTTTCAAATGCAAATATCACCTTTTCAAAGATGCCATGTAAAAAGACAGATTCAAATAGTTTCAAAAATCTAAACCTAAGCCTGCTCAGAGAATGTTTTTATGTGAACACAAAAATGAGTCACCATGCACCTAAGATTACTTTGGTGTAGTGTAATTAAAATAATTTTAAAACAAAATTGAGATATATTCCATATTTATTTATTTATATACATCTATGTATGTACTTTCAAGTTCTCTGTTGTCTAGCACTACACATTTCTGTTTGTTTTATAATCTCATGAAGGAGTAAAAACTAAGATAATTTTCAAGTTTAGGAGAATGTACAGCATAAAAAGTTCGGGTAAAATAAATACATATTAAAATCATTAGCATAGCCTTAAAACTACTAATTTATGAACTTTGAGTTCAAAGTCACTACAATTTCACTTTCTACCTCTAAGCCAATACCAACTCTATTAAAGGCTAAAGAATACAAAATAAATAACATAAACTTTGAAAAAAAATACATTTAATTATTCTGAAGAGCTTTTTTTCAAATTAAAGCAAGAAGAGTTTATTAAAGAGTTTATTAAAGCATGGTACCTGCATAGAGATAAGAAATTAATCTCTTTAAACCCTGAGCAATACAGATTTTTGTGCCTTCAGAACCCAACGTTTTCAGTAAACAAGCATATGAAACCATTGTGATGCCAGTTCTCATTGGTCAAGAGAACGGTATATCTGTTATTACCTGCAATATATCTTTTTTCTCCTGCTGCACTATTTTAACATTTTTTCCTAATGCATGTCATACCAGTAAAGGTGCACTATCATCCTTAATGCTGTAAAAAATATAACTGTGGCACTAAAAAAGAGTAAATAGATCAGAGAAAAATGGAATACTTGTTATAGAGCTGGAAGGAAACTAGAGTTAAGGGAATATGCCCTCTCAGCTGTATCTCCAGCACTTCTAACTCACACCAGAGTTAGAACAAGACATGGATGAAAAACACAAATTTTAACTAATTCAAAAATCCCCTTGTCAGTAATTTAATATTGCTATCTCTTATGCAACGATCTCAGGAACTGCAGCGTGCCTGAAGCTAACCTCATGCCAATCATTTTCCAGCATTGTTTCAGTTTCAAAAAAATATCTCCCACACACTGAGCTGAATAAAACAGCACATTCAAGAGCCATAATGCCGTGCTGACAGCCACAATCAAAATTAAGGTTGAGAAGGAGCATATGACGCCGCATGACGATTTCCTGTTCCCTTTGTCTGTGCCGTCACACCTCGCGCCAGCCCCGGCCTCGCCACCCAATTATTACAATTTGTCTCCAGTGGCTGAGCAGGATCACAGCAGAGCTCTTGTGCACACATTATTTCCATGTCACTAGCGGGGAGCGGCGCGGGGGGACGCCCAGCCCCCATTAACCACCCCCCCTGCGGCAGCAAGGCCCAGGCCCTGCGCCTCCCAGCCCCAAATTCCCACAGAGGGACAAGGGCAAGGGAAGGGAAGGCCAACACTGAAATGACACAGGTACTGCAACAGCAGCAGGAGACACAGAACTGCTCTCAGTTGAAGGTCACTGATAGTAGTGAGACCCCTCAAAAAACAGCCATAGGTACAAGTTTTCCCTGCAAAAGTAGCACTTTTCACAGGCGTCAGCCCAATGTTTAATTTCTTTTTTAAAGTTAATTGGAACACCATAACCTAAATGTATGTGGAAAGAGAATGCCAGTATACAGACAGTGAAAACAAGACATTAGAACCTTTGTTAAACCCAACTGGAAGGTCAAATCTAATGGAGGTTCTCCAGATATGACAGAGTCTTTCCTATCATCATCAGGCATCTCCCCGGATCTTTTATTTCCACAGCACAGTCCATTATTATTATTACCCACAACTACAAAAATAACAATAAAATTGTATAGGTCCCCATTACATTCAACACTTAGCACTCTATGTCAACAGAAAGTACTCTTCTAAGAATTATTTTATTAGCTGAAATCAAATGAAAAGCAAGTACTGTAATAGCGAAGACAGCCATTTCAGAGATTCACAGTGGTGAAGATGTTAGCTTCTGTCTCCAAAATTAAAAATTATTTTCAAATTCAACATAAAATTGCACTTTACCTGCTTAATTGGCTTTGCTGCTGTAGCAATTACAGAGAATTACTGAAAAATAATTAAAATTCAACTATGTATGTCCTTCTCTCAGCTGATCAATTTTTCTAACCAGTGGCATTCTTTTTTGTGGTTTTGACTCTGTTTTCCGTCTTAGAGAAACTTGATGTCTCTCCAAATACACCCAACCACATCTTTAATGCATGTAAATTATAATAGCAACTTTTGAAAACGTTTATCTGCTGCTTCTCTGTCTCAACTTATTCTGTTTCAGACTCATACAAATAGATTTCCCTCCCTCTGAAGGCCTAAAAGCAAGAAAAACAAAAGCTTTTTAACACTTCAGAGGAGTTCTGGTGTAAATCAGAAGAGTTCAATTAAAGTTCTTTAAAGAAACAACAGTTCTCACTGCCCAAAGATGTGGCTGTGCAAATCTTCCCGCTGCTGTTCCCGACCCTCTTCCCGACCAACATCGCTGAGGCTGAACAGGGCTCTGCAGGAAAGTCCACCAGAACCTTTGTCTGACAGGATGAGCCATGAGACTCTTCCAGCTCTTGTGGCAATTGAAATCTAAAATTATTAGTTCTATATCAATGTATTATCAAAAAAATTATTTTTATATATCAAGTTCATTGAAAATGACAGGAAATTATCCTATATTGGGAGAAACCTATATACTAAGACTTGATCCTTCTTTGTCAGGAAAAACCCCTTAAGAAAGGCCCAAAAACCTCTGAATTATTCAGAATTAAAGCCAGAAAAGGCACTATTTTTGAGGTGTGACATTATTTTTTATTCAGTTTTTGGTAATGTTATGCATTTTGTCCCTATATGGTGGATTAAAAAATAATTTTTCTCTGAGCTACCTTCAACTGCTCCTTCATTTCAGCCAGGAAACTCTCAGCTGTAGAGCTCAGAGACTTTCATCCCCCATGCCATGTGTTGCAAATTGTTAATGCCTACTTTAGCTGTCAGAACGTCTGCAGAATTGGGAATGATTTGCTTTCTTCCCTATTTTCACAACAGACAGGTCAACGCAACGTATAGACGTGCCTTTCTGTAGGCTGCCTTTCCACATTCTCCAGAGGAGCCACACTTGTTCTCATTCCAGACCTCTCTTTTCAGAGCTCAAGGACGTGCCCAATAATGTTCACATATTTCAGCTCTGGCTAAGTCAAAAGTGTAGCTTTAATGCTGAGCTTCCTGTGTACAACAAAATTAAGTTTTTCAATCGCTGTTGCTGTATTTACTACCTAAGATTGCGGCCGAAAGATAAAATCCTGGTGTTTTTTCTTAAAATAGAACTTCATCCAAAAGCAATTTTGCAATAAAACTTGTAATGACAAGTTAATGGCAAAAATAGAAATAGAGAAGCTAAATCCACCTCTCAAACCACAACCTTTTAATTCCCCTCCATTTCTTTGTATTGGAATATTCACTTTTAGTGAAAATTCTGACTAAGATGTTTACTACAAAATTGGAAGAAAGTCTGCCAAGACACTTTGTATTACACTTCCACAAAAACTTACTTTAATTGAATTTTTTTGTTCTGGTCTAACTTTGCCTTCTAGATGACAAGAAAATCTCATTCAGAATTTATCTGAAGAAATGACTGGAGGTTATAAGCGGTCATGACCACTCTTGTCCAATCCATTTCAATTGGAGCTGTGGTCATCCTCTCCTGAAAGTCCTCAGGAGCTTTTTTTGTTCCACTGCCTTTTCCTCTGCGGGTTACCAGGTTTGCATTGGTGACTTTGTTGCCTTCTTTTGGAGTTTCTAGTGAGACCTTTCTAAAATGGAAGAATTTCATTTGCTGCATTCAGCAGCAATTCACTCACACTCACAGGCAAAGAGCTTCTGTTTGAATGAACAGATGAGAGGGCTGCCTAAGGATTACAGCTTCAAATTTTCATATATTGTTTTATTATACATAAAAGTGATAATCTCCATTGAATTAAATTACAGCCATGATCTGCTTACAGTCCCGATATTAATTTACTCTAAGTAACTATCCCAGAACGTAGAGGGAAGGCTTTTCTCTTCAGGTTTTTGAAATTTTATCTATTATTTGAAAAAGCCAAATGAGTGCTTCATTTGCCAAGGAGATTAAAAAATGCTCTCAGAGGACTCAGTATGTAATGTTTCCTTACCTTTACTTCAGCTTTTGCAGAGAGCTACAAATAATTGGGTTTCTACAAGAGAAAGTTTCCAAGTGTTACGTAAAACTTTTCTGCCACTGGAGCTGATAGTAATAAAAGAATAATATGATATTGCAAAATATATGTCCTGACTTCCACAGAGAACAGGTTACTTTCCAAAGACTATAGCAGGATGGATACATGATTCCCAAATCCTTGAGATTAATCCCATGCTATTCACCTTGTCACATAAACCTTCCCATAAACTGTTGACCCTCAACCCAAAAGCAGATCACTCCATTCACAAAAGTGCTTTTTTAGGAAGGGAGGTTGTCTTGTGTCATTACAACTTTTTATTAATGTTCCACTTTAATTTTACTCATGGTCAATCTCGTCTTTAACTTGAATATCTTTCTGTCCTGTCTAGGCTGTGACATATTTATTAAAAAACCAATCAACTCTAATTGATGAGTAAAGGTGCACCTCCTACTCCTCTGTTTCCTTCTGACCCTGAACTATGCACAGACATTTTCTCCGTGCTCTCAGCCCAAGGAGTTTTCATGAACACGAGGAAATATTCACATGCACTCAAAATAGTGACACTAAAATAAAGATGAGACTACTTTGCTTGTTTCACCGAGCTTTGAACCCAACTGCAGTAGCTGACAGTCACATCAAGATGCGTGTAACTATTCCAAATTTAACCCAAAAAGGTCTGATGTTAGTTCCATGCTACAAAACAGCTCTTTAACATACTAATCCTCCTTTTAGAATAAGAAGTCATGGTCCTTCATTTTCTGTCAAAATTACTTCCATTTTTCTGTTCCCTTCTCTTTCCTTTTTTATTATTCCCTTCCAAGATGTCTTACACCACTCTACACTTTCATTCATTTTTCTCAAACACAGGATCTCTTCAAGTATGCAGAAATTGGTTGTATTGCTAGATTGTACAATGCTAGGAATGGAGATTTTGTCCAAATAGTAGTTAAAAACACATTTAAAATCAGCAAGTTTTCCTTCTCATTTTATTTTATTTTATCCAATTCATTTCATGTTATCAGTAGGACTACAGGCTTATTGTCACAAAAAATATAGTTCCTGGGAAAGGACTTTTGAAGTGTCTTCAGCCTGGGAATTAAAACATCACCTGTAACAAGGTAGAATTGGTTGGAAATGTGCCAGCACTTAAATCAGTACAGAAAATTAAGTGGATATACACATTACACTTATTCTGGCAAATTCATCTCAGATCTGCAGTTCCTCATGTATTTTTAAATGCTTATGAGCAGACCTGTTCTTTCAGCTGCACATAGTGGTTCTCACCCCCATTTTATGTAACTGTTGGGCTCTCATTGATGTTTGTGAAAAATCAATTTTCGGCTGTCAGAGCAGAGCTCAGGGCTGCACATGCAAAGCCAATACCCACGGGTGCCACCCCGGGCTGGACAGCGAGGGCTGCAGCTGCAAGGGCACCTCCTCTTTGGTTCTGAACAAAATTCCCTCTGACCAAAGTACAGACCATGCATGCACCAGCAGTGTGGAGGGAGGGTTACAATTAACCACAGCAAAGGCTTCTCCGAGACACTCCCAGCCTATCCCATCGGGAAACCCAATATTCCTGAAACACGTGTCCTAGGGGCCTTAGGTCTGCTACTCACCACACTCTGTCCTGCATTATGACAAATACAAATTAAAGCAGGTAAAAGGTGATTTGTTTATTCTAAATGATTGGAATAAACTCTATTCACAGTTTGTGCAGAACCATATCTTCCGTTTTCCACTTTTAAACCATTTCTCTGGGACTGTAAATTCCTCCTGGGAGACACCATATATTGCACGCATTTGCAGAGGCTCTTTCTACAGCAATAACAATAACAATAATTGTTATTGTTGCTATTATTATTAATAAAAGCCCAGCAGTTGCAGAAGAGAGGGTTCCCTTAGGAACTTTGTAAGGATCCTGGTAGCTGAAAGCTGGGAGTTTTCCAGGGAACTGCATTAGCCAAGTCAGTTTGCCTGAAGCAAAGATGAACAATCTGCAGGTCATGCTGTTTCCCCAAAATCTGATTACAGCTCCTCAGGTTTCATTTTGAATTCACCCTGTGTAGAGAAAATATACACACTGAATTTGTGCAACCCTGAAAGGCATTTTCAGCTGGAGAAGTATTTGAATTATCTTATTTTTTATTTTCTTGTGCACATAAAGTTTTTGGGTATTGACACTCCAACCAACTGCAATGAAGGATGCAATTACTGTACACTGAATGACAGATAATTTTTTAATTAAAGCCTTTTTATTCTTTGCATCTCAGGGCTCTGATTTATAATTCAATTCCAATTAAAAAATTACTATACCACTTGTAAGCCAAGGTCCAGTGTCTGCCCGTGTATTTAGCTGTTGTCCATGTGTAAAAACTATATCATTTGACTTATTTTAGCCAATAATGAAAAGGATTTCATGACAGAATCTCTGACTGACATGATTTCCAATATGGTGTTCCTTTTACCTCAGTAAGCTTTAATAACATTTTTGGACAATTCATACAGTGCTGATTCATGGATTCACACTGATGCTTTGTCAGCTGCACACACTATTGTTTCTTTACAATTGCCTTCTGGAGTTGATCTCTCTGAACACTTAAAATATGCCACAATAGAGCTGTGACTCAGTTTTACCAAAGTATACCACAATGCTATGAAAAAGGGGTTTTTTTGAATCTCTGAATTAGTTTTTGGAAAAGACTGTCAATGAATTAAAATATTTTCACTAGTAGAGCTTGAACAAGTTAATCAGATATGAACTTAAAGCCCCTAAAATCTGAGTCTTTATGAGCACAGTTCCTGTTGCTGTCTATTCATAACACATCACTTCATTCAAAAAGCTTCATCATTGTTTTGCTCATAATTCTAAAGGGCAGATAGGTTTAAATGTAATTTACTGGAAACTCTGACATTAACAAAATGCCTCCAAAAAAGAAACAATGACATAACACTGAAATAAAACATACAGAGGAAACATAAAATTCCTATTATTCCTGGGAGAAATTTTATCTTGCTATGAGTTCTATGCTCAGCTAAAATCCAAATATTCTAGAAAAAGCTCCACTAATTTCATGCCACTAAGGTCTAACACTAATTGCACAGACCTGCTATTCCCAGTGTGCTTACCATGAACTCAGAGAACTTTCTCTGGGCACAAACCATGGTTGGAAGTGTAGCCTGGACCTGCAGGCTGAGCCACAACAGAGTGGGGAACACCAGGAGGGGGGACCAGAAGCACTCATGCCTTCTTTTGGATCCACCCCTTAGTTTGTAATGTGACACCAGCTCCGTGGCTCGTTTCTCTATCTGCATCACAGATGTAACGAAACACGATTTCAGGGGTTAAAGTTGTACTGCATTTCACATTTGAATATTGTAGAACAGGGCTGGCATAAACAAGGAACAGTGGCAAAACCAGAGTTCACCAGGTGCTACTGCAATGTGGCATGAACTACGTGGCAGGTACTTGGGTTTTTTTCTTAACTTCAGTGTATTTTTACAATTTAAGGACTAGTAACTAATATCATTTTCAAAACCACCATTCATTCCAGGAATTTGTCCATCAGCAGCTCTGAATGCCCCACAAAGCAGCAAACCTCCTTTAAAGCAAACACTGAAGAAAAGCAGCAAGGATGTTAGAGCATCACAAAAACACTGGTGGTGCAGCTCTTACGTCTCACTGTCGGTGTTGTTACAGAGGATAAGTCTTCTGATTAGTGGCTCCCAGCTTTAAGAAATAATGATATATTTCTAGATAATCGACTGCTACCTATTACCATACTTTTGATGTGGTGGAACAGTCATGTGCCTTATTTTCCACGTCCTCAGGGTATCCTGGTTAAATGTCACATGCATTTTTCTCCCATGTTAAGAAAACAAAACCTGCATATTAATTCTTTTTAAGGGAGGCATAAAATGCAATAAGAAAGGAACATTGATTATTCTATTCATCTAGAAACTACTCCAATAAACATATAAATAATACTGGTAAATGTAATGTAGCTTTAATTAACAGCAATGCTCCCCCCCGTGTTATAACAGTCTTGATAGATGAAACCTTCAGCAATTAATGTGATTGCTCTGCGAGCAGTTTAAGCTAATTCACAACAAAAGACATAAAGTTAAAAGGCCAGACCATCACAAAATTTTACAAGTATTTTTTTATTTAAATTAAGATCTCTGTGTCACTGACCAGGTTTCTTAGTAGAGAAATTTTAAGCAACTGTCTCTGTAAATGTAACGAAGAGCTGAGGTGTCCAAGAGTTCCATGCACTCCTCCATGGCTGTTCAAATACTAGAATAAAATTACAAAGAACTTCCCTCTTCTAACTCCAAAATATTTGTGGTTCAGTTGTCCAAATTTGTAGCTCAGCAAGGCAATCTACCTGCAAAATGTTTGCTATCCTGGCCCCAAAAGGCACAATTCTTAGAAAGGAAAGAGCAATGAGTGAATTTCACACAGTCTTAGCAGTTTCAAATGGAAAAAAATACTTTATCTTGAGAAACAATCAGTTTATTTTACACTTTAGGACTATTTGTTGAAAGAAAGAAACTAGAATCTAAGATTAACTTGTTTTATTTACTATGAAAAATAAAAGAGAAACACAGGGCATTGCAAATTCAATGATTTGTTGTTGATTTGCTATTCCTACTCACCATTTATTTCTATGTCTATATATAAAGATAAACTGTATTTACAGATTTTCCTTTACATGCATTATATGACATTAAAGAAAATATTTCCTTGTCTCAATTACTTCTCAGCCAAATGCCAAAGGTTCAAACATATAAGCTGAACATGTCTGTCTTGACAGCCAGAGAAGACCGAGCTTTTGTATTTTACATTATATTTAGCAGTGAGTCAGGTTTGGTTCATTTTGCTTTGTGCAGTACCAAGCTATGCCCTTAAATCTATGACATTTTTAGAAGCCAAATATAACCAGTGTTACTCAGAAAGATAATTTTTGATCAACTTGTTTGCTTGAAACTACATTAGAATTGGTCAGGACTTCCAAGATTACAGCAAAGATATTCTTATTCATGTTGATATGTCATAAGAAAGACAATTGTCTTTTTCACATCTACTTTGCATTTAGCAAAAAAATCTCTTTAGTTGACTGTGATGTTTATAAAGGTTGTGGGTGTAATGTTATGGTGGCAGGGGGTGGGGGGGCAGGTGATCCCCATTTCAGCCAAAGCTAAATAAGATCATCCACACCAGATTTCAGCTGTCCAGGCACCACCACTGCAAGGCATGATGCACTCCCCAGGTGTCCCTGTTCCTAGAGCTCCTCTCCTGCACACTCAGGTGTCACCCAGGATTCTCCCAGCAGTACCTGGCACAGAAGCAGGACCTTTTGTTTCCCATGGCTCTCCTAGAGACTGAGCAGGTTATGCTGTGTGGATAAACATGCTCCAAAAAACCTTTATATCAGTACAGAAGTTTAGCTGGAAGTGTTGCCCAGAAAAGGTCTCGCCTCAGTTTTTGTGTGGCCTTGGATGGTGTGGGGCTTTGCAGGAAGTGGTTGGATGAAGGGGACCAAGAAAACGCTCCTGTATGGGAACTTGTGTAAATACTGTACTGAAAAAGCTAAAATAGAGCCTTTCCCACTCTCCCCACATTCTGGCCTTGCACTGATAACAGGAATAGGAAGCAGAAAGTGATTTTTTATTATTCCTGTTATCATTCACATTAATGCCATTTCAACAGATCTGGTAGTCCAAATGATGATCATAATGGTTGTAAATCCTGTTTATTTTTAGTGTAAGCTCTTCAAACTCCCTTGAAGAATGCAAGGCATTTTTCATAAAACAGAAGTCAGGAAATAATAGCTTCTGGTCAGGTGTTCAGGATTCAGTTATCCCTAGCTATTATACCAAACACCCTCATGTATACAGCCTGGATACATCCCTTCTCCCTTTGCACCATTTTTGTTGGCCAGGGAAAGTTTCCCTGATGTAGTTTTGACAATACCACAATTAATTTCTCTTCATTTCATTGTGTCCTTAATAACACTATGTAGGCAACAGATTTCAAGTCTTTCCAAGTGAAATGAAGCAGAAGTGAGCTCACATCCCTAATAAATTGTTTATTGAATATTTATTTTTACTTGGATGACATAGTGCTTGTGAATCCGCTGCTGGTAAAGCCCATGCTTACATGCTACATCACAACATTTATTGAAGCAGCTACTCTTGCCAAATCTATATTGCATTTATAAATCTTCAAAACAAGCCCTGGTAAATGTCACTTCTTCTTAAATGCTTGGCAGAATCAATGACAAGTGATGCTGCCTTTGCCCTTGAAGAATTCGTGTGTTTGGATTTGAGTCCAAATTCTAAAAACCTGCTCAGAAACAGACGCAACATAAACGCACATGCAATGCACCAGAGGCACTGAGGAAAGAAAGGAAAAGTACTTTCAATACAAAAGTTCAGTACAAACAGGAAGGCTTGTTTACGGCTTTTTTAGACCTTCATTGTAAAGCACATTTACTACTGTAAAGCCCATTACTTTCCTTCCATTCTGCACTGGAATATTTTGCAGTGGTCATTCATACACTACTCCAAAGCAATCAGCTCATTTTGATGTGGTTTTATCATCCCATTAGGTGCCTTTTGAAATAAGTATAAATATAAAATAAACTAAAAACATAGGGTTATGATACCTAATTCTAAAAAAAAGTAGAAATTTTTTTGGCATAACATCAGGCAATATTATGTGCTACATATTTGTGTTTCCTAAGTATGTTTCCTTCATTTTCTGAATAATTCTGATCTTTTTTAACTGTATCTCCAGCTTCCAAGAGAAACAACATGCAAAAACTGAGCAATACAGTAAAAAAAATGTTATATGTCCTCTAACTTCTCGTATGCTGCCAGTGAATTGCGGAACAGTCTGCTCAGTGTCAGTGGGATGCCCATCTCCAAAGAGTGGAGCTGCTCTGTTAGCAGCACAGTCCAGATTTGCTGTCGTGCCTGACATGGCACAACCCAAATGCTTTTTCAAGGAAAGCATTGCAGCATCCTCGTTTTCCATCTGGTTTTGTAACAGCCATGGTTTAAAAGAGTATGGGGTAGTCTAGTCAAGGCTCTGAATTATACAGCAAATAGTATTCTTCAAGAGCATGTCAGCTGGCTTAGGCTAATGACATGTTTCTGTGGCAGAGCTGCAACTATATCCTCTTTTTGCCCACGGTGGATTTCTCAGGGTTAGGAGAATTTCCCTAAGGAGAAATGCTGTCAGCACAGGGCAAGGAAAGAGACCAGATAAAGAGAATCTATGGAGATCCAGCAGTGAAAAGTCTCTCTCCTTCGGAGTTATAATCCCCACAGCACCTTATACCCTCCAGCCACAGAGTCTCCCTCCTTTTATAAGAATCTTTTCTTCTGGGGGAAAACTGGATATGTGATTCTCCTGACTTGACCCACAGCTATCTTCAGGGCATCTCCCTCACTAGCCAGAACCAGCATCTCTTTTCTTTTTAGCAAAGCCTACATTTGTTTCACTCCCAAATGGTGCTGAACATGTTAATTAAACAGAAAATAATTGGCAGAGCTTGTCATAGATATGACACTGCAATGATAGATGAGATATTGGGGCAATATTAATTGATAAAACACAAAGTGAAATGGAAAAAAAGATTGATTCAAATCAAGACTTTCTGTTTGTTGGTAGAAGTCATCATAGTTTAGAAAAAAAAAGTCTCCACCTTATGGTGGCTGTCAGATTGCTAATTGCCTCAGAATGGAAAACTAGCTTTGAAATGGGAGTAGTTCAATAGGAAACAAAAACCCCACAGCCTAGATGGTGATGATGAGAAAAAGTAATCTCTCAAGCACACATCCAGGGAAATGAAGGACAAAATGATTATGAGATACTTTGCTACTTTTTATTTCCAAGTCAAACAAAGCACATTCCCCCTCCCCACCACCTCCCACCAAAAAACAGGATAAATAACTTGTCAGCAATTTTACCCTATTCTATAACATCCCTGGGGATGATATGTTGTAGTACGTATGAAAAGGTTTCTTGGGCTCCATGAGTCTTTAGAAAATGTGATTATTACACTAATGCATTGTTTTATTCTAAATAAAAGATAAACCCACCGCTTTTACAATTTAGATTTGTGTTTGATATCTGCACACAGTGATTTGTAAAGCTTATAAAAAATGCTTAAGCACATACCACTTCTTTGTCTCTAATGCCTGTATGCTTTGTTAAACAGTTGTCTTAATGCAACAACAGCAGGATATTTTGGATCTTAGCAGGAGAGATGGATTACGTGGCAACCACTAAATATTGGCAAAAGCATCACACAAAGTTTTCAAATGTGTAATGCAAAGAGTCTTTCATTTCATCCGCCAACCGTGAAGATATCTCAACTGATAAAAAGAAATATTCCAGCACCCAGTTTGAAAATTACTGAAAGCCAGGTGTCAAGATGCTGGAAAGCTGCCCTTTCATCAACTCTCTTTGGATACGTGACAGTGAAGTGAGAACCTGTTGGAAGGAGGAAATGATTCTCTGTAAGTTCCTTCCCATTCTGTGGTGTTGACTCCATACAACTGCCTTGACAGCCTTGATTTGGAATAATTTGGGGAAATATTTAATGTTCCCTAAGCACAACGAACTAAGGGGTTAGAATAAAGCATGAGGGGAGAAACACAACCTGTTCATGGTATGGATTGCAATGGAATCTAAATCTGATACAATTTCCTATTACATAAGAATGTATTTACTCATCTCATATTATTCACTGTGCTCCCTGTACGTCCCTAAAAGATGTTTAGGGTTGTATGACAGCAATGAAGTGTGACAGGTTCCTAATCTGCAAAACAACTGAAAAATGATATTTTTTACAGAGGCAATCCCACATTTGCCTGCTGCCCGATTTAGAGTTTCCATCTGGGCAGTTGGCACTCATTCCCTACAGTTCAGGCTACCTCAAAACACAGAACAGAGGCTCTGGGCGAACTCTGAGTTAGATCTCAGTAAGGGAAGAACAGCTTCTCCCTAAAATCACTTCCATTTTCAGATATTTCAATCAAATGAACAGCAGTTTCATTTCCATTATTCTGAAACCCGAAATGTAGAAAACCACTTGAAAGCTGACATTATCATCATCATAAGTTTGTTGTGTCCTAAATCTCTAGATACAATCTGAAATAGACAGGTTTAGTCCATTCATTTCTCCTCTATCCTTTCTTCATCTCAAAACAGATTTTATTAGGAGATTTGGAAAAAAAAAAAAATCTGTGTAATGAAGACAAAAAGCCATTATTTCTAGAAACATTAGGGGTATTCTCTGAACATCACTGTTCTCTGCACTACAGAAAAAAAAAAAAAAAAAAAAAAAAAAAAAAAAAGGAACTTCAGTTGCCTTCTCCCCTTCCTACGTCTGTTACCATGTTGCTAATTCCAACTGCAAAGCCACTGACCCTTGAAATTATTTTCACATGCCTGGAAAACACATGTGGCTTTTCCTTACCTTTACGTTTCTAGAATTATTCCTTCAAAATTTATTGTGCCCCCTAGAAAATATTAATTCACATAGGTGAATTAACCATTAGCAAAACTTGGCCTTAGTTTTAGCCTTAGAGACCTAAAACCCCTAATGATGGAACTCTGAGTTCAGCTTGCATTATTCCTCACTAGAAACATAAAACCAGATTCAGCACATGTAACACTGCTGCAGCTTCAGCACAGCAAGATATACCCTGAACTTTCAAATGCCTTCTTCTTATTTGTACAAGCCAAGCTATGAAAACAGACACCTCTAATGAATTCACGGAGAAATCCTTAGTAGAAGTAGCAACAGCAGACTTAGAGCTATAATATTTAAAGCAACTGCAAAATTGTGCTTTCATCAGGAAAGGAACAAAAGCTTTGTTAGTTTTGAAGCTTACATTTATATTCAGCATAATAATTCAAAGTATCATTGCCTGCCATTATTAGGACACAGGGGTCAAATATGGCAAGTAAAAAAAAAATTACATTCACAAGCTATACAAAAGAGAAAATAGGCTCAAATTGTATGAAGTGCAGTGACATTATTTAAATGTCTTTGTTAATCAGGGTCCTGACATAAGAGATGGTGCTGAGAAGAATTTGCTCTTCAGACTCTTCTCAGCATGGGTCAAATCTGCTTAATATTCCAAATGCTGAGTCTAGCTGAACTGCTTTACCTCTTTATGATCTATTTTTTTTTTTCTCCTTTGAATTCAAGATGCACTGGTATTTTCAGTTTTCATCACTGCTAAAGGGCAGGCAAGTTATAGTATAAACAGTGAAGTTCCTTTCATGCCTTGTTTATAATGATTTATACATTATATAGCTGTTAGACCTGCAGAAATTTTTGTAGAAATTCAGAACACACACAAAAAAAAGAAGTTGGGGAATGTTTACGTTCAGCCTTACGCATTTTTTTTCAGTTGCTCTGTGAGGGACAAAGAATGGGACTATCTGCTGATTCACACATGAGAAAATAAGAGTAATCTAGTTTCCATCCTATAGAGCCACAAGAGAGTGAAGCCCATGCACAGCAAAGAACAATGGGGCCCACAGAGCATTTCCTGTAGAGATGCTGCTGTGTACTTATCTACAGCAACATCCCACGTGAGGTACACCCATGAGGGCTATGAAGGATGTTTCAGGTGCTCAATGATTACTATTACATGGAAGAAGAGAAAATAAATAAAAAGACCAAAGTCAAGCAAGTGGTACATCTTAGCCAGCAAATTGGTCTCCAGCATTGTTTGTGGAGAGAAAAAAAGGATTCCTTAAAATAAAAGTCAGCTCTGGCCCTCCTGTTGGCCCCATACTGGAGAGGATGTGCTCTGCAATCACAGGATCGAGACCTTGTGTTCTTCTATCATTCTTCCTTCCCTCAGCACTCATGTAGCTCCCCCAGCCATCTACAAGCTTTATCCCTGCCAGCTGCTTCCCCATCACCCAGGCTTGCTACCTGAGCTCTGGAGGCTTTTTTTGTTTCCCTGCCAAAATACTCAATCCATTAAAGACTTTCTCCCATTTCAAACAAGACATACAGGGCACTGAGGGGACATGAAAGAGCAGCTGGCCAGTTTATTTTGATTTATTGGAAACATTATGGGATTGCCCAAAGGCCTTGGTCAGAGTCCAGTTGTGCTCAGAGCCGTTCCAGCCTGTCTGCAGCAGTGCAGAGCAGGAAGAGAGATGAGGTTGCTCGAGACAAGATGAGATCCAGCCCACCGAGGACAACTGTTTTCACAGTGGGGATTGAGGAAGGGCATATTACAATAAAGACCAACTGCACAGTTGTTGCAGATTTTGATAGCCTGATCTAACTGCAAGACTTGAGAAAGTGCAATGACACAAATCAGACTGTCTGATATGACCCTTTCAGGCATTCAGATAAATGAACTAAGTTTTCACACTACTGACCAACACTTGTTAAAAGCGAGTTTCCAAAATGTTCCTGTTCAAAACCGAAACCAATTCAGTCCTAACTACTCACTACCCTAAATGCCATATCCTGTACTTACATTTAATGGTTATTTTTTAAATTGCAGACAGAGTGGGGATTGCCACTTAATTCAGCTTCGAGACAAGTTTCACCAAACCAGTGTAGGCCACACAGGTCTCCACCCATGATGCAGAAAGAGGGTGGCATATTGATCAGGTGGCTAGGGTTAGACAACAGACTATTTTCCATGTTTTCAATAAGTTTAGTATAGATTTCATTATTTCCTGTCTGTGGCTCTGATCCTGCTGGGGACACCAGGGCCCAGCAGGCACTTAGGGGCTATAATTAGAGCTTTGCAAGTTAGGAGACACCAAAAGTGTTAGAAAGGCGGAATGTGTTTTAATACCTTCTTCCATGACCAACAGCCAGGTGCTGTGGCTGAGACACTTCTGGGAAGGAGGACAGTGCCCAACACAGTCTGTGTACAACATAATATAAATGCACTATGTTTTCCCAGAGATGAGATACTTGCACTTCGTTTCTTTGAAAAGGCCTCAGAAGAACAATATAAAATACAAAGAATAGATCACAAGGAGAAGAGGAAGATAGGAGAAGGAAGTATTTTGAAATAGAAAGAGGAGAAAGAGGTTTAAACATATTTCTTCCCCTCGTTCTTAAAATTTTCTTCATGGTGGTTTTACCTTTCTCAGGACCAGCTTCAGACGGGGAATATTTAAGTATCAAAAAAGAACTCTTCCCTTCATGGAACCAGTTTCACTAAATGTAACACTGACAGGCACTGTACAGCTATGGTGTGTATTTGAGAAGACATAATAAATACGATCTGAAAAGGTCACATCTCACACAGGCACCTTTGACGACTCATGCAGACTCTCAAAATACAGCTCAGAAGTAGATACAGTAACACATTCCTTCCCTCCAGCATTCAAAGTAGGGTTTCAAAACCACTTAAATTTCCTATTAAAAATCTCACTTCAGGAATATACTCCACTTTGATTTAACACATTCATAGAAAGGTAGTTGTGCTCCTGTATTCCACACAGCCGTTCAAGTTCACAACATGGAAATATTTCTTTTTCATAAGAAAAAATAAAAACTACAGTTTTCAAAGGAAAAAACAAATAGGCGGGAATACATTTATGACATCTTACTCCTTCTTGCTCACACCCTTCTGCCATTAAATATCTAAGAGATCAATGACACTTCAAATTATAGAAAAACAATAGAAGACTGCAATGCTTTTAAATAAAAATCATGTGTGACTTGATTTATCTTCTTTTTTCACAGTTAGCTATTGGGATTGAAGGGGTTAATCTATTCCTTGAGACAGAAAACCTTAGATAAGCTTGCTGGTTATGTAGGCATGTCTGGGTTGCTATGAGTTTAAACTATCAGCTTGCAAATGGAGCTATTTCAGATCCCAGGTGATCCAAAGAATAGGTCTCCTCCTGCACTAAACGATGCAGGGATTATGTGGAAAAAAATAGTATGTGATCCTACAATCAGACACTCCACTGCAATACATAAGCACAAAGATGCTGAATTAAGGCAGTCCAGGAAATTCCAGAATTACATTTGTCTACCTTCTGAATGCTTGATTTGCAACCTTCAGAAGGTTTTTCTAATATTTTTAATATTCACAACTGTTGTGTAGAACACACACAAAGTATGATTCTGTACTGGGTAATAATGACACCTCTGGTGTGCAGCTCCTGCTTGTTAATTGTCCCGGTACTTTTCTTATTGGGACATGGATATTCCAGTGGTTAATAATATAATATCTTCTGTATATCAGCTCACTCATGCATATGACCACTTGATTGCCTCACACACACTGTTTAACCTAATTATCATGAACACTGATGCCTCAAGAATTTTCTGTGCCTCCAAGATCTGCGCTGTGGCAAACAGGCTTTACTCTCTAAGCAATTTCTGAGCTTGGTCACAACATAGTAAACCTGTGCCACTTGGCTAAGCCAGATGCATCCTTGATAAACACTGCTGAACCACTGCCAGCAATGTTCTGTGCCCTATGATATTGTTTGCATTAAAGCAAAGGCTAAAACATCTATAGCATAAGAAGATCAGGAGCTTTGGGGGAAAGGGAATGGGTGCTGTGGGTTTTTTCTAATAATTTATACTAGCATGAGAAACACCACAAACTACTTAGTAAGTGGGGGGGGGGGGGAAATGTAGGCTTGAGTTTAGCTGACAATGAAAGTAATCAGAACCTGCCACACAGTATATAAAAGATGTTCAAACACATACTTTAATTTACTGGTGCTAAAGCTCCCACTGAATTACCCTGGAGTTCAGGGTGCTAAGCACCCCCGTAAATCAGAAGCTTCGTGCACATATGATTGCGGTCCCGGGCTGCCTGTTCAACAGGAAATCACTTTTATCATCACAGCGACTCGAGGAGAGAAGCCCATGACCAGAATGCTTTTCTTATCTTTTGAATCTGTGACTCTGTGTAAACTATTTCTACAGGAAATAAATCTGTAAAGGTGGCATCAATTATTACAGTTTCAATTAAGGTACTGAATGGCAGGAGACGCCATGCGCAGCAGAAATGACTAATTTGAAAAGGGAATAATGTACATTTTTTAGATAAAGCTGAAGTAATTTTTTTTATTTTTTTTTAAATAATTTACCCAGGATATTTATTCTCTTTTCAACAAAGGAGATGACAGTATCCACACATGATAAAGATCTTCTCTCTTCCTCTTCTAGACAAAAGTAGAGACACAAGGGTGGTTTTCATATTCAGGCCCACCAGTTATTAGTTTTGTTACATTCCCAGCTCTTGCCAAAAGCCTCAGCTTTTCCCTTTTCCTTAAAAATTAATGTAAAAACCCTTAATGTGTGATTCTGAACTGAGAAACCGCACAGAGATTGACAGTATATGTATGCTTGCAAACATATACTTGCAAACAAGTGTTTAGATGACCAGAAATCGATAGTTTGTGCACAATTATGCTAAAACATCTTCGTGTTTGTCTACATGATACATGATTGTTGGGTTTTACGTGAAGCAAAACAACAAAGCATCTGATTTGGAATGTTTTGGGTTGTACAAGGGTTTGAGGCAAAAAACAATGATGGCAAAATTAATTTGCAGGAATTACACAGGATCTGATCCGATTTCCACTGAATTCAGGAAAACTACTCCATGTGCTGCATGCACTCCATTTAACCCACCTCCCAAAATCATCAGCAAAGCGGCCGAGAATGCAGGGCATTCCCTGCAAGTGAGCAGTGGAAGTGATAGTACTGCTAGTAACACAGTGTCCTACATTTCCATAGGGCCTGCCACCCTCAAGGATGCTGGAATATCTAGACCCCATGCATAAGGAGTAAAAGTCACAAAAACAGGGCTGTTCAACAATGACCCTAGCACTGACTTTGGTCCAGGACAGCAGACCACTTCTCTCCAAAACCTGCATGAAATTTTCCACTCAGACAAAAAGGGAATCTCTCTGATCTCTCAAGACATGAAAGAGCAGCCCACGTTTAACTTCATACAACTCACATTCCTCTCATGCCCGAATTTTTTCCCTGCCTGTATTTCTCTGCTTTAACTTTTCTTTCCCTCCAATCAACTGTGAACAAGTATATGAATATTAGATTTTTGGGAAGCACCTTCAACTCGATTCACTTCAGTTGAATCTTCAAATGCTCAGCCTCTTTGACTATCAGGCCATAAATATGAGAGAAGTAAGTATCTGTACCCTGAAAATTCTCCCCTTCTCTCTTTGCGACAGTGCTGCTCGTGGCTCCCCCAGGGACTGATTTATCCACAAGACTGGCATTTTAAATTCAACAATATGCAATTCATTTCACAGTCCTCAAAGATAACAAATACTCAGTTTTAAATTACTGAATCATTCATTTAACTTAGGATGCCTGAAAAATATAATTTTTATGGAAAGTAATAAATTGTAATTGCAAGTAATAAAAAATGTAAGTAAAGAGAATGCCTGGACGTGCCATAGAGAAAATACCTCATTCTGTAAGTGAATGTGTTTAATTAATGATGGTTTCTAATTGTAACACATTATTTACAGAATTACCACTTTCTGTATCTCTCTGTTAAACCCAATTTTAAAAGTTATTTCAGCTGTGAATGATACTACTCACTGCTCTGAGTTCAGCCTTCCTAGAAGGAGGACGAGGCAGTGAGAGGCTGTGGCTGCTCGAGCCCCTCCCAGAGCATTTTCAAGTGGGCACACAACTGACTGTCTGGACTCCTGCAACGGTTCCTGTTCAGACCTTTGACTGTGAGGTGATGCAGGGACTCCTGAATGCTACACAATAAGAAAATGCATCTATTAAAGTGGCAGCCCAAGTTACACCAGTGTAAACCAGCTCAGTATCCTGCAGGTGCTGCAGTAACCACTACAGGCCGGGTTGCCTGGATGAAGACGCAGTGTTGGACACATGCTGGAGCACTCACCTGGTTGTAAGAACACGGGCACCTTTCCAGGACAATAGAAGCCTTTCCAAACTCTCCCAAGTGGTCTCATTCAAAGGCCTATCTTGCTTAAGAGACCAGCAAAGCTCCAGTCATAGGGAGTAAGCTGCTCACAGTGGCTGTTGCCGCACTGCTTGTACAAAACAATAAAGCATCGTATTTATCAATGCTAGTGGCTGCTAGTCTGGAATTATGACTTATTACTGTGAGATTCAAAATTAGAGTCTATATCATCTCAAAATTTACTGGTGATGATATTCTGTCAATGTAGAATAATTCTTTGCACTGTTTATTTTCCAAGTTTGACAATAATGATACTGCCTTATTAAGAAAAAACAGCATCTTGCCTTTCATTTCTCATGAAATATTATTCCATGATTAAGGCAACTTTTGGTTTTTGTTTATTTATTTGTTTCTACATTCCCATTTGAATTTATGTGGATTCAGCTTCCAGCCTACTTCAGCCAAATCTTGTCTTTCTCTACTAGATTATAGAGGCAACCAATATTTTCAACACATTAGGGCCCTTCTGAGCTGTAAACAAATTGTCTCTCTTTCCTTGAGAAGAGCAGAACAGATGGAGCTCTAAAATCCTCACTATAAGCATTCTCTCAAAATTGTTTTTCTTGCCCATTTTTTTACCTTCTTCAATTTGTCAACATAATTTAAACAAACGTGAACACAAAACTGAAAGATATTCTAGTAGTTGCCTGACTAACACAACATATATAGACAAAATCACTTCCCTCTCCCTTAATCACTGTTTTAATCTGTGTATCCATGACCCACATTAGCCTTCCTTGCCCCAGCAACCACAGAAAGCCCCAGTGAGCTGCTTGCCTGATTTGACACCTTTCTCAACAGAACAGATCCTCCTTTGCAACTGCCAGCCTCCATTCTCCTTATTGTATTTTTTTCTTTTTGAATGGCCCAAGTTGGCAATAATTCTAAATTCCCTGGTAGAACTCAATTATTATTCACCATTCCAACAGTCTATTAGTCATCTGGAAGTTTCTTTACTGGCAGCTAGAATACGTATATCTCCGATTTACTGACAAAATCGGGGTGAGAATTGAGCCAGCATCTACCCCTAAGGAATTTCACTAAAACAATCCTGCCTAGGTGTCATTATTATTTTTGGAGTGGAGAGCATTGTTCTATCCAAATAAAAGAGTAAAAAATCAAAAAAATATTTTAAAAATATGCAAAGCCAGTCTTTTCAAAGCATAGCAAACAATGGGCTCAATTATGTAGAAATGTAAAGGCTGTATATAAAAATATCATTTGTGAATCAAAAACTGTCCTTAAAATCAGGCAGTTTTCAGCAAAAATCTTGTGTTTTCTACAATCCAATGTGCATAACAAGAACAAAAAATAATTCTGTATTAAAAAAAAAGAAGAAGAATGTGTGGTCATTTGGACCACAGAGACAAAAATCAACAAAAAATTTCAAATTGCAATACAGTATGGTAAGCATAGTAGATGAAAATATCATTAATGCTTCCATAATAGTGACATTTTATTCAACATGGGCTCCGTCAAGGATATAAATCCTTTCTGCCTGTCTCCAGAGTCCCCAGGCCCAAGACAGCATAAGACTAACTTTCATAACAGACTTTTTATTTTGAGGAGGGGAAAAAGGCAGAGGAAAAAATGCTGTGTCACTGTGACAGAGGAAGTCTGAAAACAGATATGAGCTCATAACAGAAAAAAACCAAAACAAAATATCTACTATTTTTCAGATTACTAGAACTGCAGAATTCAAGAAAGCACAGAAGCATGAAGCCCATTCATTCCTCTGGATGCCACAAATGCAATTTACAACAATGCTAAAATATTTCTTGGAGAGAAAAGCTTCGAAGGGGCATTCATGTTACTCTCCTGACTCCTCCTCAGCTCCTCCTCCTTTGCTCTCTGCTAACTTACAGAGGTGACCAAGGCAGCACATCTCTGGGTGAAATTTGTAATATAGTCAGTAAGATGCCACAAAGCTGAGTATTTGATGCTGGTTTATTATTCCCATTGTGCTTCTGCAGGTTGAGTCCCCCTCCCCCCAGCCTGCTCTCTTCCCTCTCTTCCCCCTCCAGAGGCACAAACAATTTTAGCTCAAAAGCTGCATTACCTCTCATTTTATGAAATTTCTGCAAGGAATAACCTTTAACCCATACTTTGCCTCCTCCCCTTCCCTGCCAAAAGCTTTATTCATTCAATCCTTTTTCAACCTCAATTACTTCCCATTTAACAAATGGTTGGTGTAGCAGTGAAGCACTACAGTAAGAACAAAGGTTGGTGCTCCATTGCAATCTCTTCAGGGTAGAATTAAAGGCAAATTCTCTATCAGAGAAAGCCACCTCTCCTCGATTTTTCTGTCACCACATTATTATTATACAGCTTGTCTCTGAAAAGAAGGCTCTCAGGGTGTCATGAACTCTCAGAGAATTTCCAGTCTACAATGCCTTTCAGTAAAAAAGAGAATGCTCCAGAGAGAAAATAACCTTTGTGTAAGAAAAGGTTTGTTCTGCAATATTGTCTGAGCATTGGCTTTACAGGGAAGAAATGAGTCTTCGCATTTGCATTACCAGGGTGTAGGAACTGGTCCAAAAGAATATGACCCGAGCTGTGCTGCTCCCTTCCCTCTGTCTGAGGGATGGGCAGGCTTGAGCAGGGTTCAGCAGCACATGGAACCCCTCCTCTACTGATACACGTCCACAGCAGAACACACACAGCTGAATTCGGAAAACAGGAACCCTGTTCACTTCAAATGGAATTCTTTAATCACACAAAAATGCCACGTCACTCACATCTCTTTCCTGATCTCATTTGAAGGATAAGGAATGAATATATTCCTAATTCCTTGTCCCTCATTCCTAAATTATTCTCATTCTTTCCCCCGATTTGAAATACTTTAAATGCAGGCATAAATTACTGCCTTTTGCAAGCATGTCTACAGCAGCAGTTTGTCATCAACAGGACAGCAGCATCCTCATGGAGACAAATTAGTGATACTACAAAAGAATCCTAAGGTGTTTTGTCTAGAAAAAATACAGACAGCTCATAGCAAGTATCATTCATAAAAATACAAACATACACAGAAACACACGGAGGAAAGAACAGGGTACTGACAGAAGTGAGAGCTATTCTTAAAAAACAGGGAGGAAATCAGGAGAGAGACTCCAAGCTGTGTGAATTGGTAAATGCCCTTTGAAATAAAAGGAACTCTGGTAATTAATTTCACTAAAGATCTGCCCCTGAGAAATAAAAATCACCTCTCAACCTGCTCAGATCCTACCTTCCTGAGTTATTTTAATTACACAAAAATTTAGGGGGGTATTATTTTTATTTCATACAGTTTTACATATTCCAGTGGTCATTTCAAAGAATTTTGGTTTTCTATTTTGTTTTAAAGTGAAAACTTTTCTTCACCCAAATAAGAACAAGAATGTTGAAAGGTAAAAGGAAAGTGAAATGGTTAATAGAGTAAATGACTTATAAATACATAGGAAAAAGTAAACAGGAAAAGAAAATTTAATTTTGTAGTATTCAGGTTCAAGCTCAACAAGAAGTGTGATCAAAGTGTATCCTCCCTTGAGAGTTACAGATTACTGAAGACGGTGGCACTTCATATGCTTTTCTTAATACTGTTTACAAATTACATCCTTCTGGGAGTTGTAGAGAAAAAAAAAATTATACTTTAAAGGCATGCAAGTGGGTTATTGGCTAAAGTTAATGGCCACCATTCCCACATATCTGAAAGATTATTTTCTCCCCCTGAAAGAAAAAGAAACCAAAGAAAAATGGTATCATGCCTAATGTTCTGCAAACATTTTAATAAAACATAAGTCTGAGTTAGAAAGGAAAACAACTCAAAACCAAATCAATAAAGTCTGCAAAACTAAAAAATTTCAATTTAGCCTCCAGTTAGTCTATGTCAGTATTTACTGCATGTTGTACAGGCTACTTCACGTACCTGCATGCCTAGGATATTCTTAGTGCTGTAAATCCTTTAGATGTATCCCAAATGCTGAGATAACGCTATTTAAATCTATGGAATAATAAACAATTAAAAAAAACCCACTACTGCTGTCATTCAGTGATACTTTAAAAATAGCCCAGCTAAGCAGGTGGTGAGTAGTGATTAGTGCGCTCGCTGTCACCGACTGACTGCAGATTGTGCACACAGCACATCTTTGCCAAGATATCCAGTTATTTTTGTTACTCATCTTCTCCCTTCCTACTCATCAACTTTACCTAAATGTGTTTTTCAGCTGTAACATGCTGAGTTTTAAACTGTAGCCTCCTTAAGGCAGCGATTATCACACTAAACTTGGCTGCTACCCCTAGAACGGGTCTTAGACTGTAAACTAAACTTTCAGCCTCCGATATTGGTAATCACTCCATGGCATCTCTGGAGACAGACTGACCCTTAAGGGTAAATATGAGCAGTAAAGAGTTAAGCATTTTGGTTTCTGAGGATTTTTTGATAGTCATAAGTGCTGAAAAAAACAAGGAAACTGGATTTGGTATGCAGTGAAAGGAGCAACCTGCAGGTTGTAAAATTTTAGGTTAACCATTTGTTAAATCACCATCTATTTGTAAAATTTTTTCAAGTTTGAATGGTATGAAAGATGAAGATAGAAATAAATTAAGTACACTGCAGTTACCTGCAGCATTTCACAGTTCATTTCCAGAATATTTTGGGTCCTGTACTCTATGGCTCTTTTTTATAAATGGTTAGTACACTTGGCCAGCTCATCATGCCGGCACTTCTGCACTATGATGCAGGAGAAATCATAAAAGGCTTTTAAAAAGAAAGAAAAAAGGAAAAAAAAGAGAAAAAAAGAAAAAAAGAGAAAAGGTTTTCAAAACCATTGTCAAAATGAGGGTCCAGAAATCAATTTGTAATTATCTGCCAACACAAATCTAAAGGCTTTTCTGTGATAAGGGTGGTAATACATAGGGCTGTAATGTGAATTATTTCAAAGAATAAAAGACTGATTGTCTTCATGACCTATATAGCTTTTAGTGAGCTTTAAAACAAAATTACATTTTATACTTCTCATGAATGGCTTTCTCCCTCCTCTTTCTGCCTTTAAAAACGCAGGGGTTTTGTCCCATCTAGTAGGCTTTCAGCTTTAAGTAGGACTTGGTTCCTTCCAATGTTGATATATTTCATTCCACTGAAAGTGAAGGCTCTGGATTTGCAAAAGAGCTGAAGCTTCCCCTGTACAAAGGCAATCCTTTCCAGTGTTTTTCAAAGCAAATTACAAACCATATGATTGTGTTATTTTTACACAGATGCTCAGTGCTAAAAATCATTTTTCTTTCCTGGAAAACTTTTTGCATAAAAATATTATAAAATAAATATCTCACAAGCTGCAAAGCCATCAGGAAATAGCTCCTCTTAGGTAAAAAAATGTCAAATGAATACAAGGGAAAAAATACAGGGCTGAGTATTTACAACAAATTGAAGAAAAAGACAAAGTGCAACATTTTCAGAGCATGAGGACCATGTTCAGATCACTGTCTTTAATCACCTCTGCTCCTGCCTGCTGTCAACAGGGTGATTCCAGCTGTAGGACACTCCAGGCCTGGATTTGGACCAGCAGAACTCAACGTACAGAGCAGTCCTGCAGATCCTGAGAGATTCTGTGTGTGACACCAGTCGCAACCCTCTTTTATGCAAAATTGCCTCCACACGGAGGCAATTTACTTGTGGCTACTGCCTGCTTGAAAACTGCCTTCCAGGAAGTTTCCATGGTAGTTTCAGTGAATCATTATGTTAAGAACATCAAATATCTTATATAAGGCATTTCAGAGAGGGTATATCTCCATAAAATAATTTAATTTTTTGAAAGAATGCTTGGTTTTGTTCCATTGGCTTATCTAGAGATGCAAAAAAGTCAATTATTACTTAAGTGTATCAGTCTGAAAATTTTTTTGAATCTTGAGAAATAAGAGCTCCCTGGGATGAATACATACATCCTACTCTTAACAATAAGCCAGATTCTTAACTCAAGTATCTGCTGTTGTGTATGTTGGGATTCCTTTGCACTAACAGCTCAGTTCTATTTTGAAAATGTGATTAATTTCTTTACCAATATAAGATTCTTAAAACTGCCAAAATTCATAATTATGGATTTTTAAGACAACTGTTCCTAACAAAATAAAAAAATTCCATTGCCTGTTAGGTTATTTTTTCTGCTAATCCACCAACTTTGTCTAGTAACTACCAGGAAATATTACAGAACCTTCTATGCTTTGACTTCAGGCAAGGACTTCAGAAAAGGAATTCTTTCCTTTTACGTCATTTTAATCTTTAGAAAAGGTTTTTCTAATCTATTAAGGTGAGATCTTGTCATTACTGTATCTACCAATTTTTCCCGAGAGGATTTTTTGTAGTATCATTCCTGTTCCATTTTGTAATCTCTTCCTGCTCATAACACAACACATAATTTGTGCATTGACCCCATATATTTGTACACTGCCTCAAATTTTAGGGCCATATTCAGAGACCCTGCATGAGGCCTTTTAAATAATAAATAAAAACTACAGTGCCAATGCATCCCTGCCAACTTTTCTGCAATTGGCAGGCACTGCTCATTTAATAACTTTACTTCTCACTAGAGAGTAAACCTGTCCCCATAAGCCATATGTCTTTTTCTAACATTTTTTTCACTTGAACTTAAATTCTAAAGGGACAGTAAACTACATAATGTCACACCAACTTGCTGATAAATTTTCTAATGCTGCAAGCAAGGTTATCCAGTCTGTTCTTAAGCTCCAAAGAGTTTTTATTGGGTCAAAAAGGCGGAAAGAAAGCAAGGAGGAGATTAAAACTGCTTACTTCCTTCTTATTTCCTACCTTAGTAAATTAATTGTGGGTTAAAAACACAATAAAAGCACAGACTGGACAGTTCATTTAATCTGATGCAAAACTACCTAAGAGACTCTGACAATTTCTCTTCTGTGTTACGACTCTTCAGGAAATGTTATCTCCTGAACACAAATAGGGACAGCTCTGAGGCTTTTCTAAGCTACACCACAGAGAAGGGAAGATGTATATAATCAGCTGGCACAAACATAAGGACAGAGAATTACCTTCAGCACTTTATCCCTCTCCCTGTTGTTCAATCTGACCATGGCATCTGGTCTTTGAACCAGCCAACTGTGGCTGAAGAGAAGAGACAAGTCCACAAAACTTCTTGAACAAACTTTAGAAAGACAGAAGGAAAATTCACTGCACTGTTAATCAACTCTTATCTTTTAGGGGGAAAAAATGCAAATGTAACATCATTAAAAAATGAAAACTTTTAATGAAAACAAGAATTACTCATACTGTTCCACAGAGGATAAAAGATCTCTCTTTGGATTCCACTCTAATCTAGTTTCAGGGTAATTTTTAAAATGTTTGAAATATCTTATCTCTCCCTCCTCCCTGTTTATATTCTTGACTTCTTTAACATACAGATTGCTTTTAATTTGGTTGGTTGGGATGTCAGTCCTGTACAAGGCTCTCATTTAAATTCCAGTTAAATAAGCATTTCTCAAGAAATAACCTTCTGTTCCTTTTTCTTTCCAACACCTTCAGCCTAAAGGCCCATCCCAGTTCTCATGTCAAAGGAAATTTTATTGTCTTCTCCTTATCCCATCTTGCAGGTTCCTTCCCACAGATGTGCAAGGGAGTTGGTGCTGTCCTCAGACCCTGCTTGATTCTCTGCTCACGGCCTGACTCTGTTCAGAAGAACCATCCGGCTCCAAATCCTGGTGTTAGATCCTGGTTTATTTCTCCATTTCCCTGATTCTCAATGACATTTCTGTGCTAAGTAGCTCAGATTTTCTCTTATTAAGGAGTGCTTATCCTGCAGAGTGAATTGTATGGCCTTTATTTAATTGCCAAGACCACACACACTAAACTACATATACTATAAGGACTTTACACTATGAAATCTAGTCTATAGTCTTGTTCACTTCAGTTACTTTCCTGAAGTTGTCACCGCTCTGTGCCCTTGAATAGTCCTGTATTTTTGCATTATTTTTCTGACTGCCTTGAACCAGAGATCAGGGGAACTGAAAGTTATGTGTCCCAGCAAGAGACCAGTGAACGTTTCTCAACTTATCAACAATTTCCTCTAAGCAGTCACCCCAGTGCACAGGAGAAACAATAAGGGCACTGTAAACTATTTGAAAACATTTGTTCTTTTCTCTGGCTGTATCTTCCTCAGTAGGAAATGATCCCAACAATACAGAACATAAAAATGTGTTAGGTCTGAGAACGTATCTTACAGTTTGGGGTCAAAGCATTTTTGTCTTTCTTTTCCTTCAGCGAGATGCAGGGCAGCATGTGGGAGCTCAGCATGCTTGTCACTAACTTCTCACCTCCAACTCTCCAGTTCATAGTGAGATCAGAGCTGAGGAACACTAAGGAAGATTCTATCACATGGATCATGGAGCAAGATCTGGTGTTCATGCTCTCTGCATACAAAAAACCTGGTTACTAGCATTATGTTCAGTTTCTCTTCCCATTTTTTCAGTCCCTGAAGTATTGATTGGTACAATGGCTACAAAGAAGTTCATTCAGAAATTAAACTGACAACAGAAAAAAACCTGCTGATAATCACAAGAGAAGATGTAATAATTACCAACATCTGACTGAGACTCAAGTATGTAGCAATACCTAAAGAATCAAATGATTCCAGGGTGATTGCAAAGAGGTAAACTATCCAACTTCTCCTGCACACTGACAGTACAAAGCAATCTACATTAGTCACAGAAATTATAAACTCACAGTGATTCAATCCACCACAATCCTATTTTTTTCCACTGAACAATTTAAAAGCAGTGTTTCTCTCCAAGTCACATTTGAAGGTAAGAAGCTTTATCTCCTGTGTTTTTTTTAATATTGTCCCAAACCCAGTCGTCCCCTCTGCAACTCAGTCTCTCTCAGCAATCCAGCCCGGCTCTCCACTGCCCTGAAGTCACCATTAGGACACAGCAACAGCTGAGAGGAGTTACAAGATGATTCCCAGAATCCTTAGAAAGGAGCAAATACATTACTCAAGTATCCTCTCACTTTTAGCCTTCATCACCTCTCCCTTCTGCACTAAAACAGGTATCTTTATGTATGTATCATTTCCAGCATCACCTAACGATTATTTAAAGCTTTATGTTCTTCTTCCAGCAATCCTAATAACATGTTTTGACAACTTGAACTCCATGACAATTATCCTTTGGGGAATCAAAAGAACATCCTATTATTAGCTAGGAACATAACCTCACCGAAGTACAAAACCAGGATTGTCATCAATGTGGGGGTTTTTTTATGAAACATCTGACTGAGATCTCAAATAGGGACTAACAGGAGGGACACTGCAGTTGACCGAACAACTGTTGGTGACCTGCTCAATGTGTCTGATAGCACCACTGAGCATCCGGGCTTTTGGAACATCACTGTTATGATGTCTACAATGAGTTGTAATATAGTCTTCTTGGATTCAGTCAGTGGGGGAGAAACAATCTCTCACTATGTATTTGTACCACATTTGACACAAGGATGTCCCATCTTCCTGCTAAAATTAACACTATTTACATCAGCAGCTAAACCACTGACAGAAAAGGGGGCACTGCTTCCTTCCTCATCTAGTACGCATACCTTATTTTTCTGCAAAGTTATGATTATCTTCTCCATCTCAGTAGGAAAATTGATCAGACTGGTAAGAATCACTGTAGAAAACCAGCTGATTTTTCAATTTTTTTCATTTTAAGTATTTGAGATTCTGAAACAAAACTCTGGAATCACTGTTGCTTCAATGGGGATTGTGAAATCTTTTTACTGGTGAAAAATATCACCATAAGATCACAGAATCCTAGAATGGTTTGGGCTGGAAGGGACCTTTAAGATCATCTAGTTCCAACCCCCTGCTGTAAGCAGGGACACCTTCCACTAGATCAGGTTGCTCAAAGCCCCATCTAACCTGACCTTGAACACTGACAGAGATGGGGCTAAAGCACTGCATTTCAGGGATATCTGAAAATTGTCACAGGAAGACATTCCTCCTGCAAACTGACCACTGAGAGGAACCACAGTGGTTCACAGCACCATTACTGCTGTCAGATACTGCCACGTACGAGCAACTCGGATTGTGCAAATAACCCCAGGGACAAGACCCACACTCAGGTCACTGAAAATTTAACTGAACTGCATCAAATTTACCAGAAAATCACAAGGGCAATCACCAGATGATCACTGGCCATTATTAGAGCATGATCATTCTTTCTAATGACATCCCCAAGCCATGCAGGATGTTATCTGTTTTGGTCAATTGCCAGACAAAATAGTTTAACCAATATTAATGCAATTTAGAGTTTAATGCTCCTTCACCCAAATGCTTTCTCTCTCCACTCCAACAATCAACAATCTCTTCTTTCCATCTCATTTGAAGCAGTGATTTTCTATCAGAGAGGTATAACATACCTGGGGTGATTCCTCAGCTCTATTGGAGAGTATTTCAGCTTTAGTTCTGTGAGATACCTAATGAGACAATTCCATGTACTGAGAAAAAACGTTGGGAAAGCAAAGAACAGAGCTTTACTGTACTGCTGTTGGCTTTGAACAGGTGACAATGACTACTCAAAAGGAAGAATGATTTGAATGTTGCATTAGCTTAGAAGTTTATGGAGACAGAGGTTCTGTTTAGAAAACATTCTAGAAAACACCTCACAGCAACCTGCTTTCCTGCCCTTTCACCTAGGAAGAAAAGCTGTACAGGAAGTCCTCCCAGCATGTCACCAGAGAGACAGAAAATCCTGGCAGTTCTTCAATCCACAGGAGCCGAAACTCCAAAGACTTCCAAGTAGATGCTGCTTCTCAAGCCTCTGGGAGCTCTGAAATAATGTCTTATATACAATTTATTTAGGAATTATCAAAGTTTCCCCCCAAGCATCAATCCATATTCCCCAAGACAACATCTTTCAGATGTTAGAATTTCTCACAGATGGAAATTTCCAATATTTGATTAGTTCTACTCTAAATCCATTGTCCTGCAATTTGCTCTGGCTCAATACTGCTACAGTGACATTCCTGATTTCATTTATTTCATGTTAGGATTAAAAAATGGCACATTTTTTCTACATTACTTAAAATTTAAGAAAACAGACAAGCAGTAACAGAATTGTAACTTCCTTCCCAGTGCATCACATGGTAAATGCACAGGTTACTTAAATATAACAGTTGCACAATCCATTTCAGCGAAAATACTTTCAAAGACAATATTAAACAATGTCCAGTGTAAAGCTTAAATCTCTATTAGACTCTCACGATTCTCTGGATTTCTTCCCTGCTTTCACATAGCCCTCAAAAATTTGTCTCATTTTAACAAGTCAGCAGGAAACAGAACCACATACACTCGTTTCTCTTAGATAATAATTTCTATTCTGGGCTTTTACCCTAGCCCCATTTCACAGAATGTCAATTCTCTTTGGAATAATGTTTTCTAGGTTTGGGGTTCTAAGATTACTCCCTTTTTCTTTCTTAAAAAGAATTTCAGTACCCTAATTGGCATTTCAAGAGAAAGCCAAGATCCCACCAATCCTTTTATATGCACACTTCGCTCTTTGGAATGGCACTAAAAATGAAAGAACGCTATCTGAAAATAGAAAATAAGCCAAAAAATGATCCATCATGCTATCTTGAAAGCAATTTGGGTTTGGATTTGATTTTGCTAGTAATTCTTTGAACAAAAACTCGCATTGAGCAGTTCTTTCATCTAACAATGCATCATCTTGCAGAAAAGTCTGTGGAATGTTTCAAAGAACTTGTTTAGATATATTTACTTTATTGCCATGCCCATGGGAGAAGAGAGCTTTTTTTTTCCCCGACACAGATTTCTATAATTCATTTTAAGGCACAGAGGCTCCCTCCTGCAAAATGACAAGCAGTTTCTGCTGGGAGTTGATGTTCTCTGCTCGGACGGGAGTTATCCTGTGCCTTTCAGAAACAAGATCTTGCCCAGTCTCAGTCATCTTAATCACCCGTAACTTTTCAGGCGAGCAAATAAATGTCTAGTTCTGAATTAAGACTGTAAAATAGTAAAATTACATGTGTTCATCAGTTAAAGACATTATTATAACAGCATATGAACATGACACCCATGCTGGCAGTGCCTGATTGAATGAATGTGATGTTTTGCAGCTAATGTGATGTTGTGGTGCTGTGGTCCTTCCTCTTCCCTTCCTTTCCTGCTTAAGCAATAGCCACCAGTGGTGGTCATACTGGCTGCATCTGGCTTGAGCTGGACTCTGGGAAGACAGGAAAAACCAAAATAGCTGAAGGCCAAAAATCTTGCTTGACAGCTGAGGGCTAGTTGAGTACGTGCCAGCTGAAATACATCCAGAATGAGAATATGACTATAAATCAATCATCTTATTCCACAGACAGGGACAGCCCAGGGCCCACTGAGCTCTGCACAGCAGTGGGCTCCAAGCCAGGATTTGCCCTTGAGTAGGGACAACTCTCAAGGCTACACATGGAAACTGAGAGTGCTTATCACATCAGGTACTCAGTAAGAGAATTGGAAATGAGAGTGCTGAGACTTTGAAGTCTTAGCTAAGTGATATAAAGGATTAATGTGCACATATAATCCTTTAGAATAAACCATTAACCAGGCTTTGGACTAAGTCTTGAACCAGCCACATCTAAACTGCCCTCAGAAAGGAGTTTAGAACACAAGGGGGTCCTTTATAAGCTCATGACTCAACAGTAGGGTCTTCCTGGCAGTCTTGACTGACCCTGTCCTCTATGCAGTAAATAATTAAGTGTGCTTTTCCATTGAATCTTGTCAAACCACTGTAGCATTTACTCTCAAACTTTGTTATATCACTGGTTTATATCAATAAACATTATACTACTTCTACAAGTGAAGTGTGTCACTGCACCCATGACAATGTTCGTTTGTTACTCTTTTTGTGAGGCCAACAACTTTTTCCACAATACTTTTTTTTACTTAAAATGTATTTATAAATAACTGTGGAGAAATAATGTATATTGTATAATCATTTATCTGAGACTACTTCGACAAAATTCACTGGTGTCCCTTAAGGCAGATTAGATGAACTACCATTTAGGGGTATTGATGATGGATGCAGTAAACAGCTTTAGGCCTGAGAATATAATCTATGACTCCTAGAGAATGTCAGTGTAGCAAGGAGCTCATTTGCCCCATTTAGACAGCACCAACTATCAGTCTATGCCATGCAAATGGGAGCAATAAGGTTGTGGTTTGGGATGCAGAATGCTCTGTGAAAAGTAAAAGGGCTGTGATTCTAATCACAGCATCTCCCTGGTGAGCACTTCCAAACCACCATGGGCAGTGCAAAGGCTTGGATCAATTAGATAGCAACAACATTCTAATCCTTGGAGACATGGACAGAAGAACACTTATCACTGGCAAAACTTCTTTTGCATCACTCTTAAAAAAACCCCAAACCTCATCTTTATCTTTTCCTCTCAGTTTAAATTCTCTTAAGTCTACTAGGCAAAATTCCTGCTTGTGCACAGGGTAATTCAAGACTAATTTCCCCCTTGTTTCCCATTTAAAGGGCATTCATGTGGAAGTACCCAATGATAGCCCAATTATTTATAGCTAGAATGGCAAAAAAAGTTGGTTTAGAAGGCATCTAAACCTTGAAGAGATGGAATAAGAGGATTATGTACTTCAACCAAAGCGCTGATTCTCTAACTTGGAAAACACTGAAATCAACTGTTCATCATTCAGTCCTGGGCTTGTTCATGCACCAGCTTCTCTACCAAAACCAGCTGCAAAAATTTAGGTAGGCAGGTTTTTGTAACTTGGAGAGTCCATATGGAACTGGATGACAAATTTTAAAGCCTGCAAAACTGCTAGTAAATAAAAGGCAAATAAAACTCTTGTGTGTGAACTCCCTATCACACTAAACAAAAAAAATTCCTCAGAGAAGTACCAGAAAAATTATGCATATTGTGCATTTGAAGACAGTGGTCAGGGTTCATTGTATATAGCATAAATTTTATCATAAGAGGTTAGATTCCCATGGTAAATTAGCAATAAACTCAAAATATTTCTTCCATGAAAAGAGAAGAAAACCAGCAAACTGGATAAGCCTTTCACATTGTAAGGTAGTTTAGAACAGAAGTCAATATATGTAGGCCTTGTTTAGAAATCTATTCAAGCAATAATACACAACCCACTCTGCTTCTAATGATCTGTATGAGGAAATCACTAAAAGTAAGCAAAGCTTCAGTAAATAAAATAAACATGGTAAAGACACAGCTGATAACCCAAAAAATCTGATAGAAATTTAAGGTAAGGTCTTAGCATCTCTGCCAAGAGAGTCTAAAATCGACCATAAATAGCGTATCTACTCAACAAATGGACTGCCACGAAGAGATACTTAAGTTGGCACTGGCAAATCTGTAATGTGTACAAAACAAAGCACTGTAGATCTTAGCAGGGCTAATTAACCCAGGAAGAGCACTACACTGACAGGGTTATACTGAGTCCCATCCAAGCTGGCTTGTTCAGTAGCTAACCAGGATGCAAAGACATAAAAGCCCACCCTACTTCTCTAAAAAAGACAAAAACATCTAGGAAGTTTTAACTAATTATTTTAACATTACAATTTCTAACTGGATTCACTCACTTAAAGTGGCTGAGCACGTTCAAAGATGAACCTAGCAACCTATTAATAAAAATATTAATATACTCCTCTCTGTGGCTGCAAGGGGAAGGAAAATCAGGGATGAGATGGAGGAGGAGAATAGAGACTTCATTTAGAGTGTTCTGAGCTCATCCCATAAACCTTGCAGCCCTATTGCAATCACAGTAAGATTCATACAGCCCCCTGCTGCTTCTCACCCGGCTCTTCCAAATCTTGTGCAGGTGAGCCTGCCAGTTAAACCTGAACTGAGGTTTAATTGAGAAAGGGATCAAGTCGTTTGCAGCTCTCATTTTATCATATTTCCCTTTCCTGGTTAAAAGCAGAGTATGGCAATCTCTTCCCTTTATATACCTCTGTCTTCATCGTGCCAGCAACAGACTTGGACTTGTTTCTTCTCAAAGAACACAACCTTTGCTAGAAGTGCAAAAGGATTTTGTTATAAAATCAACCAATTAGGCCTTGGGAAGAAGCTTTGTCCATTAACTCAACTAACAATTGTAACTTCTTTGTAGAGCTCCATGACTGCCTCTTTTCCTGCAGTAGCCAGGTTGGTGCCCTCAGTGCCCCATCCAAACCAGCGCTTGTATAATGCAGGCATCTCTCCTTAGACACGACAGGTTTTGTTCTCTGTTGGATATTTGGTTTCTGTAACAGAATATGAAAGACTTTAAAAGGAAAATCCACATTGGGACTGCTCTGCATTAACCATGGTGATAGTGTTAATTTTATTTCTAATTTTTTTTTCTAAAAATTATTCTATACTCAAAATAAAATTCACAGTTGCATTTAAAAATTTTACAGACATGATTTTCCGCCCAGTTTTTCCCTATAGGAACTTTTACAGACTTTAGGAGAGAGAGGTTTCTTTCAGAGCAGCACAATGTTCTTTAGCACTTCCCTTTGGCAGTGACAGGTCATTTTGAACGCTTGCCCATCCCTGCCTGGATCTGATGCTCTTGACATCAGACACACACATTTTAACAGAATTTCTAGAAGAGCTGTTTGAAAGACAGGGTAACCTGACAGTAAAAAAATGTTACTAAAAATCTTTCACAGTACTTTTCACATGAAAATCTGTTGTGTAGTCACATCGAAGCTATGCATGGTGTTAGAGCTTCAGTAAAAATGAAAAACGGAAGAGGAAGAAAAAGAAAAATCACTTGGGAGGGAAGTTTACAGAAGCCTGGAGGATAATATAACATTTATCTAAGAAACCAATCACATTCTTTATTATTGACTATGTTATTGCACATAATGTAGAATAGTTTTCAGTGAAAATATTTTGAAATAACAAAATATGTTATTTGGTTTCACTTTAGATATATTTTAGTGTTATTAAAATGAAAGGAATAAAGTAATTTCTATGGATAATGTGGGAATGAAAAATAAACTGTTAGCTGGACCTTCAAAATATTACTAAATCAAACAGTATTAAGCATAAAATAATTTTTATTACTTCTACCAACAACTTTTAGTATGAAAGCACTGGAAAATTACAGCACACATTTTTTTTTCAGCTGAGATTAATATGTTGCCCTCTGAGGGCTGGAATACAGTGCCTGTCTGATAGCATAAAACAAACCTGAACAGCTGATAAGAGCACCGATTAAATAAATATAATGGATTTTATACGGGTGTGGGAGGAATTCAGTCAAGAAAATTGTCCAAATTAAGTTTGTGTCAGTCACTGAAATTTACCTGCTGCTTCTTGCAAAAGGTGCCTATCATCTTTAAAATCCAGAGGGGATCAAGGCATTATACTCTGCAGTGGCATCTGTGCCTGAAACAGTACACTCCTCTTTAGAGCCATGCATTGGTTTAATGTTAAATAGACTCTGAAAGAAGAAAAAAGATAAAAAGGAACAGCAGCAAGACAACTGCTCTGTATGTCATCTTCAGTTTATCACTGGCGGTCTCCATTCATGAGTTGACTGAGCTTCAATAATTAACTCTTGCATTTTGATTAGTCTGACCTATTCAGAATTATATCAAAACTCCAACCCATATTTCCTTTTCCAATTGAAAAAAAATAATAACCAGAGCCACTGAATCTCTTCCTATGAGTACAGGCAACTTTTAATATTCCATACCATTTGGGGATTTCTCCTTTCCCCCCCTTTATGAAATCATGACACTTTTTGGTTTTGACATATTGCTCAATACTTAACGAGACTCTCACCAGAAAATAAATCCATAGTTGTTTTCATGACAGCAAATTACATGCCATAGTGTGACATTTAAATGTTGAATTTTAATAGCTTGTCAGCAGAAGTGAAATGCATTTAAAAAAATTAATATGTGAGAGAACAATGTGTCTGTCTATAAAATAATTCTGTTCGTAGTAGACACGAATGGTAAATACAGTGTCAAATGTATTCTGTTTCTCAAAGAACATCTTCATTTAGTGAGAAAGGAGCTATATGAATAGGGGTTCAATTTGCCTCTCCTGCTGCTGCACTGGAGCTCTGCTGCAGTGATACAGGTCAGGAAACTTCTACCAATATCCATTTCCAGGAGGTCTCCACATGCAGGATAATTTTAGCAGAGGCAGTAAATGGTGAACTGGGCAGCTCTGGAGAGGAAGGGGTGTCCCTCTCAGTTGTGACTGCCACATACTTGCTGCCTCTCTTTTTCCTTGGACTGTAAGTAGTGACAGCACTGATTTTCAGAGAGTAAATGCAAGAAATGATTGGCCAAAAGTATTCTAATCACATTTAGTCACACACAAGCATTTCCTCCTTGCTATTTCTTTTAAACATTTCCATCAATAAATTTTTCACTTGCTACCACTAAACACTTGTGTTACGGAAAATGTTGATATTTAACTTAAAAATAGCAGTCAGAAGAGTTCTGTTTTCATCCTGCGTTTACAATTATATACATATTGATTCCATTTCAGTGCTCTTGCTTACATATAAGGTCCTTTAGGATCTTTGGATTATATAATAATGGTTTGTGAAGGAGCTGTGACAGGTGGTACGGCCATCTTCACAGGTTAGTATATACCCTGAAATTAAGGAAAATCTGACAACATTGTGAAAAATCAGGTTCTTGATAACATGTGGGAATCCAAGAAAACAAAGTTAACAATTGAAAAATGGAAATTTGTATACATTGGACAAAATAATCTATAGCTATACTTTGCCTGGAACAAATTTTATTATCTTCTTTTAGGGGCTAATAAATGGAAAGCTTCACTATGCACAACTGTGGACAGTGAAAAATGCTGAGGAGCACAGGAAGGCTGTAACTAGTCCTGAAATATTGAAACATCTGAATTCCCCCACCACAATACTCTGAGCAGGGCTGCCCTGCTTATCCAAAACCAAAAAACGAACAGGTTTGACACTAGACAATGAGAATGGTTAAAGAAAGAGAAAAAAGGTGAAGTCTTTACTCCTTAAGGTTCATATCCCACCTCCATGGAAATACCAACTCCCTCCAACTATTCTGCTACTTACTCCTGCAATTCTGTCCCATTCTCCTTAGGTTACCACATGTCCTACACCAGAATCCACATTTCTTACCTTTATTTACTCTTTTCATCCTTCTAAAATGTTGTCTTTCAGGTGCTCCCCTGCATCTTGTGGCTGGTTTCAAAATATCTGTATCACCCAGCCAAATACATCAAGGAAACCCTCTGTAGGGATATTCACTTGGGAGCTCTCCTTGAGCCAGCCACCAGTTTCCACAAAGTTCATAGCTACTGAATGTATTTCAGACCTTGCCTTTCTGTCAAAATTCAAAAATTAATAAATGAGTGAGCTGAAAAAATGCAATAGGCAAGCAATGGTCATCCTCACAATGCTACGTTAAAGAAAACCAAACAGCAAAGTCACATCAGGTAAATAAATAACTGAGAGGAACTCACTTATACCTGACTCCTGGGTGATTCCGGTAGGAGACCAACATCAGGTATTTGTTTGAGTAAATACAAAGGTATTCAAGGTTCTATCAAACAGGAACAAGAGACTTCCTTTGTACAATAGGAGACGCCTGCCCTGTAGCACTGTTTCAGAGCTGGTTACCACAGGAGGGGGAAAGTACTCAAATGATGAATCTACAGAACCTTCAAAGTCTCATTCGCGTATCTTGTCCTGACACTGTCAGAAATGAGATACAGGCTTAGAAAAAAGATCAAGGAATAGGAATTTTCCCATCTCCCTGGACAAGCAAAGTACACAGATTTAGGTGAATACAGATTTACATTTATCTGGTCAATTTGCAACTTGCATTTTTATTCTATGTACAGAATTCTATGTACAGAAAGTTTTTTTTCCCCCTAACATTTTAACAGAGAAATTCCTTCTTTCCCAGGAAGAGTCCTATGACTTCTACCAGACTGTCATCATTAGAGGCTAAAACCTCACCCACAAAACAATCAGTGCAGGGGAAACAGCATAGCAGCATTCCTCCAGTGCCTTGACAGTATGTCCCCACCTAGGGGCACATCACTTCAACTCCTGTACCTGTTCCCCTGCCCTTCATACTTTAGAAGAAAGGCTGATGTGTGAGAAACTTGTCTCTTTTCCATCAAGTATCTCAGCTACTGCAATAATCATATTATCTCTCTCTCCAAAGCATACCTCACTCAAAGAGATCTTAACTATAACTTCCTTCATACTGCCCAAATTATATGGCTATAAGTACATACAGATCACCTGCAGTAAATCTAAGCCTGTTAACCCAGAAATAAGAGTTGCATTCTTACCAGCATCACCCTGCAATATTTGTTCTTCTGATAGATGTTGACACACACGCTTTATGACGATCGTTTCTTTTTATTTAGTTTCAAGGTGTATTTTTAAAGGAGACAAGCACCAATCTGCTGTATTCTTTAACTTTTATCTTTGTTATTTGTGGGTAATACACTGAGGTTTTGTACTCGGACTGTATAACTCTGTCTCCCTTCAGGTCTACAGGCATCACTTGCACTGCTGGCTTTGAAAAGCCAGTGAAAAAAAAAGGTGGCACGAAGATCATACCCATTGCATGGCAGTGAAATTAAATGCCTTTAATCAGTCAAGCTTCTTTAGAACAGATGAAATGAGACTTAAATTAGATTTAGGATTTGCAATTAAAAATATTTTGGTCTGTCAATCAAGCCTCAGCCAATTAGTTAGTAACATATATATTTTATTTCTAGAAAACATGTGCAAACGTTTCAAAACTAGGCGAACCAAAACTCTCTATACTGCCAGTTTTCTAACTGAAAGGGAGACTTCAAAAATCATTCAGAATATCTATACACTGAATTTTCAGAAATACTCAGGTTGGAGACCATGTAACACAAGTCACAATGTGCACAGGTCCCTGGAAAAGTGTGGTATTTTAAGAGTGCAGCTATTGGGAGGACTGTTGAAAGCAACATTGTCTAATTAAGCAGCAGCAATCTTTCAGAAATGTCTTCACTATGGCTTCAGCCTCCAACGTTTAGAGAACCTCACGTGGAATGGTAACATAAATACAGGCAGCTCCACAGCGAGGATGAAGGGTTGTCAATACAGTGACATTAGCATGCGCTTTTGATTTTCTCCAACTAAACACTTAGTTTAATAAATTGAAACCATTTTACTGCTCTAAGTGGTAATATCAAGATATCGGATGAAGGGAATCCATAACAGAACGGTAATGAGGCTGCAGTATTGAATTTTCACCATTAAAGTCCCCAGATAAGTTCTCAGTTTTCTGGACTTTTGATGGAAGGAAAAAATAAGCCAGAAACCACAGGTATAACCTACTGATTTCCTTTCACCAATCACTTGGAAAGCACAGAAGTGACTGAACAGAGAAAAATGCCTTTGTATATAGCAGATGTGAGGTATCTAATATTTTTGCCTAAAGCTGTATGTTCAAGTCGTGACAGAGTGAATTTTTCATGCAAACACATCACCCTTTCCTCATCCCTGTAGGGCTCCTGCCATAGCATAATTACTGTCCATACACAGACCCATGCTGTTCCATAGTTTCATGTGCTGCACTGATGCTCTTTAGGGTCTGGCTGCTGTCTCTGAAGTCGTAGGTTCCCCAGAACCTGTCTGTACTGAGACTATTCTGTAGTAACCAACACAAATTCTGCCAGAGGAGCTTCTAGCACTATGACAATACTGTAGAGTTTGGTTAAAAAAATTAAAATTCTATTATTTGAAATGTATTAATTTAATTTTCCACTCATCACTTTTGATTAAAATAAATAAATAAAAAGACTCTGCCTAATTGAAATTTTAAAAAGTCTGCTTTGCTTTTCACAATTGTGTTCGCCACAGGAATCCAAGACCTGTAAAGACATAGATGCCAAATAGGTAATTATAACCTTATCCCTCAAGATGAAAAGGACTAAAAAAGCTGTTCTTAGGAGCAATCCAACTTCAATTTAAATCAGTTGCATCATGTACTACCTTCTTGAACTCAGAGGTTTTATATTTGATAGCAGGCAGCTTTTTCTATAATTTTCCCACTGTTTTTTCTACATTGTTTTTTAAACAGTCTTTACTTTACTCCTTCTTTTTATATTTAACACAGAAAATACTATTTTGTTCATGCAGGAGAAGAAAATACCCTTACTGTAACAATCAATATAATTATCCTGTTAGCCTACACTTTGGTATTTACATTCCTCTCCAGAATTAAATCAAGTAACCTTTGTTGCTGTACCAACAGCTCTTACATCAAAGTGGAAGAAAGAGACCCTACTTATTTATTTTAAAATCAGATCTGTGTTCCCTGGTGGTGAAACTGAAGAACAGAGTAAGTTCTTCATCACATTTTGGAAGGTGTTTTGACCTGCCTGTTATTGCCAATGCTGTGAGTGTCAGTGCACAGGTGACAAAAATAGCAGCAATATCTTTTTATTGATACTGTATTCACTTTATCCCCAATGTTAAATTTACAGCTCTCCCTAGAGAACTGATATCACATTCATATCCCCAGCATTCCAGCTGTATGAGGACCCCTCTAGAGCCAATATCAATCACACCATATGTTGGCCTGAAAAGCAGATAGCGCAGACAGGTCACCTTACCTCTGACCTGGAGAATTAGAGTTTAATTATGAACACAGGCTCCACCTCCTTTGTTTTCAATTGTGCGACAGCACAAAAGAGCTTATAAATATTCAGAAATTATCACTTTTACCTACTCTGCTTTCCCCTCACCCAACCTCCCTCCAATTTGTCTGATACTGATTCTTTTAGCAGGACAGAGAGATTTTAGTTCTGTCCCGAAGCTGTATCTCCTCTAGCTTTTGATCCAACAGCAGTGGCCATCTCCCAGAAAGCAGTAGGCCACTTGTAAATGCCTTTTTAAAGTCAAGTCTGTTTTATAATGCCCAATGCAAACAGCTATCAAAGCAGTTTTGTCTACTTCTGTCCCATTATGCTAAAACCAGCTTGGTGAGAATGGAAGGCTTAGACTTCACATAATCTCAGCAAGTGCACAGCAAAAAGAGACAAACTCAAAGAGCACTAAAGGGTTCAGATCCCCGTGTCACTACTGATTTCCTGTAAAATCTCAGCTAATCACCAAGGTCCGTGAGCAAAAACATATTTAAGCATCTTATGTAGGTAGGAGACTTGTTACTGAAATCAATGGAAATATAAATATTTACATATCTCTATGAACATGACCCTTTAGTCCTTCCATGTCCCATCTGTGAAATGAGGATAACATTAATTCTTTATTTACCAGAGATAGAGAACACAAATCCTGAAAATTAAAAGGTGCTCAGATTTTACTGTAATATAAAAAAACAAACGAATTTTTTTAAAAAAAAACCAAAACAAAACCAAAAAAAAAAAAAAAATAAAAACCCACAACATTTTAAATGAGGGAAAGCCTTAAAATTGGGGAAGAGTGGGGATGAATATGCTCAGTGATCTGTTTGCCTTTAGTGCAAACTTTCTAAATACAAAGGAAAGATTCTAACTTCACTTGTGCTTTTATCTTATTGCTGCTTTTCTGGAATATGCTCTCCTGATTCCCCCGCAGAGGCTGGCAGTATATGATACAGCAGATGCTGAACCTTTTAAGTCTTTGACAGTTAAGGTTTTTTTCATAAATTGTAACATTAAGCCCAAACACTCTGCTTCATGTTTATGCTGCCTCATTTAGATGAACCTGCTTCTTCAACAGGAACACAGAAGCAAAACAGTCAAACTAATTCAGTTCTGCATTATTTGCCTGGCAACATGTTTTTATGAGATCCTGCAACATTTTTGACATCTCTGAGAATAAGGGAGAGAGACCCTTAACACTCCTCCTCAGCACAAACTGCCTGCCGTCCAGATGTGCCTGCTCTGCTGTGGACAGCATCAAATGAATTGATGCCACCTTCTCGATCACTTCTCCTAGCAGAGGGGAGGCAGAGCACACCCCCAGCATGTCCTGCTCATATGTGAGCTCTTCAAAAATTGGTTTGGAAAAAACCTGAAGAAAACACTTTGAGAACAGCATCCATTACCAATTTATGCTTACTACAGGTAGCCAGCTTAACAGAGAGTTAGTGGGCAACCAAAAAAAAGTCTTAAAAAAGCATCTTGTCCAAAAAAACACCCCTCAGCAATGACCACAAAGGGAATATAAGTAAGGAAGACACAATTAGCCAAGATCCTGCTAAACCATTGTGGGACAGCATGAGGAGTACACTGGCACACTTTTTCTGGCAGGTTCACCACACTGCTTTTTTGCTACTGTAATGCTTCCAAAAAATTCATCCTAAGCATCAGCCTTGTCACTGATTTCATAAAGAAAGAAAATAATATAGAAAAAGAAAAACAATCCTTTTTTGGGGGGTCATAAATTTTTTTTTTTTCCTAGAGTAATGAAAATTCACTACAGAACATTAAAAATGAAGCTCAATCCCAGAGACACCAATGGAAAATGGGGCCAACAGCAGTGTTTCAGTGAAGCCAGAATTTGATACTAATTAACAGCAATGTAAGAAATTAAAGGGTAAATGGACCTATTAGATTATCTACTAAGTATACTGTTCATAGAGAAACAGCTTTTCTAACATTCAAATGATGTATCGTATGGCATAGCCACTCTGAATCCCAAAGCTGTCCATCCTTAGAGGCTGTAGTGTTTCTTAGTGAAAATAAGCCAAGGCACAGATTTCAAGGCAGATGGAATGCAGCTTCCAGGAACTTAGTTTGCAAAAGATTAAGGGGCAAATAATTGGGTCCTTTCCACAGCTGGATCACAGTTAATCTTGGGCTGCCAAAACAGGATTTGGAATGGATCCATGGCAGATTCGGTTTTGCTCTTAACTTTCCTGTACTTTTCCACATCATCATCATGTCAGTGGAATCAGTTCATCTGTTTCCCTGCCCAATCCAGAAGGTGCCGGTGTTTTCCTTTTCCATTAAAGGCACAAACATACGATGTATGAAAAATTCATAATGAGAATCAGTGGTGGTACAGTCAAAGGAAGGATACAGAAGATACTGTGGATATATCTATGTGATATCCCAAGAAGTGATGCTGGGACATGGCCCAATGGTCTGTTACTGTGAAAACCTAAAGCAAGTCTATGAAATATGTTCCTGCTGTGCAAATCACCCCTCACAAACCTTCAAGAAACCAGTTAGTTTAATTTAATAACAAAACCCATCTTTACTCCTGATAGGCATAAAAAAACGCCCATTAGGATAAAAATACTAGATCCAGGTTTCATTTACGTCATACTGCAGTAATTACAGTTAAGGAGAAGGTGTCCTCTGGTCTAGCAGGCGGAGGAGTAGCTCTCCCTGGGCTCTGGCACCAGTGCAATGCTTGTCCTTGGAAATGCAGAACTTTTTCCAGCTGTGACTCTACTTTAGAATAATTCAGGCTCCTTTGAAGGATGCCAAGAGGTTGTTCACAATGAACTTTGGAAATCCTGGCCAAAAGAGGAAACTATTAACTATTGTAGTATATATTTTAATGAAAAACAGAACAACCATCCCAAAAATGTGCTGTATCATTTTCTTGAGAGGACTCAAGAACCACTATGAATAATAAGGATTTTTTGCTTGAGGAAAGACAGTATTCCAAAAAAAATGTTACTAATATTCAGAAACTGAATTTCAGAGACTATCACTGCTCTGTAAAGCACTTTTAAGGGAACCCTGCGCTGATGAGATGTAATTATTGCTCATCTTTCCTCCTATTTCATCACATCGTGGCTTTGCTTTAACAGCAGTTTTTAATTGCTTTTTTGTATTACAAGTAGTTTTTCCTTAGTAAAATACAGGAACTGTGAAGTCCCTAAAAAATCTTGAGTTTCAGGAGTGATACAAGCGAAAAGCTTATTCTATACTTGCTCAGTGTCATACTTCTTCACTCTATCCGTAAGTATCTCCTACCAATCACTGTCAGAAAAGGATGTTCCGCTGGATGAATCACCTGAGAGAGCTAACACTGCACTTCATCATTTACCAGCCCAGAGCAATGGGTTTTTACACCTATCCAGACTTGTTAGCTGGCTAAACCAGACAATTGCATCTGGACCTTTTATTTCAGTCTGCAGAAATATGCTAGCAGACCTAATGGCTTAACAGGGAAGGGCAGAACAAATGTAAACACTTGTTTACGTGTTTATACTTGTTTACAAAACCCTAATGGTGTTTTGTTGCAATGGGGTAATGACAATAAAAGCTTATTTCAAACAGGACTCATCTGCAACCAAAGAAAAGCCAGCTATATGATGGGACTGTGCTCTTGCATCTTCCAGGTATCAGCTGACAAAGTCTTTCCCTGGCTTGGCCAATACATAAAAACAAGTTGGATTCTGTTCTGAACCCCATAGGGAAGCCAAAGAGAAATGAGGAAGGAACTCAGAGACTGCCTTTGGAGAACCCTACTGCAGGTCCACTTCACAATGCTTGGTATTAGAAACACTGGGTGCAATGGAGGACAGTTGAAGGACACAACCAAAGGTTCAAAGACCCTTCATCTCTAACTTGTAAACAATGCAAATAGATACAGAGGTTAATGAAAATAATTGCTGAGGTTGAGAATGAAATTTTCACAGTCTTAAAGCTACAACTTGTAAATTAATTCCTGGCACAAAGAGCCATGTAACCTTAACTGGTGTTGTGTAAGACCAGTCCTGATGGAATGAACACACAAAACTCACTCATTGTGCTGGCCCAACCACAGTAAACCCCCTGACAAAATGTAGCTTCCTCACAACATACAGCAGCCTACAAATGTACACGCACCCTGCAATGATTGACTTTTTATTGCCTAACTAACTCAATAAAACAAAGCCGAGCAATTCTGCAGCCGGGAAATGAAGGATGTACTGTAATTTGATCTAAAGTTCCTTAAATCTCATATTTATAGGAGCCGCAGTAGGCATTTCACGAGTTGTAAAGAATGTAAATATCACTTGGGCAACAACAGACCATGCTTAATATGAGAACTAAATCTAGAAATACTGAACTTAAATCCATTAATCAGCCCCCTAGCAAAGCAGGTAAGGAGACTGATTGTTGATTATTCTCTATATATTTGTGATTCAACCCCAGATCAGTAATTTTTCTTTCAAAATAGATGCAGACACCTGATGAATCCTCCACAAATTGAAAGAGCACATGTAAAATATAAGATTCATTATTCAGAGTATAGAGTAAAACAGCAAGCACCACCAGGAAGAAAATGCTAACTCCACACTACCATTCATAACAGGGATAATAGCCTCAGGATATTTTTCCTCCATTTCAGAACTGGTGACACTACTCTCAGGGTTCCTGCATTTTGTTTAAATTCTGCTTTGTGGGATTTAAAGTCCTGCAGTGACAAAATCAATACGCATGCTCCACCTGCTGCTCGCTCTTCACTGAACCACTAAGGTTGTAGCATCTATGCAGAGTGATGGATGTTTTGGAAACTCCTGTAAAAGGTTATAAATGCTCTGCCTCATATGAAAGGTTTCACCTGGTTTCTGATATCACACCTGGTTTTCGTATCTGGAATTACCTGTAAAAGCAACTTAAGAACTTACCAAAGTACATTGTCATAGGACACAGAGTCAGCTAGCCAGACCTTTTAGCAGATACATTTGGGAAATTATTTATGAAGGATAAAATTTTGAAAGATAAATTAAATTTATCTTAAAATTCAAAAATTTATAAAATACTGTGCAAAATAAATAATGAAAAGCCATTACACTTCTACCTTATTCTTAATGCAAACAGTGTCTACACCACCAGTCATTGGAAGCATAATAGCAAAAAGCCATATTGACTTGATAATACTCTGCTTTCCAGAAAAAACATTCTTACACTTCTTCAAGAAATTCCACATTAAATGAAGAGTTGTTGGCTTATTGCTCAGCCACCTAGGACAGAAACAAGAGACTCTTAATTCTGGCCCTTTGATCTCTCAAGCCCTAGGTGGTCATACCATTGCAAAATTTGGGAACAGGCAGTTCACCCAACCCCTCCAATGTCCTAGCACACATTCTCCAGAAAATAAGGACATTTTTTTCAGGCATGTTTTTATTCTAGCATCCTAAACTTGAACTTCTGAGTATTTTTCTTCTATTTTTCTTGAATCCTTGAAAAATAAAAATTAAAATAAATAGGAACATGTTAAAATACCCCTATATGACAAAAGTACAAAATCAATGTCATTTCCTTCTCAGCATCACCCACCCTCAGCTGCATCTTGCTCAGTGAAACAGCAGGGAGGTGAAAGCATCTAAAATGGCAGGTTTTATTATAAAAATTGATGCTTTCCATAGCTTTAGCAAAGAATGACTAACTTAGAAACAGAGATAGGTACTGTATTTTTAAATTAATGCAACAGTACTGAATAAAGACATTCTAGACCCAAAATCTTTTTAAGAGGGAAAATACTGCAGTTTGACTATTTCAACAGATCTGCTTCTACAGCATTTATATAAAAATTATAAAGATACAATAGCTTTTTCTCCCCGTGGAAAATAATATTATACAACATAGTCACTAACATATAAAAGACATGAAAAAAGGTATATCTTGTCCCTAGGTCAAAAAAAAGCGGTGAAGTACAAAAATAAGTGTAATTATAAGATCACAAGAATGCTCTCAAGGCTAAAAGCAGAACTATTTCTAGTGAAGATGAGTTCATACTATCAGTTGTCAGGCAAGAACCTGTACCATGATCTGTTCAACTGAAGTTCAAGACAAAACCAGGATGTATTCTAGCATAAGTTGAACAAAGAAGTTTATGCCAAAATAACACAGCAGGATAAGAAATTGCCTGAGCCCCTGCTACTCAACAAAGGTCAGAATTTGAGCACTGATTAGTTTATGCTGCTACATGGATAATTGATGAGTGCCCAGAGGATTTCAGAAAAATAATTAAAATGTTGCAAGATCAAGGGCCAGGGCAAACTGCAGCAAAGTTGATTTTTTTTTTTTTTTCCAGTGGCCTTGGCACTGGGAATTTGAAGTTGTTTCTCGGGTTCTGTTCAGGTTTCTGTTCAGTCTGAATACGATTATTAAAACTGTACCCAGAAGCTACTTATCCTTAGAGTACAAGTGAATTCCTCTAAACACCTCTCCACAGGGCCTGGAATATGGCTGAACTTAAATACTGCATTCAGTGAGACAAAAAGGATCAAATTTATGTGACTAAATGAAAGACAGATGTTGCCTTTCTCTGGGCTTAAAATTAAAAGCCAAACATGGTTAGAGGGGAAAGAAGGGTTTTACCTCAGTATTTATTTAAGGATCTTCAGGTGTACCACATCCAGGTAGAATGCACCAAAACGCACCCCAGAATGCACACTGAAAATGCACCCCAAAGATGCACACACACAATGATTTGCGTATACAGTTACAGACCTTACACATTAGCATATCTATCAAAGATTCCCCAATCAGAGGCTCAAGAGAAGCCCCCGTCCTGAGGAATGTTCCCTCTGGATGGGCCTATCTTGGTTTACAGAATGAGTTCTGGAGAGGACTTTGGTGTCTGGGGTTTTTTGATCCTTACCTGCAAGGCTTCCAAGATGTTTGGTCTCTTGGCTTAATGAAACTTTGGGTCTAAGCTAAGCTATTAGACTTGGGGAATTACAAGTATTGTAGGCTAAAAGCACTAAGGATACATAAAAGTTGTATATATAAAAAGCAAAAAATCATCATGGCATCACAGAAGTAATTAGCCAGGGATTCCCCAGTCAATGAACAGATAAAGCAATATGGTCAGTGAAATCAAGAATATGATTCACTTCATCCTACAATTGCCTGAATTGACACCCTTTTAGGCACCCTAAAAGTGCCTGTTTCTCTACTGTTTGTAAAAAGCTCCAAGAGAGAGGCTGTAGAAGCCTGTCTGTGTGAACTGGGCCCTCCACACCATGGCAGCTCACAGTTTGGGTTTAGCACCTGCAGAGTCAAGCCAGGGTGGCAAAGTGCTCCAAGAACCATCTTAGGAGTCACTGTCACTAAGAAGGGGATGGGACGTGGTAGGGAAAATGGAATGGGATGTGGTGGGGGGAGTGGGATGGGAAGTGAAGAGGTGGAAGATTTACAGTTTTGCCAATTTACAACTCCTTAGGTATTTATATTGAGTCAAGCTGGCCCCCATAGAGCAAATGTAAGCCTGCTTTCAATAGAGTTGCTAAGAGCAATTGAAATAACATCTCCATCCATTTAACATCTGCTGGAATTACAGAATGTGGATCACCTGCCTACACGCTGAGCAAGCTGGCACAAGGAAAAAGATCTAGCTCCTTAACTGGAAACAGTAGGCTTTGTGCTACAGCTTTCTGTGACGATTAGCTGCTGGGCTAAGAATAAGACATGAATGTCATGTCTTCCCAAAGTTCAAAGGAAAACAATTAGTCACAGGGAACCTGGGATGAGGTGAAAGATTACAGAAGAAAAATAAAGACCAGGCCAACAGAGAGAAGGGCAAAGCCATGTGCAAGAAATAACAAAGAGATATCTGCACATCTTGTTCAGTCACCATACCCTGGGGAGAAAAAATAGAGTGGATTTTGCAAACAATGAACCATGAGCCTTAGAAGCAATGTTTGTATGTTGACATATTTTTATATATTAATTTTCAAACTGAAGGAATGTCTTTAAGACATCCCAGAATGATGCCAGTTATGCTTTACTGTCAGTGGTAGGCTGAGCCTTCAAATAGATTTTTTTAGCATAATGCAGGAAGGAAATCTGTTGGTTCCTAAAGGAGATGAATGCAGTAGTAAAGATGAAACAATAAAATTATTCAGGAATATTTCAGCAGAACAGGTAAGTGACCAATTTCATCTAAAATCTTATGAAAACATGAAGTGGGATTTCCTATATACTAAGTGCTAAAGTTGAGCACTTAATTAGACTGTCAAATCTGGGAGGACCAGAAGCAGATTAAACTTTGGATACTTATACACAGTGATCAGACACTGCAGTGCAAAGGAAAGATTAGATGATCATAACTAATCTAAGTTTTAATTAAAATTTAAAAGCAGACAGGTTTTGCACTGCCCACAAGGGAGAAAAAGCTGAGTTACAACAAGATGGGTTCAAGAGTATTTTTCTCGTTTCTGAATTGAATTTGGTATCCAGTCTTTCGAAGGTTATTCTCAGATTAAAGAAAATTCTCTCAGTTTAAATAACTACCACTGAGGGCCACATTCCATTTTTATTTATTGACTGGTGGAATTACCTCATAGGTTAATAAGATGGGTAGTAAGAAGTTTTCCATCTTGATGAACATTTTAATTTTAAACTTAAATTTAGTGTCTTGATTTCTGAGCATTAACTGCCCTCTGCTCAAGCCTGTGGGCAATGTCAGAACAAAGTTCACTTTGATGGAAGAAAAGGGAAGAATATTGTAGCATTGTCTCTCCCAGAAATATGCAAAAACATGCCAATACTCAGTCTTGTAGTTTTCAATAAAGATTGTTGATGATGTCAGAGGCATCATAACTCAGAACATAAGATAATGTATTTTCCTCCCTACGTAGGGCTGATTGACTTAGTTATTATGATTTCATTAGGTGGAGAGTTTAACCCTCCTTCTATTTAGAAATTGTTTGCAATTCATTTCAGACTTCTGTAGAAGTATTTACTATCCATAAATTTTTATGGAATTTTTTAATCTCTATTTCTTTTTTGGCTGGGAGCAGCCTGGCCTAAGTCACAAAGAACTGACCTTCCCAAATACTTTCAGTGCATGATGATACTCATTACAGTTAGGATCTATAGAGAACTTTTTCTGAAATGAGGGTAAATATAATCAGTCTATCAGGTTAGAAATTTATGGATGATGAGTATCAAGTATATTTGAAGACTCTAAATATGATTATTTAAAGAGGAATCATCCAGACTTTTAAAACTTGCCTTTTACACTGCTGATCAAATGGAAAGCCTGGAATTTCTCAGAGAACAGACCTTCTATCATGGAGAGTTGCAAAGAGAAAAGGTATGTGAGTGAACAAAATAACTGACCTTTTGACCTTGTAGAGTTTTGAATTAGGAGGGAGTTTTGGAGTATTGGCTGGTATTAAATCCTTCCAACATCCTGAATGTGATTATGAGCTGGATGCCTGCTAAAACCTAATAACTACTTAAAAAAATGAAAACTTCAGTGTTTAACACTATATTGAATGTCACTAACTGTAAAACTATCAGAAGTGAACGCAGTTCAGTTAGAATTTACCTTAAAAGATTTGGAACTCATCAGCAATTAGAAAAAGCTGAGCTGGAATGCTAAAGTCTTTTCACTTCATTACTCTCTCTACTGAAGAAGGGATGAAGGGACATCTAAAGACTCAACATAGCTTTCTAGGAATGTATCAAACAACTAGAGGATGCTCAGGCAGGAATTTTAGCTCTTCAAAAGAGCTACATAAATATAAAAAGGAAGAAAAAAGTTAAGTTTCTAAAATATCACAGACTCAGGAGCCTTACGCTTTCTCTCCAGGTCAGAGGTTTTGCATTGTTGAGTAGCTCACGGGTAAAATAAGGAAAAGAAACTCAATTATCTCACCATGTTAAAGAAATGTGAGAACACAGCATGTGAGGAACACCTCACAAACACCTCAAATTGGGGTAAAGAAAAAAAACGTAGTTTAATAGCTATATGCATGACATATGCTAAGTCAAGCAGGAAGAACATTCAATGCCTTCCTAAAAGATTGGAGATACTTTAGCTAAAAAATGCAGTGCAGAAATGCAATGCTTAATTAGAAACCAGACAACTATAAGAATAAAGACTAAACATGGGGAAAGTCCTTTTTTGCCATTTTAAGACTAGGAGAAGCTGCAAAAAAACCCTGAGTAGTGGAAAGTGTTGGAAGTATACTACAATTTTATTACCATGAACCGCTTCATCTTTCCATGATCATACACATAAGTACAGGCAAAATAACACAGAAGAGGAAGCTTGAAATGTAGTGAATATGTGCTAAGAATCAGCATTAAAAAAGCAAAAGCAGAATTTAAAAAGAGATTTAACATTACTCAGCCTTTTCAGGAAACTGCTACATTTGTCAGAAGCACTGTACCAGAGCCATGAGGAAAAGAATGAAAACATCTTAAGTGGAAAATAAAAAGTCACCAACCCTTTTTTTTTTTTCACTTTTTTTTTAAAGAGAAGGGGAAAAAGAACTTTTGTGGGAATTCACACTTATTCACACTTGTTACTAAAACAAAGTCAAGCTTCAGTCTTGTCAAGATTGTGTAATGGACACAATCTACTCACTGAGGTTTTGTATTAATAAATTAAAATCATGATTTTGAGAAATAAACCTAAAAGTTTCACAATTTAGAGTACCTATTAAAAAACTGAAAAGAATGTGTCAAACACTGGATGTCATTCAGAATTGATTAAAAGAACATGAGGCCACATAGATAGAGATTAGAACTGTAGTTAAGGAAATGCAATGCATATAGAAATAGAAAAGGAAAATATTCCCTAGTAATAAACAAGTCATGAAAAAGCACTGGTAGTGCAATGATAAAAAAACAGTCTTATGTTGAATATGTAAATGGGCTATAATTACAGATTAATGGTATAAAATGGCATAATTAGTTTGGATATGCTATACTGTTATTTACGGTTTCCAAAAGTGGTGTTACTAGAGAATATAGCAGCTAAAGAAGTAATCTCATGCTTGAATTGAGACTTGCTGACATCCCAAGTGTGGGAACAGCTGATAATAAACTGCAATTTGACTGATGCATTTTCAAGTGTGTTTTAAAAACATATTATGCACCTACATCACTTCAAGCCTGGTGTTTGCCCAGCCCACTGGTCCTGTGGAAGGGGTTAATTTTTTAAAATTACCTAAGAGGATAAGAATGAAGTTCAGAGCTGCCTGTGATGTCAGTAACAGGGGAACACATTCATGAACATCCCAAATACAAAGACTTCCAGCAGCTGAGCTGCTGCTCAATCCAAGCTGAGAACCATCCAGAGCATGCCTCTGGAGCTTGCTCAGGGAAGTCCAGCAGGAAAAAGAGGCATCTGCATCTTCTTCCACAGAAGGAAGAAACAGGGACAGTCCCCAGTTTTCAAAGACCAGAAAGAGAACAAATTGTGAAAGACATGGAAAAGACAAAACATTAATTCAGAGGTTGAAATCCATGAGGTGCCACGCAGATCTTCAAAATTAAGGAAGCAAGGCAGGAATTGATCAGCAGCCTTAGTTATTGGCATTATAGTATCATTAATTTCTAAGTTTCCTTTGGAAGAAGAGCTGTAAAGTTACCTGGGCCACAAACATTTTGATACATCTTGATCCCAATTGGCAATTGTCACTGCTAGTTGATAGAAACTTGACACAAAGCAGACATGCAGACCTTTTCTCCTTTCTGTCAAACATATTAATGTGTTATTTTATTACAAACACAAGTAAAACTCTGTTTGATCATTCTTTTTAAACAAGAGGAACATGGTGCTATCGGGATGACATACATGTCTCCCAAAAAAAGAAAGACACAAATGATGCAAAATCAAAAAGCTTTACACAGTGGTGTTGTGGATGCAGATAAAACACTATATATATTTTAAAAACCTTTCCTCTGTACTTTTTTATATCTCTCCCAGGATACATGGAATCTGTTTCACTCCTATAATAATTTTTTCTAATTCCAATGCAGTCTTCATAATTACCAATTTCCAGAAAAGAACATTTTTCACAAATATATTATATGGTATCTGACAACTCAATGTCACGCCAGATTATGTCTGGTAAGCAGAGGAGCAGCTATTTAGACAACCAAACAGAAAAAAAAAATCTGCGGTTTTTGGTTCTGTGCTAGGTAGCACATAGGTGTTCAAAACAGGATCTACTGCTCTATAAATAAATCTTTTTGCTTTTTCTGAAAAGCATTCTTTTCTGAACTTCCATTTATGTCTTTGAAGACCAAAAAACGTCAGTGGTGTTTCAGCACTTAACAAAGGCAGGAATTTTTCACAACCTTTTCAGCACGTTTTTGTCCATCGAGCCAAAAAGTTAAGGTAGCATGACAGCGATACCAGGAGAAGGTAAATACGTCCAGTCCCAGCTGAGTTCCTCTGGTGTAGCTCATCATGGGACTTACGCTTCAATTCCCGGCTTCAGCAGCTATCTAGCAGAAGCATTTGCTCCACAGACAGATGTCTGGGGCAGGCTGATGCCCAGGAAATTAGATGTAAACAGACTGCTCTCTGCCAAAAGAAGAGTTTGCCTTCATTTATATCAATATTTCAATTTAAAGAAAAACCTGCATTCTCCTACCTCTCCAGGTTTCAGCTTCCTGTGTTCCTCCATAATGATGTGATAATCACCTCACAAATATGTGCAAGAATTGCAATTTTCCTTTTAAGTTTATTTCAAAACTGAGCTCATAAAGGCTTACTTTCAACTCTTACCTTTCTTGGAGTAAAAAATTATAATTTTCTTGAAAAATAGTCCTGACTGCAAGAAATATTTAGCAATCCTTTCATAATTTGCAAACTATACGTGACAAGTCACATTCATTTCAATTTTCAAGTTAACTGATTGTAAATCATTTCAGTTTTTTAAACAAGTTTGCTGTAAGAGTATAAAATTATTTCTAGCAAAGTTATATTAATCACCTTACACTTAACTGGTTAGAATTAATTTAAGACAGATGACTTTTTCTCCCTGTCAAGAGCTTCCTGGGTTGCACAGAAAGCAAATAAGAGGCAAAAAGTACTATTTTTTTCAAACAGTCTGGAAGTATGTTGCCTCTTTCCACAGCCCATGAATCTCTTCAAAATTTCTTGCTGACTCAAGCTACATGAATTTAAAAGCATATCCTACTCTTTTTGGTTCTCTTAATATTACTGTTGATATCTGAATATCTTAAGCAGGACTTTCTTCATAACAGTGTGGAATAAACTGCTTTCTTTGAAACTATCAGTTTGAACAAGGTGTTATTGCAAAAAGTAAGTAGCAGCAAGCATACTGAGGAATTATTTAGAAATTATTCCAGCTCACCTAAAAATAAAAAATTACATATAACTGATCTGTTTTTCAAACAGTCACACTGCACATTTCCTGCAGTAAAGTGAAAATAGAAGTAATTCAGTTACATTTTGAGTAAAACAGAAAACAGAGGCTGAAATACTGATGATTAGTCTAACATACTTTGTTTCTAATACACAGTGTCCTGTCAAGCTGTGCTAAAAACATCGTCCAGAGAGCATACAGCAAACACAAAAACACAGCTTCCAGCTCAGGAGAACCATATGACACCAAGGGCACAACAGTGAGAAGGTATGAAGGTTGCAAAATGCTTCTCTGTGCTTGGACTCTTCTTACTTTTTTCCCTAAACATGCAGTGCCCTCTCCCAGAAGCAGAATCCTAAGGCAGATGAGCATTTGTTGTGACCCTGAGCAAATCCCCTTGTTCTGATGTTTTCATGGACTTGTCCTTCAGCCTGCACCTCTGAGCTCCTCCGTCAGGGAATGCTCATTGCTGTGGCAGCTGCACATTCACAGAGTCAGGACCACGTTATCTTGGTACTATTCTAATCCCTGGTGAGAAATCATTCCATAAAACATATGTAAATGCCTCTTGGAGTATGCAAGTAGAAAAATACTATTGTTCTCCTTTATTATTGCTTCTGGTGATATTTCAAGTTCTATTTATGCTTCATGCTTGAGTTATAATGTCCCATGCTTAGCTCTCCTATCTCATTTTCCATGGCTCTAGTTTACACGTCAATAATCAATGTGGAATTGTTTCCACAATCTTGTTAAGAATCTTACTTTAGTGAATACTTTGCCTTTACAATGTAAATGTGACTATTGTTGGGAGAAGAAGAAAACAAAAAATATATAATTCATTTAATGCGCTTAAGTTTAAAAAAAAAAAATGGATTTTCTGCATTTTAGCTCAAACCAGGAAATGCACATGTCATTTATCATTCTTGTACACTCCAAAAAGTATCTTCTTCCAAGCTGAACAAGAGGATGCAGAAGACCAACCTCAGGGATGAGTATTCCCCTTTCCTTCAGGCACTACTCATTCACCCCTCTATGCTGAATCTTCCCTCACTTCCCTTTTCAAATGATTCAGTCCCATCTCTACAGCATCCTTTTGACTGTCCTGTTTATCAGACAATGAGAAATGTTTCAATTCCTCACAAATTATTATAAATTATAATATATAGCACCATCAGCTTCAGAAAGTGATCCATCATGTTTCAGCACCTGTGAGAAGGGTTTTTCCCATATAGACAGTCCCATTTATAAACCCTGAACCTCCAGAAAATCTTCCTGAGGGTTTGACTGACTCAAGGACAGTGTGAGTGCAAATGACATGAGCAAGGGTATTTGAATGCTAACAGATCATTTCTTTGTTGGGAACTATCTAATATTCCAAGGCATTCATTTCCATCATCAATCTACCAGTAGACAGTGTAGACAAAGATAGACTCAATGTGTAAAGAAGACATAAAAACTGTATCATTATGAAACCTGAATTCAATTTTAGTCCAAGTCCTTTATTAAACAGATTGTCATCAGATGTGTCACTCATCTAAGCCTCTGTCCTATTCTTCCCCATTGTAGTAAACATTTGGAGTTGGCAGAGTCGCAAATTCTATTTGCTATTCACATCACATTGTCCTTTGTTCTGTACATCTCACCACACACTCCTCCATTTGGACCATGATTCAAACATAGGCACCACTTACTTACAAGCAATTAGCAAACAGGGATGAAATAGAATGTACATTTTACAAGGTTTTCTATTGATTTTATTTTTAATCCTATGGAAATAGATGTCAAGGGACTATTGTTGGGGTTGGGGTTGGGGTTGGGGTGGGAAAGAAAGATCTTAGTAATTCTTCAAGAAATCATCAGGAAGGAAACAAAAATAGAAAAACCAAATTGCATTAGGAAAACAAATACATAAGAACCTAGAAGACCTCTCAAGTTAATTACCCTCAGAATATCTCATCCTTAACTGTATATACTTCTAATAAAAGTAGAAAGAACTTAGCACAGGCATTACTAAAATTTTTACAAATCACGAGACCTACTATGCAGTCTTTCAAGAGAGCATTGTCCTACTGTTTACAGAAAGGAGATAATAGATGCTGTCCCCTATCCTTTCCAGGGAAGGTGGGCACCACCAAGTTGAGCTAGACAGCAGTCTTTTGGAGATGACAATAAGAATGGTGTATCACATAAACAAAGGAAATAAGACCTCTGAAAAAATTAGGCCCTTTCTGGTGGTTGCCTGAAATATTTGTGTGGTCTCAACAATGTTTTGTCTATCTTTACTGCAGAAACGATCATCCCATTTTGCACACCATGTGCAGGAGAACAGCATTAACCGTGCAAGTGACCACTGCAGCCAGGAAACATGACCCGAGGGCTGGATGTGTTACATCCTATAGCACCAGCAGGCAGCAGAGTCTTGCCTGAGCAACTTTATGTCAGTAATCCATCAGTCTGATAGTACTGATTCTACTCCTTCCGTATTTCCTTCCCCACTAAACAAAATTTGCAAGATACGAAAAGTAAAAAGAAAAAAAAAAGTGATTTTATCACTCAGTGATTTGAGCAAGAGCATTCCAGCATTCTGTTACATGTCACTGGTATTTAAGATTCCCTTTACCAGGATGCCTACAGGCCACGAAAACAGTTTGCAAAAGTTTTTTATCAGTTCAAATACACACATTTGTGTATGCACCTCTAAATGTCACAAGGAAAACAGATAAAAGCAAAAGTCCTTTATTAACTCCACCATGGTTTCAATCTGTGCGTTCCTTGTCATTTTCTTGCTATAAAAAAGTATGAGACAAGACCAAATTTCAATGTCCAAGTTTTCTTAAAAGACGCATTCTACAGTTTCCTGCAACAAAAAAAGCTAAATCCAGGTAGGTGGGTTGTGGATAACAAAGGTCCTACGAAGGGCTGGTTTATTGATCAGAGGAGCACTTAGCAGGGGGAGGCCACACCAATTCCATTGAACTAACCAAAATCTTGTGGTAAGCAGGTGGATGGAGGCAGGTAAGGATCTTTTGAGATGGCCTGGGGTGCCCCATCCCCCTCTGTATGCTCCCTTCAGAAGGACATCAGTCTCCTGCAGGTCTCTTACCTCCAACATCCTCATGGAGAAAGCTTTACATAGGACACCTGACCTATATTCAGGCAATGTAAACGACTGCTGCCTGTCCCTGCATGCATCATCCCTTTAGGTATCAATTTAGGTGACTTAATGAGATGAATGTGTTCCCTCCTGCCTTGCTCACTATATTCAAACAGAGCCCAGATACAAGTTTTTTCACTCATACAATGTTGCCCTGACAACAGAGTATTTTCATAATTTTGCTTGCATTACTTAGCCTCTAGAAAATGACAAGTTAAAGAGCCACAAGTACTATTTACACGTAACTGTTAATCAGCCAGGAGCTACTACAATCAAGTTTTGCTGAGTTTGTCTCACTTGGATGGGCTGCTGGGCAGCAAATAAATCCATGGAAAATTTTTAAATGCGCTAAATGAGTGGTGTCCAAACTAGAAGTCCAGTCTCTAAGCAGAGTCCCAAACTTCTGAGAAACCAATTTTTTCTCACGTTTAAACTAGCATCGTCCTAATACTATATTACTACTTTGCCATCAAGATTGTGACTGGAAAATATTTAGGTACAAACATCCACACAGATGATGCAAGTGCAAAATTAAATATTCCAATAGTCTTGGAACAATTTGGATTACAAAAATATTTGGGTCCTGTGGCTGTCTACAAGAGACGTTTATTTCATGTATTAGTATCACCTTACAGGCTTTCACTTTATCCAAGTTTTGATTTGTTAGTTCAAGTTATGCCATTCAAAAGCTAGAAAATCCTTTCTGGCTTTGGAAAGAGCAGAGAGATTAACACTGGAAAGGTGAACAAAAATTAAAAGAAACAGACCAGCTGCAGCTCCTAATGAAATCAGAGCAGTTTTATTTACCTGAATTCATTAGAAAGTTAAGAACTGTTTCCAGCTAAATGGAAGTTTTGTGTTCTCTGCCCATGCACCCTAAAATATGCTGTGGTGCAAAAACACACATGGCAAACTTTTTTTCTCTCCTCCTGCTTTATTTATGTGACACCAGCATTCATAGATGCTAAAATTTTCTAGTGCAGTGTCAGTCACAGACATGTGCCACATAGGTAGGAAGCACCTCTCCTGGAATTGCTTCCCCAGGTCCTCCTGGCAGATTCAGTGAGTCCAAAGGCTTTTTACTTTTATAAAGTCTGCACCAGCAGGGCTGGAACACAAATATGTTCAAAAACTTCTGGAGACATCACCTCAGAGGGAACACAAATAATTGTTACCCCCAGTGCATCTAACCCCGCTCTAGAGTTTTGACTGTACCTCTGTGTGAGAGCTGCTCCAGGATGATCCTCAGGTGCTGCAGAACAGGGGCTGAAATGTCATATTTATAGATGTCTGCTACTGGCACTCGCTGACATCTCCCAAATATTCCATCTGCAGGAAGGAGAAAAAAGAACAGGAAAAATACACATTTCGTTTTCTGAGAGGAAGAACGGTGTGATGAGATGTGCATTTCCAATGCATCCTAATTATATACTGAAGGAACCTTTTAAAAGACCCTTTAAAAAGTTATCAAAGAAGTCATGAGACAGGATATTTTCTATCAAAATAAATAAATACTGGAAAGAATATTAGTTGAAGGAATATTCTATTGTATGAGTTAGGCATACAGTTTATTTTCTTAAGTATTTTCAGACTTCTGCTTCCCAAATCTTTAGATGTAAGACCTCTTTACTGACAATTCAGTGAGAGAAAACCTTAATGTTCAATGCCTACTATGTTGCAGATGAAAAGTGCAGCATCCAGAAATATAAATATTAATTTGCAGAAACTATGTGGATTTGCTGAAACATTTTTAATGCAGGAGCTGCGTGTTAGGCATTGGTAAATGAGAACTGAATCCATAATGGCTAGTAAAGGTTCATTTCAAGAAGTACCCTCTAATGAATGCAATAAAAGAAAGCTCCTCACAGAACAATGAGATATTAATGTGGCCTAATTTATTTAGCTCCATTCCATTTGTCTGAAATGACAGACTCTTCTCATCAATGTCTTTTCAAATCACACCTTCTAATTAATTTAGCTTCTTATTAGTCTTTATTTAGAGAATTGTTCATTTTGAGGCTAGCTTCCTGTGTATGTGTGGGAGGAACAGGGAGTTCAAACATTCAAATTACCTTTCTCCCTTTCATACAAAAGCCTAATTCAGAGTCTAGGTGCTTCACATACAATCTGACCATCTGCAATTCTGGGTCTCTGAGAAAGAAAGTGGTTTCATTTATTGTTCCAAATAGTTCTCTTCTATATACTGATCCAAAGGAAGCAATTTAAATGCAACAAGTTTAATTAGCAAAATATTCTACTGCAATCCTAGTTTTAACACAGTAATTACTTCTGCTCTGATATTACATCTATGCTGCAAAAGGAGAACTACATCAGATGAGCAGAAAATAAGGGTAAGCCTTAATTTGCAAATGTCCATTACTTTCTGTGCTACTTCACAGAGCTAAAAGACTACAAATGGGAACTACTGGCCCAGCTGTTCCCTAAACACAAATAATGGCATAAAAGAAAATAAACCAAACCAGGATGCAGAAAAAGGGCATTATTAGCCCTCACGGTTAAACACAAATACCTCATTGAAATTAGCCAACTTTTTCTTTCTTTGCCTTTCCAATCCTCCTGTCACTTACAACTGCCAAATTAAGTTAATCCAAATTAAAACCCTACATCTGAATCTAATTTTGCTATTGGAAACTAGGTTTAATTTGGAAACCACATAGACAGATATAGTTTGATTTTTTGACATGTAATGTGAAAAGCAGCCTTACAGCAGATTAAAATATTCATCTCTGTTTAAAAACCTGTTGCAGTTGGAAATAAGCAAAGTATATAAATATCAGTCATCTTGTAAATGGATGGATAACAGGAATAAGGTTTTGATTCAGAAAGGCACAGAAGAACATTTCAGTGCTTAGGAACAAGATTGTTCAAAACGAAACATAACCTGAAGCAGCCAGCTCTATTTTGGAATACCACCATTACTGGCTATAAACAATTAGGACAAAATCTATTTTTATATAAAAAACTAATTTCCATGCCTTTTCTTAGAGCTAAAAATAATTCTAATCTTATTTTAGAGTCCAGAAAAGCATACACATTCAGTAAAAATTAACCATTTTTGTATTAAGTATCATTTAAGGATATCTCCATGGATGCAAAAGCTAATTCACTCACAAACTCTAAAAGAGACCAAACCATTTTCCTAAACTCCGAGTTTTCAGAAACCTTTAGCCTACTTCCTTTGAATAGAACAAAACCCATTTAAATTCTAAAATTAACAATTAGCACATGAGCCTGAGCCGCATTATAAAATCTATCCAAAAACACTGGGACTGCTTAGGGAGAAACTGCAAGTTACTTTGGCTTTTGTACTTGAAATATGGGCATAATAAGCTTTGGAGAGGCTGCAACCACAAATAGCGCTCGGCTCTGCTGAATGCAGCACGAGGAGAGCGGAGCGAGAGCAGAATGCCCCAAGGAGTGGTTGGCAAATACCAGCTCTAAAATACAGAGGATCTTTGTGCCGGGGATTACAGTTGGACTGGAGTCGTGCAAATAATACATTTCATAGTTCAGCTGCTTTTTCTAAAAAAGTAGGGATTTTCCCAGATTTTTCTCTTTGTTTGGGGCTTTCTCTTTTTTTGGTTGGGGTTGATTTGTTTGATTTTAGGTGTATATTGGCTTTTAAAAAAAATTTAATTAATAAGGTTTCTGAGGCAAGATATAAGACCTAAAAAATTAAATTGAGGTTGGGCATTCAACTTTCAGGGTGTCTTTTAAATAAACTTCCTTACAGTTACACAGATTTCAGGGGAAGAAAAGGCAAGAGAGAGCAATTTTACAAGGAAAAAATTGTCAAAGGTGCCCCTCTTTTTCTTTCAAGAAACCTAAATGGCAGATGTATGGTTGGAAAGGGCTTAGGTCCAGCACAAAGCTCATTTTTACTTAAATTACAGCTAATATTTAAAATGTCCAGCTTAATCTGCCATGAACTATCCCAAGCCCTGTGTTATTTACAGAAAGTCAGTACATGGTGCATCTTTCTGGACCCTGTCGTGCACCCAGTTGGAACCAAACAGTGAGAGAAATGCCCAAAGCTGGGCATAAAGCAAAAAAGAAAGTGGAAAAGCTCCCAGATTTTACAGTAGATTTTACAGGGCAGACAAAGTTCAAAGAGTAAGTGATGTTTTAATAACACCATGCTCTGTATGCCTATAGCTGCTGAGAATGTGTTCATACCCAACTTCCATTCAAGTTGTGTTAGGAGAGGGAATGTAACATGCAAAGGACATCTGCACTTTACACAAGCCCAGAATGAGGAAAAGTTGTGACTGATCAATATGGACATATATTTGCTATTAAATTGTTATCATTTGGGGTCAGCAAAAAGTAGAAATTTCCATAATAATATCTTAAAAGTTATACTTAGGCCTGGAAAAATCTGCATTAACAGCGTGCTCATGTTGGCTTTTAGAAAGCTGCCACATTTGTTTTCAAAGAAGAGATTAAAACAGAGGAATTATACACCCATATACCCAAGGAAACAGTGAAATGCTTCTTTATCCACTTGGCTATTTTATTGGTAGGTTTAATATTTGAGAAGAAACGCAAACATAAACTTTTACAAGCTTTAATTTAAAATCTTGAATTCTGACAAATATTTATATATTAAAGAGTTAGATGCTAAGATTAACAGACACGATTTACTGTAACTCAGGTGCCCAGTAAGATCTCAAATAGTGTCAGATGTCTTGTATTAGAGACAATACCCTGGAGCATGGCATATGTATTTACACTGAATATTTATCAACTTCTAGTGAAAAAATTACAATCGATAGATTAAACCATGAGCAAGTCAAAACACAAGTTCTGGAAGGCTGATTGTTGAGAGAGGTTTAAAAGAAAATGGAAAGCACCCATCATTACTCATTATTATTGCCCATTTGTCATGAATTAGTGCATATTTATGATCTCCATTACCTACTGAGGAAGTACCACAGTTGCATTCATGATTGACATCCAGGTACTGAGTTATGTAAAAGGAGACCACAAAAACCTATAGTTTGAAACAGTTTTGAAGAGTTGATTGCGCCAGCGTGGTCCTTGGTAAAGGAGACAGGCATCAAGTGCTTAAGAGATACTAAAAGATCTTTGGAAACTTGTGCTAAGTGACAACCTTCACCTTGAAGGCAACACTATTTGTCGGCGGCTGATTAGTGAAATTCTTTTTAGGCAGTGTTTCCTGAAAAACAAAATAGGAAAACCTGTGTATAATAAGCTGTCCTTGACAAGTGAAATGTATCCCATCCTAAAACCACTATGTATGGCTAATCTGGTGACTGAAACTAAGATGTATGCAAGACATGCCACAGTTCTGAATAATACCTGCAACAAAATGAGTTCTTGTTGAGTGTCTTTTGCTACTGAGCAAAGGTGTGAAGCCTGGTAGAGATACTGGAGCTTGTCTGCAGGCAGCTGAAAGCTTGATATATGTAAATTAAAAGACTGTGCTGTGCAGTTATTAATTATTTAGATCTACATGCGGTGAAACTTTCACATGGCGCTGACAAGTGACCTTTGCAAAGGAGCCTTCGAGCAGATGCTTTGAAGCACCTGGTTCTTCTGCTCTTCAAACTTCCTGCAGCAGCCAGAAAGGAAGCAGCTCTCCACACAGTGTCAGTACTCACATACATGAGCCAACCAATGCTTCAGCTTCCCTGCACCAATTACTTGACAATTGTTAAAAAATTCAAGTAGAGCTTTGTATAAAACTCAAGTTTTGCCCCAAACTGCAGTCACTGTGCTTTGTTCCTGTGTTGTTATGCAAAAAAGAAAGTCCACAGACCCAGTGGTGTGTCAAATGGTAACTTCTGCCACCTTGGATTGCATCATTTTTGCTCCTGCTGTTAACCAGAGAACCTACTATAAGGTTTCTGCAGTTTTCAATGGGTATCATTCTTCAGCATCTTAACCTTCTGTAAGAAAAGAATCCTTTCTTCTCACTGAATATGGACACCACTTCACACTCCTTCCCTCAGCTAGTGGTTTAAGGTGCTGTAAGGTCCAGGACTAATAAAAAGGTCGGTGTTATAACCCACAGTTAAAGCCTGAATTGCCTACTGGAGAGATTAAATCCGTTTCCAATGGGAAGCACAATATTTGCATCTGAAAAGTCTCATGATACTGAACTTCAAGGTCACAGATGTTAAATGTTTAGGAAGTATGAAGGAGATTGTTACAGTATTTTACTCTTCTCTCCCTGCTGTTTCCCATAGTATGGAGTGTGGTTTCAAAATCCCTTTTCAAAAATTAAAAAGAAAGATTAAATGTTACTGTTCCTTGAAGAGGATGTTAAGTTGTATGTGAGGAGGCTTATTTCAAAAGATATAGTCCACAAATCCACATTCAACATTTACAAGTAAGGTCTTCAGCAAACAACATATTTTTAATATTCCATCTATTAAAAAAAATTCATAATTTATACCTACACTTTCATATTCAATTTGGAAATAAGGTAGAGATCATACAGATAGAGCAGCAGTGGCTTCTGCAGCATCATTTCTCATACAATGTTTTGAAAATGTGAGTCCAGTGCTTCCAACAGCAAACCCTGCCGTGGTTGAGCAGAAAAGCTGCTGTTGGCAATCAGGGGGAGCGGCACTGCAAGCCTGCAGTGCTGCCTTCCGAGGGCCAACGTCCCCCTGCTCAACTTATAAAATCTTTTTGTCATTTTATTTTTCTTATCTCGGTAGTCCTTGGTTGTTTTCCTCAGTGGTCCTTGGTTATTTCCATTTCGGAGCAGTAATAGTGGCATCTAGTGGACACAGATCAGTCCTGGAGCACATGCTGCTCACCTTCCGAATTTACTGCTTCCAGATCCATTTGGTTTCATCCCAATACAGAACTGTGCAGTTCCAGCCACCCTCAGCCCATGCTGTCCTTCCCTATCCTAATGGCTGACAGGCACGGGGAAGGGTTTTTTTTTTTAATTTAAAATCAAGAAATACTATTTTAAAATAAAAGGCCACGATATTTGTTCTAGAAGTAAAGCACTACAAAGACCAGTAAGGAAAGTGCATATAGACTGTTTAAGAAGAGTTTGTGGTGGCATTGTGCTTTTGCTACTGTGTGAGGCACAAAACATTATGCAATAGAAGTAAATCCTCAACTTCAAGTAAAACAGAGCATATTTTTGTAGGTTTATTTTGTAAATATAATAGAAACACTATAAAATGCAGAAAACAATGAAGTAGGACACTCTAAACACATGATATTTTTTTTTATCCAACAAAAAAAATTGCCATGCGGTGGATAACTAACAGTCCAGTAAATCCACTCTTCCTCAGCTACTAAATAAACTGCTGCCTGGAAGGCAAAGGTAACTTTAAAAAAATTCTGCTACAATCCAGATCCCCTAACAGTCCTACAAAAGAACTCTAACAAGATTTAATGTCTCTTCTCACCTTTCTGGACACAGATATTTAAGGAAAAAGATGGATAGCTGGTCTACTTTGAAAAAATCCCCAAACCTAAAACCCCCGAATACTCCTGCTGATTGAAAGAATCGGGTAGGATGTTAGTGATTATGAAAGCACTCGTAGTAAAAGATAAAAGCTAACATTAGCAGCAGCATTAGTTAGCTGTTGTGCAAATACTGTGATAGGGCTGGGATTTGCAAAGCTCCAAATCATTCTGAGGCATGAATAGTTCCTCTGGGCATTACAGTCCCCTTGTCTCAAGGAGTAATTCTGAGAGCAAGTTCTGGAGGACTCAGTCCTTCCTTCCTTCAAGGAAAAAAAAGAAAATATATATATATATATATAATCTTCAACAGAAGGGAAATATAATTTCAGTAACTATTTCTATGCTACACTGCTAATTTAAGTGGTGAATGTATGGTCCTAAAGCATTACGCACACTTACAGGTTTTTTTTAAGTTACAACAGAAATATGTAAATTGTAGAGAAAGTAACTAAAAAATCCTCAATACAGCAAAAGGAGGGAAGGAAAGGACTGTGAAAAAGTGAGTTACAGGCTAACAAAGCAAGAGGAGAGCAGGCTTGCCGTGAAAGAAGTGCTGCCTGCTTCCAAAAAGCCCCTAAGTTATTCAGCTAAGAGAATGAGAAGTCCAGATTTCAATGCCTACTTTATGTGATTCAGAGCACAGAAATGAAGCTCAGCCTTAACAGGTCATACTTAGGCCTTGCAAACATTGAAATAATGGCCATGCCTTGGGAGGAGAGGGAAGGAGGGACTTAAAGGAAAGGAAAAAGTAGAGATGAAAGGAAAGCAAGTCTTAACATTTTGCTGCCAGAGCTAATGTTCAAAATGAATAATGCTTCAATAACTTGGTACTTCTTAGAGAACCAAATTTGTACTTTCCACAGCTTAGGTAACTACGTCCCATGAAAGTTATGTTTTTGGCTCCGTGATGAGGATAATAATAAAGGATCAGAAAACAGTGACTGAATCAACACCTTCCACATCTGGATAACCACTACAGTCTGTAAGCCACAGGAACCATCTGCCTCTAATTTTGATTAGAGGCAAATCCAGAAAATCCCTGAGAAAAATACCCAAGAACTTCTTGTTGTAATATGTTGAGAAGGCTTTTCTAAGCAAAACTATGTCTTCAGTATTAGCTGTGGTGCTTCTAAGAAAAAAGAGCTTGCAATCAAAATCCTCTGAGCAGCAACTCCCTTTCTGGTCGATACTGATAGTAAAGAGAAAAGGGAGGAAAGATTTAAACATATAAATCCTCCTCCAAGAGGATAAATACTTTAAATTCAAGTATAAATCAAATATTAATAAGTTTACAATAAAGCTATCTCTTCCTTTAACATGTTTAGCCACTGGACTGCAAGGTTAACATGTAGGTTTATGCCATACATTGCTATCTCAATACTGAGAAATCTGAGCCATGTGCCACCCCCTATTTAGAAAAAGCTTTTATTCTTAGAAAAAACACAGAATACTGCATCAAATTCTGACCATGTCATTACCGGAAAGATATGAATAAACTAGAGAAGTTGAGAGAAGAATGAAAGGAGGCAGTCACATAGAGCCTTAAGCATTGAACTACCTGATTCTTTACAAGAAACACTAAACGTTTATGCAGCCTGGTTGATTAATTATTTATGACATTATTGGGAGAAATGGAGTGAAAAGACAAAAATGAACATTCTGAATCAGAACAAGTTTCAAGCAGGGAGAAACTGTTCTGGAGCTGTTCAGCTCCCTCCTGGAAGAGTAATGGAGCTCCTATTGCTTGCACTGTTGAAAATTAAGCCAGAGCAACAAGGAATGATGAAACATGAACAACTCTTTTTTTTTACTCAATATGCATTTATGAACAGAGGTTACTGGAGGGACTAAGAATTTATTTATGGAATCAATGAGATGCAAATATACTAATGCTTATTTATGTACACTAATTTTCCAAGTATCACTGAGATGTACTTCAGTCACTTCAAGGATCCCCATTACATTTTCGGTGGGTGCCAAGAACCACTTTGGTGCTGGCAATGTCTTCACTGTGTGATCAGACTTTAGCTGCTCTTGCATCTGTATTCCCAAGGCAAAAATAACTCTGCAAGGAAACACATTCAGCAAAATGCATTTCTGCATTAATTTTAATTTTGCATTAAAAAACAGAGTAGTGAAAGTTTTAACTTATCCTAAGTGCCAAGAGCTTATATTTCAAGAGTTAGTTATTATATGTTTGCAGGAGACCATATTCTCAGGAAACCATGACTAATGACCACTCCATTCATATTCCCCAGCTGCAGTGTCTAATAGAGCAAACTGGGTTTATTTCTGTCCTTTGCCGAAGGTTTCTAGAAGCTTTCTAGATCTTTGAAGGACAATATTTATCGAGACAGCAGATTGCTTTTGTAATCTGAGTTACTGATATTATTCCTGAATGGAACTGACTTCAGACGTGCATGGAATTATAGTAATAAAGATTTCCATCCTGTTCCCTAGCTACAAAGTATTAAAAAAAAATATGGAAAATTATGCTATGTGAACCTGAAAAGATCAGCAGAAAATTTAAATGCAATCCTTTAGGGAGGGGAGGGGAAATCCTTATAAACAGGGATCACTTCAGAGTGCTGCACCCTGTGGCCTGACTAAAACTGTTTGCAGCTATCTCAGAAATCTCTACACCTTGCTCAAGTCTGCACTATGCCTGCAGAAGGCACAGCACATCAAACTGCCCCTGGCAGTTCAGGCATGGGCACTGGAACAGTCAAGAACCCCACTCAAACTTTAACATCAGGATGCCAACAGTTTCTGCTGAACAGTTTGAAGAACATGAAAAATCTGACAGTTTTCAAACAAACTGCACTTTGAAATAGCTAAATACGATGTTACATACCTCGGACCACCTATCAGAAGCTGCATCCAGAAAAGTTATTTCTGTTACAACTAATTAGAGGTCCTGACACAACTTCCCCCCACTGTGTGAGAGACCTGGAGCACTGCCCTCAGCTTTGCTAACGGCAACAGGTGAAGAGCAGCACATGTTTCAGTCCTCCTTGTTTGATTCAAACCCCAGAGTTCAGCCTGAGACAATGTGAGGGCAAAAGCACAAAGAAGGTGTGTTTGGGAAAACACAATAAAGACGCTGTCACACCTGCCAGGTTCAGCAGAAAGGAGGGGAAAGACTACTTTATTTACATATGTCACGTTTTATACAATTCCCAACTCCACAAGGGATTGGAGGACATGTCACTTCCTTCTCAATCCCACTGGAGAAAAAAGGTGCTCATCAAAGTTCTCTTATCACAAAAGGAATGAAAAACAGAAAATACCGTTAAGTAAACATTGGCTATTATTTACATGAAACTGTGTGAGAAAGAATTTGACTCCAAGGTTAAAACAGAAGGCTTTAGCAAAAACCAAGGCAACAAGAAGATTTGGGGACATGTGAACATAACAGCAGTAAGTGAGAACAATGCTTTGACATCATTCAGTATGCAGCATACAGAGTTCTGGAGTTCAAATCTGAAGATGAATGATAAATTTTGGAAAGGGCATTGAGAGAAGCAAAGGAGATTATTTATGGGCTGTAAAAAGCCCTACAGTGAAATGCCTTTTCCAGCACAGAAGTCTTCAGCACAGCAGATGATCTTTTGCTCTCTAAGTAAGCCCGCAGACAGATGGAACGATACGGGAACAGAGACGGGGAACAGGGCTGGGAGCAGTTTCAGGAGTATTTATTCTCCTCAGTATTGTGCACTACTATTCAAAACAACTTTCAAGACTTGCAGTATCTGAAATTATGATAAGAATTGATCTGAAAAGCAAGACTTATTTTGATTTTGCAGTGGGTACAGAGACTTCTCAATATATATGATATGTGCAAACCCCAAATTGCTTCCTATTTTACTCACAGAATACATACAACTCCTATAAAATACTTACCATTTATGCATACTTATAAGTTGTAATGGGCATTTTAGAATACAATTAAAAGCCATTCTTAAACTGGAGTTTGAGGGCTGGATTTAAGCTGCTTACACCCTTAGAATATCCTGCAATTGGAGTGGTTAAGTACAGAAGTTGTATACTCAGCACATATACTTAAAAGAAAATAGAATAAATAAAACTTATTGTGAACAAAATATTCATGCTACAAATGGATAAAATAACTATTCATCAAAGATGCAAAATAAAAAACTTGAAAGCCAGGACTTTAGAATCAGCAAAATAATCCACTGACATAATATTTTACTAATGAGCTTCAAACTGTATCTTTCTAAATGTCTTCCTGATACTATATTGCTTATGAAGTGCCATACTCTTGATTGGAATAACAAAACCAGAGAGAAAATAATATTAACTCTGTTGTTGCTTCCTCCACTCCAGCAGAAGGCTCTTCCAGCAGAAGCCATCGCTGGTTTTTGGTGCGTGTTGATAGATCTAACAGAAAGGGGTTGCAATCCTATGTGAAGGAAAATGCCTCTACTCAACATCTACTATTCTGAAGCTTCTGCTGCATTATTGACAGTAGCCACACACATTTAAAAAGTACTCCTGAACCTATGACACTTATTAGATGGATAACTATCCACCCAGATTTCCGCACACAGGTGACTTTGCTTAAGCATGACAACTCAGAGTTTCACTCTTTTGCCAGTGCTTTGCAGTTCCCCACTTATCCAACAACCAGCCCAGCCTACGCTCCTGTTCTGGCCAACAGAGAGGTTTGCAAAGGACCAGCAGATCCAGGGGGATGGTGTGGGCATCACCAGAGACCTCCCCAAGGTCAAAAACATAAACAGAAATGCAGACTCACTAATGAAAGCAAAGGAATAAGCCAATATGTTTTAAATGGGAAAAGAAACAGAAATGCAAATCTTGAGGAAGGAAAAAGTCACCAGCTTCTCTCCCTAGTCATACTTAAGCACCAATTCTCCAGTCAATAAAAATGCTTCTGTCATGAAATGTAATTTTGCTGTAGTGAAACCAGAAAGATTTCCAAGCCATGTACAGATAGGAGCAGACTTAGATGCATTCAGATGTTTTTGTTTAATCTACAATAGCATTTTCTCCCAAAGACATCAACCAAAATAGTCCATTTTTATTTTTTAATCCAACTTCTGCATATCTAGTTACTGCAGTAATTTTACTTTTTTGCTTATTTATTCCCTCAGTGTCACTGAGAACAGGAGCAAGAGACAACTGTTATGAATATTTGCTACTATCTTCAGTGTTTATGAACATTCAGTGTAGCAACAGGACATCCCTTTTCTCTCACATCTGGAGCACCACCCTTTGAAATAAAAATGTGCATCCCTAATTCAAGGAACTACAATCCATAAAAGAAGCTCCAAAATTTAAATAAATTCAAGATTTAAACGTCAGCACCCAAAGTGTTTTGCACGAATTTCATTTGCCACAAAGTTCATATTCTGCCTAAACCACTGACTGCTGTCATACTTGGTGCAACTTGTTATGGGTGGAAAGATAAGCAGCAGGGCAGCAAAAAAGAGGAGGTTTATCTCTGGCAGCTAATCTCCTCAATCAACAGCACTCAGCTCTGCTTAACAGCCGTTGCCAAGGAACAGGGACCAGCTTTTCTTATCGGCTTCATAATGTTTCATTGACTATTCAGACTGGAATAGAAAGCTGTGACACTCAGGGTTATAAGCAGCACAAAATGAAAATGGCATATTATGTGGTATGAAGAAGAGAAATCTTTTAGCCCTCACCTTATCTGGACAGTGACTGTTACTCAAAAGAAAAAAAAAAAAAAACAAACCAAAAATCCTCTATCATTTTCTGCTCAGCTTATTTTAATATCACAAAACAAACAGAAAAATATATCTACACAAATAAGATTACTTTTTTAACATTGTTGGCAGGTCCTCAGCAATTCACTGACATTACTGATACCTCCTATACAGAAAGACAAGGGTTGTGTAGATCCCCTATTACATTACTGAAAAGCAACTGTTTGCTGCTTATTCTAAAGCTACTGCAGCAGCTTCAATGCTTTGAGGGACCTCTTCTCACAGGAGCAGGGATGTTCCTCAAACCTTGATAACCATGACCAGAATAAGACAATCCATGCAAAACCAGCAACATTTCTTTAACAGTATCACTGCTCTTCTCTCCTTTTTTCATCTCTACACAGATTTTGATTTTCAGACTGAATATTGATACTCTTCATGTACTTGAACAGGAATAAAAAGGCCTTATTGCATCTCTTCTGATTATGAATTTTTAGTATAATAACTTTTTCTGAGTATCTGGTTACTAAAATTTAAATCTGAGGCCATCCAGCATCATGATGAATTGTAACTGTCATCGTATTTGCATGTTATAATCAGCATATACAGAATTATATCATTATACACCACAGGAAAAAGTGGTAAATAACTAAAAGAATATGCTTAGACACATTCGTGGCATCAGAATGAATCACCTAATGAAGTACGTCCAAAATTAGAAAATAAATGTGTTTACCTTTTTTCCATCCCAATGAATGACTAACCATCCTCAAGGCTACATATCCAGCAGGCTATGAGCCTGCATATTGATAGATGTCCAGAAACTGAAAGGAATATCCTGGAACAAATTTTACAGTCATGGACTTCTCTGCTTTTCACACAAAGTTTAGGTATGGACTTAAGAAAAATATTCATAAGCATTTGAGGCTGCAAGTACTTCTGAAGGATGTCATACTACCCAACCTCTTTCTGTACAAGCTCCAATGCACAGTTACTATTAAAGATATGCCTAAATTTCCATTCATTGGAAGCCTCCCAGGGGCTACTGGGAATATTTTTATGCTTAAAAATAACTATTTGCTTAAGTAATTGTCTTTACTGAAGCCTCAGAGTTGCACTGCTCTCTTGCTTTTCCACAATTTTGTGAAAAAATGCAAAAAAATTCCAAGCATTTGCACAATGCTTCTAGGATCATACCACACCCTTCAGGAAATGTTAAAGCTTTGCTGTAACACGGAGCCTGTGGGATGAAGATGTGCTGAGGCAGAAGCACACTCTTTTTTTGGCCCTGAAGCTTTCTCTGCAGATGTGATTTCAAAGTACTGACTGTGCTTGGGCTGAAGTGTTTTGTGTGGTTATGGCACGGTGGGATGGGGCTCTGGGCTCTTACATTTAGACTGGGATTGATGAATTCATTTCACAAAGGCATAATTGTTCTTCCAGTGACAAATAACTTCTGAAATATGCTCCCAAAGTTTACCACACTCATACTAGTAAAACCACAGTTTTATCTAGACAATGTCCTTAGATTATCTGGTGCAGGCTTATCAATTTCTCTACTCCATCACCTTCCATTTTTTACTATTAATGAGAACAGAAAAATTTCAAATAAGAGAAAGTATTCTTTCTAATAACAAATAAAGGCAGTGTCTCCTTTCGTGCTAAATGGCCTGATTTTTAGAAAAAAGTGGTTTTACGTCTGACACATCTTACCAAACCTCGCATATGAAATTGAACAGGTAATTTAGGGGTGTATTGTGACAGATTTACTCCAAAGATACCACAGAGAAAGAGGCACATGCTGTAGGTGATTTGGCTAAATTAAAATCTAAATCAATAAATTGAAGAGATACATATCTTGATATGAATAAAAGCATGAGGCTGAGATGACTGGATTAACCATAACAAAAGAACAAACTCAAAAAATGCCATGGATTCAACCTTAGCTGAGGTGCTTCTATCACATTTCATCCAGTTTGGCTTTTCAGCTAATGAACACTAAGAGGAGATGTTACAACTATTTCAACTTGCTTGACTACAATAATAAAGAGAAGATTCAAGCACAGAGGCACTGGGTTTTCTTCTATCACTCAAATAAGAAAATTTCTAAATTTGAGTCTATTGCTTTATCATTAATTTAATATATTTGAAATTATTAATATTTAAATAATTTTTATTTATGTTTAGTTTTTGGTGTGAAAACACCAAAATATGTTTCCAAGTATTTTCCTTTAACTACACTTCCATGAAGATATATAAACTGTAGAAAAAAAATGAGCACATCATTAATTTTGGTTCTTCAGACTGGTGCTTTTTGCACTGAGCCAGGGAGTGATTGTCAAGATCTTGGTCATGGAGAGCTGACAAGCTTCACTGAAAGCAAATGATGGTAGAGACTGAAAGGAGCAGGATGTGTTTCATCTCTTTGGCTCAGAAGCAAATGCAGCCTGTTAGAAAAGAGGCCTCCTCAACCATGACCACACAGTGCCTCACAAAAGCTCTGCAGGTGATTGCAAGGCTCAAGTTTCAAGTCCCATCAAGAAGGGGTCCCATCTTGGCCCAAGTGCTGTCATGTAAGGATGGATACAACCTGAAGTTGATTTTTAAAATATTAGTCCCAGAAAAACAACTAATTCTCTGGAAGTTCATAAAGAGTATCATAACTCAAAAATCCGTTTAAATTTCTTTGAATAATGTATAATTGTTCCCTTACTCCTGTAGTGACATTCCATTTGAACATTCACTTCAGGATCTCAAAGGGCCAGGCTTTAAAAGCTGAGAACAGACACTTAAGGAGCAAGGGAATAAAAAATATCAGATAAGCACAGACATGGAGATCCACAACTTTATGCACACAACTTATGTGTGCATAAAATCAGTCATGCAGGTTGTGTCCAGGCAAGTAAATACTAACTGTAAATGCAGATACAGGAAGCATTTCCATATTCTACCTATGGAAGATGGGTGGACCAAAACCAGGGCAGAGGTTACTGCTATTGTTTTGACTTCTGTTCAGTAGGGATTCTGTTCCAAAACTGTAATTTTAAAATCCCTGTCGTGTTGTTCCTCTCCCTTCATGGTTTAGGTATACCAAAATACTTGGTATTTTGAAGTAGAAGAAAGGGGGAAGGAATCGGCTGAATAGAAAATAATAGTAATAAACAGGGAGTNTGGATTAACCATAACAAAAGAACAAACTCAAAAAATGCCATGGATTCAACCTTAGCTGAGGTGCTTCTATCACATTTCATCCAGTTTGGCTTTTCAGCTAATGAACACTAAGAGGAGATGTTACAACTATTTCAACTTGCTTGACTACAATAATAAAGAGAAGATTCAAGCAGAGAGGCACTGGGTTTTCTTCTATCACTCAAATAAGAAAATTTCTAAATTTGAGTCTATTGCTTTATCATTAATTTAATATATTTGAAATTATTAATATTTAAATAATTTTTATTTATGTTTAGTTTTTGGTGTGAAAACACCAAAATATGTTTCCAAGTATTTTCCTTTAACTACACTTCCATGAAGATATATAAACTGTAGAAAAAAAATGAGCACATCATTAATTTTGGTTCTTCAGACTGGTGCTTTTTGCACTGAGCCAGGGAGTGATTGTCAAGATCTTGGTCATGGAGAGCTGACAAGCTTCACTGAAAGCAAATGATGGTAGAGACTGAAAGGAGCAGGATGTGTTTCATCTCTTTGGCTCAGAAGCAAATGCAGCCTGTTAGAAAAGAGGCCTCCTCAACCATGACCACACAGTGCCTCACAAAAGCTCTGCAGGTGATTGCAAGGCTCAAGTTTCAAGTCCCATCAAGAAGGGGTCCCATCTTGGCCCAAGTGCTGTCATGTAAGGATGGATACAACCTGAAGTTGATTTTTAAAATATTAGTCCCAGAAAAACAACTAATTCTCTGGAAGTTCATAAAGAGTATCATAACTCAAAAATCCGTTTAAATTTCTTTGAATAATGTATAATTGTTCCCTTACTCCTGTAGTGACATTCCATTTGAACATTCACTTCAGGATCTCAAAGGGCCAGGCTTTAAAAGCTGAGAACAGACACTTAAGGAGCAAGGGAATAAAAAATATCAGATAAGCACAGACATGGAGATCCACAACTTTATGCACACAACTTATGTGTGCATAAAATCAGTCACGCAGGTTGTGTCCAGGCAAGTAAATACTAACTGTAAATGCAGATACAGGAAGCATTTCCATATTCTACCTATGGAAGATGGGTGGACCAAAACCAGGGCAGAGGTTACTGCTATTGTTTTGACTTCTGTTCAGTAGGGATTCTGTTCCAAAACTGTAATTTTAAAATCCCTGTCGTGTTGTTCCTCTCCCTTCATGGTTTAGGTATACCAAAATACTTGGTATTTTGAAGTAGAAGAAAGGGGGAAGGAATCGACTGAATAGAAAATAATAGTAATAAACAGGGAGTGGAATAAAAATTTTGCAAAATAATTTGGAAAAAGTCTTACTTCATCTCGAGTGTAAAATATTATACTCAAACCCAACAGTAATTACAGAGATATACAGTTTTCACACATATCCATCATTAGACATCATTCAAGCAGAAGCATTAGAAGTGCCCTCTTTTTACCCACAGGCAACACCTTATGCTAAGCTGCTTCCATACATTTAAGGAGTTGGTTTTAACAGCACTCTGAATTTGTGTTTCTTTTTTTTCTTTTTTCTTTTTTTCTTTTCTTTTTTTCTTTTTTTCTTTTCTTTTTTTCTTTTTTTCTTTTTTGTGTAAGAAGGCTTCAGAATAATTTCTACAAAACCAACATGGATCATCTTTAATTACTGCATTGCAACCATGGCTATTTAAAAACCCAGTCTCAGCAAAGTAGATGACAAACATTAATGAGCAGTAATGCACACATGGTATTGTAAATGAAAGGATAATGAAAGCAATTTATTTGAAAATTAAAATATGATTAAGAATGGCAGTCTGTACTAGGACCCAGATGCCAACAGAAACCAACCAATGTGCAAGCAGACTGTCATTAATCTGGGAACCATACGAAATTGCTTTCATTTCTTTGACAGTTTTTAATATAAAGTATCTTAACTAATAGGCAGAACATATACACTGGAAGCCACAAGACCTATGGAGATTTTTAGAAGAAATTAAGAACAGTACAGGGTAAGCCTCCAAGAGGAGACTCTCCAAAAGATAAAGAGAGAGGAATACATTTGGAAGCTATTTCCAATTTTAGGAAGGATGAATTACACTCTGGAAATGTGCCTCTCTACACTGGCTCTGGAGAGCCTATCAGTTCCTAGCTCACACTCAGCAGAGTGCCTGAAGTGAGGTCAGGTGAACCTGGAGCAGATGTCCAAAGCAGGTGCTCACATCAGCACCTAAACAGGAACAGGACAGGGGTAAGCCCAAAAAGTAGGTGCACTGACTCAGCTAAATGCATGCAGAGGAGGTCTAGAAGCAATTTAACCAGAATACTTTTCTCCTTCATAAGTGTTAAAAACCCTTTCTGAGACTATGCATGTATGTTCAGGATCTAAATCGGTTCCATCTGCACAGTGTGGGATGCTAGTTCAAGTGTCTGTCGCTTCAAGGACCTCTGAACTTTTCTCCAAATCAGAGTATAAAATACCTTGAAAACATGAAGTATTATTACCTATTAAAGTGAAAATGCTCTTTTTTTTTTGAAGTATCTGCTTACCCCAAATTGACATTGACACAACAGCAAACCACACTCAGCAGACTGCTATTATGTTGTCACATATACTCACATTTAAGCATTTGAGTTTGAAAATTTCAACTTAAATAAATTCTTCAGAGACAATATGTCAGAGGGGCTTGAGTTCCATGACCAAGTACTAGACTGCATGTCTCCAAGACCTACAAATATATCAGGATGCATGGAAAAAGTCATTCAGAATGGTTTCTCTTTTTTAAGAAGTCTGATTAAAGACAAGCTGGAGCTCTGCTGAACAAAGCCAAAGGACTGCTCCATCTTGAGGGCACTGAGCCTACTGGTTTTGTTCCAGCTGCAGCAGGTCAGGTATGAAACATTTATCAGTCCAATTTCAGAAATTAAACATAGTTGTTTGGGTAGCTGTTCTCAGGAAGAACAAGTTTCTGCTAAGACACATCTTCTGTTACAAAAAACCACTTCATAAATGTATTAACCTGGCCCTAACACAGCACAACCAGCTGCTCAAAACAGATGATTATCCCACTCTGTTCAGTGTTGCTGCAGTCTCACCTGGAACGCTGTGTGCAGTTCTGGGCCCCACAAGTTAAGGATGTGAAGGTCCTTGACTGCATCCAAAGGAGTGCAACAAAGCTGGTGAAAGGGGCTGGAAGGTGTTTCTTATGAGGAGCAGGTAAGGACTTTGGCTTTGTCTGGTTTGGAGTAAAGGAACCCGAAAGGTCACCTTGTTGCTCTCTACAGCTTCCTGAGAAACAGAATTGGAAAGGGATGTGCTGAGCTCTTCTCCCTGGGATCCAGTGATGGGATGCATGGGAATGGTTCAAAACTGTGCCAAGGAGGATTAGAGTGGACATTAGGAAGCATTTCTTTGCTGAGAGGGTGGCCAAGCACTGCAACAGGCTCCCTAGAGAGGTGGTTGGTGCTTCAAACCTGTCAGTGTTTAAGGAGCATTTGGACAATGCCCTTAACAACATGGTTTTACTTGTGATCAGCCCTGAAGTGGTCAGAGAGTTGGACTGGATGATCCTTGTAGGTCCCTTCCAGCTGAAATATCCTATTCTGAACTCCAAAGCAGATCATAATAGTCTGCTACTATGAACAAAATCTACTGAAATGCTTGTAGGTGTTCAGAAGATATGCAGACTATGGAAAATCAAGGTAATCAGTCAATAGCTTCTTTCCTCATCCTCTTTCTTGAGTAAGATTATATTTTATGTACATAAATAATTTATTCCCCTAACAAAAGACACACCAGAAGAACCCAAATTTCATCAATATGTCTCCCAATAAATGCTATTTTCCACTCACTCTAAGGTCTGAGGAAAACCTCTTATGCACAGTAAACACAAATCCTCCTATCAAGGATGTACACTATTGAACACTGCAGACATGTTCCATCCATTTTTGTCGTGGATATTATGTAATGTATGTACTTATTACAACTGCAGAAGTAAATATTTCATTATCTAAAACAAAACTGGCAAGATTTTAGGGATAAGACCTGTACCCCAGGTGAGCTGCACTGGTATCTTCTCACCACTAAGAGCACAGGAAAGACAAAAAAACCCCAGTTTTATCTGCAGAACTCCTTGTATTAACAAAAGGCTACTCCCTGGCCAGAATAGATTTTCCCCCACACCTGTTTTTTTCTTCTTTCTCTACTATCGCATTGCCTTAGATATTACTAAATTTTACAAAGATTCTTAGAATTTTCAGCGTCTAGTTATTTCTTTTCTGTCAGTCAAGCCAATCACTCATATCTTCCTAAAAACTGCTTCTGTCTCTGTTTGAACAATGCCACTTTTGGGTAGGTGACAAGGGCTAATCATCAATGAAAAAATATAAATAGAACCAATAGCTGCTTAAAACTATATTTTAATCCTTAGGAAATCCACTGGGATATTAACAAAAGGTGGTTTTGTCTGCAAAAAGGCATTAACATAGCCATTTATAAAACTAATAGGAAAGCGAGCAGTGCTCCAGTAATAATGAAAGTACACTGCAGAATAACATTATGGAAATAGGATACCAAATTGAAGAATTGACCTTGGGGCCCTAGCTTATCCTGGATGAAGATGACTTGTGAAATGAAAATTTGGCTGTAATTTGCTCTTGCTTTCCCTAAAAGGTTGAAGGCATTTCTATTTCAAATGGATAAAATGACTGTTAATTTCCTAGCATTAAGCAGGATATTCTTAAATATAGTCATTTAAGGGTTTTGAAATATATTTTTAAGTCTTATTCTTAGAAAATTTGAATGGGTTTTCTGTGATTTCTACCACAGTCAATTTCTAACAGTTAATTTTTAAATCACTTTAGGGAGAAATGTGTGCTACAGCTGAATCAGTTGGATGCACTAAAGTATCAAATGTTTATTCTTAACAGGATACATTGGTCCAAACATTTGATACTATAAGTGAACAAGAAATACAGAACATGAGGACATTCCTTTAAATAATCATATCACTTTCAAATAATAGTAAAAATTTATAATCTGTTATAAAAGAAAACAACAGCTAAAAATATAAGCTCAATAGTTTTAACATGAGACTAATTAAATATTGGGCACCCCATTTCAGGGAATGGGAAAATGTCAAAATATGGTGGCTGAAGTCAGAACTGAAATAATTCAAAACAAAACAGAAGTTACAGGAGGATAATACTATATGCAAAGTCAAAAATTTGCATTCAGTACTGTTAGTGAAGGTAGCAGGCATATACCAAATACCACCAAAAACCAAAGGAGAGGGACATGTGCTATAAGACCCACTAGTCTTAAAGTGTGCCTTCTACATCAGTAGTTTTAATTATTGGTATCATTGTAGTGCCTAGGATCCTTAATAATTGTTCAGGGACATGTTTAAAATACAAATACAACAACAAAAAAAACCCATCTCTATATACTGACACATAACTGTATTTTATATGTACAAATATATATTTATGTATTATATACGCATATAAAATAAAATAACAATCTAAAATACTCTCCCCCAAGGAGTATTTATGGCATTCACACACAGATACATGAAGTAAGAGCTTGGCAATACCAGGCAGAATGCCAAACAATACTAAACACAGTCCAGTTCCCAGAGCATATCTTGTATGCTCCATGGAGGAGAATTTCAAGAAGGAATGTGAAGGACAGATTTAAGTTGGCTCATAAATGGTTACAAACAGCATCTGTCAAACATGGTGGGTATGAGGGAGAAGGGCAAAGGTGCTTACTTGAAAATGAATACAAAGAAGATAAATCCTGATTTAACTGGTAAAACAGAAAGGGGAATTAAAACTTGTATTGCTTATTTTAAAAAATAAACCTAATACATTCTTAGGTATCTGTAGGTATATATTCTGTATTCAATATAAGAAAAAATTCTCAAATTACATGTCTAAACACAAAGAATTTAAAATTGTTAGTATTTTCCCAATCTCAAATTTAAAAAAACACCATATTTATCAAATTAGCAACCTCTTACAAGATCTTGCTATTCAGTATTATTTTCATGTGTTCACTAAAGTGGAATCAAGGACAAAGAGTGAAAATCTTTCAGAAAGCCATGATTTCTGGGAGAATATTATTCAGTAGCAGCTTACCAAACTCTCTAAAAAAATTTTTTTTTCTTGTTTCATTCTACAGCAGATTAATATTTGATCTACTGCTTTACGCCACAGATAACATAAAATAATGCAGTTTATAATTCATGTCCTCATCAAGCCACAGTCCCAGTTTTAAGAGAGAGCCCTGCAGCTCCTTTTGCTGGTAAACTAAACTGTGCTGCACAACCTCCCTGGGCACCGGCATTTGGCCCACATCAACAACAGACACTAGGAAAGGTCCCTCCACAGACTCTTCCACAGCCACCAAGTGGATAGTTCGTGGGCTACAACACTTCAGGACACACCTGCAGGAGTCAGTGACCTCAGGGTGGCTTTGACTGGAGGTGGATCACTGTGCTGCTCAGATGCAGGGCCAGACAGTGGGTCCCAGTCATTTCTGTAGCCCCCATGGCCACGTATTTTTAGGAAGACAGCATAAACAGCAGTGAATGTTGATTTTCTCCCAGAATGTTTTCCTTGAAACATATAAGCATCTCACAAGTATCTGACACCATTAACAGAAGTGCAATTTTGTGTAACAGGCTGCATAGCAACTGAGTTTAAATTAAAGCCAAGTGTAGGACAAGAAAAACGAAAGGAACTTCCTCTGTGTTGCATATAACACATTTCCTTTGATATAAATATACCCAGCTCACCTTCTCACTGTTTTGTTCAAAGTTCCTATCTGGAAGGTGGCTTCAGAACCCAAAGTCTTGGAAGAATCCTCTAAGTCTGACTCTGAACCGATCCATGAGTCATTAATACCTCTCTGTTCTCATGCTAATGTTGGCCTTCAACGGACCTTTTATCTCCCTGGTCTTTTATCAGCCACATACTGACAGATATTAGCTACATTATCCTGTATCATCTGCATATCTGGTATCATCTCTCAAGGTGTAATGTGAAAGGCTAACTAGGATGTCCTCTTCTAGTTTCCTTATTGATTAGAGACTTCATTCTCTAATCTTATCATCAGCCTTTTTTTCCCTATCCTCCACCTTCAACTAAACTTTCTTCAATACATTTCAAAGAAAATGTCCATATGGGTGTTACAGGTGGTGTTTTGTTAATATTGCACACATTGCTACTTGTTTCTCTCTTCCTCCATGTCCAGGATAGACACATTCTAAAATTTTTCATGGTTTTTCATAGGAACACCAGGGTAAGGATGAAAATTACATACAAGCCCTTCTCCACCATTTCCAACTGGGGATGTTCTAATAACAGTCGAGTTTTCAGTCCCTGGCTGTATCAACTTTCATTCTGTGCTATTCATATGAGTTTATCATTCTACTTCTCACAGCTGCACATTCTTTTCATTGTAATAGTCTTCTTCTTTTATCAGGAAAGAAGCACTGTTTCCAGTCAGTGCTATCTTAATATTTGTCCTGAAGTCAATAGTAAGAATATAAAGAGAGATCTTTTAGAAAATCAATTCTTCAGAAATTCTTTTACAAAGCTCAGTCCAAGTACTTCTCTCATTAATACTACCTATTGACATACTCTATTAAGACATTGTATTCACTTTACAATTCCCTCAATAGACCTTATACTCTGAAATTCAAATAAAAGTTTCTTATAGAGGCCAACCAGTGCTTTACTGACATCCTGCTGATGCCATTGCCTCAATTTCCTCTCTAGAAAGTTACTTCTCCTTCAAAAATAAAAGAGGACAAAGCAAAGCTTTTCAGGTCATAAGTATGATTCATCTTGGGTAGATTTATACTGTGGTCTTCCCCTTTAGCTGAGATCAGATTCCCCAGCTTCTGTTTGCCCACCTCAGACATAAGCACTACTAACTCTCCTCCACCTGTGCTGCTGTGTTTACAATACCTGCTGCCAGAACCACCACTCTGGAAAGTGGAATGGAGATTATACAGCACCAAGTTCCTTAAATGAGTTTTCCTTTAGTTGGAGTAAGTTCTGATTTTGCTAGTGTGTATTCATCTCAGTTAGCAGCAATCTTATTAAAAAAAAAAAAAAAAGGCAAAGCATTAATAAAGCCATAGTATTGTCTCCTTTGAAAACCTTCATTGGCATGAAAGTAGTTCAGCTGGCAAATCTGTTGCTGTCTTATTGCCTGGAATATTAACTGATAATTCTAGGAACTGCACCTTTGTATATCTCCTGTCCACCTACAAGGCCTTGTTTGCAATAACTACTTCCAGATGAGTATTTTAGTGACATGTGGTCCGAGCAAATTCAGCCATTAACTAGACCAAAAAAAAAAAAAAAAGGTAAAAGTGTATATATATATATATTTATTCTGGCAATACATTTCTTGACTAGTATTTAGAGGATTAAACACGAAAGCACTAAGAAAGTAGACTCAGAAGAGGTCTGATATGCTACCAATGGTGTCTTTCAACAGATTTCACATGCTAAAAGAAAAGCCCAAGACACAGATGCCCTGAGGAGATTCTGTGCTTCAAACACAGGCTTTCTTACTCAATCAGCAAAACCAGTCAGTCTTTTCCAAAATACAGCAACTGAGCTGATGGCAAGAGGAGCTCACAGCTCTGCACACTCACAAGTTGACATCTCCTTTCCAATACTTGCACACCTACTAGTTTTTCAAGAAACCACAATAGCAAAGGTTACTACAATAGTTAACATGATTTCTGAGCCTCTCCTATATGGCTCCAGTTATCAATATGTTAATAATTTCTTCAGAAAACATGTAACAATTACAAAACAAGGGCACGCTTGTAGAGAGATACAAATACAGGTATTTCTCATATCAGTTTGTATAACTTGCTACCAGATAACAGTATTATGTCAAAGAGTTCTTAAAGAAACACTTCAGTTTTGATTCATGCTACTACAGAACATGCAAATTCCTAAATAGGATTAAAGTATATGAAGTCGATCTATCATGTTTCATGATAAAGACCAGCAATGTGTTTAGGAAGAAATTTTTGCACTGAAATTAGCATGTGGACTGGCAATTGTGTTTGTTGAACCTCAAAGTGTTCCCATTTTATTCTAGCAGGAAGAGAATTGTTAAAGATAAAAGAATACATCCATTTTTGCTGCCTTGCAAGTTCAAAGATAACAAACAAATAAAGAAAAAATCCCGCAGTTTGTTAAAAATCTGAGATACAGAATATTTCCTTTCTACTTCAATGTAATAGCATTTATTACTAGACTTAAGCTGGAAGTCTAACTAAAACAAAAAAAAAGAAAAACAACTGACAAAAATAAATGACACAAAAAGCTCTCACTCTCTTCAGTGTTCAGAAAAGTGAATTAACATATTTATTGAATTACATTGGCAATGAAGACAGCAATATATTGAAATTCATTGATTTTTTTTTTTCTTGACTTAAAAGCAACACAGATGCTTATTACAAAACAGCGGTTCCTCTTCTCATTTTTATCAACCCTTTTTTAACAGCCACTGACATTGACAGTTTCAAGCTTAATTGTACATTCAGCATGTACTGTTAATGACATTAGATAAATGGATCACATCAGAATGCAGTATCGTCAAAAGAGACCACGTGCCAATCTTACAAATTTAAAATCAAACAAGCTACTCTGTAGACCCTGACTCTTCAAGTTGTTTATCAACTGAGTACTAGAGAATATTTTGAATGTCATTATACATCAAAAGATGAAAGATGTGCCTACCACAGCCCATGTTCCATTTATACAATGAAATTTAATTACACGTTATAACTATGCTGCCTTAGAACTATGGTAATTAAAGGGGTACAGTACATTGGTGTTTTATTCATTGTAAGCCCTTATTTTCAGAGGGCTTAACTCAGCCATGCAAATTCACTCCCTCATCAAAGGGAGGAGTCTGTCACAAACACAGCAATGCTTGCTGCGACTATGCTAAAACAGAGTTGAAACTTATTCACAGCATCATTCAGGATGTTGTAAGAATGAGCCTTAAAAATCTTTTCCATTGCAACCTATAAGGCCTCAGAATAATACCTGTTTAAAATACCTGTTTGTGTTGAGATGAAAGTTTTGTTTGTAGACATGTTTAATCAAATCTCTGAGCAAAGTATTCTCGGCCTTACGCAAAATGTTTTTGCAAGGCCATTATAAGCACAAGCAGTGAGCTTCCCAACCACTTGGGATGCAAGAAATCTATGTCCTTAAGCAGCAGGATGTTTGGATAAAATTTTCACCTGTATAGGCAGTTGCAAATTACAATCCTCTGCATCCACATGGGCATCCGAGCAAGACGGGGTGGCTGAGTGGAGAGAGCTTAATTGGCTGGCCGTGCTCCACAGGAGCAGTGAGGCTGCCTTGGAGAGGTGCCGAATTAACACATCTCACAGATTTCCCAGTCCTCATTCACTGCTCTATAAAACCAGCCCTGCCACCACAAGTCTTCCAGACACCCCAGATTATGCTGGCTGCCTTCATGTATGTGCAGTAGCATGGAATATCTGGATCTATCTTCCATGGTATGTTCAGATACACCATGAAATAAGCACTGTGCTTCCTTCCCAGACAAACTCCCTGCTTGTGGTCTCATTTCTTGGATTTCTAGTCAAAATGAAATAAATTCATAATATCAATTCCCCATAAACTATTCAAGACTCATCTTACCTTCATTAGCCAAATCTAATATTTCACCTGTTCCTAATGCAAGGATACGTGAAACATGTAGGTGAGAAGTTTTCAGGGAGTCTAATCTCACCAGGTTTATTGCTCCCACTCAAGTTATGTAGTGTAAGGTGTGTGGCATTTCTTTGTGTAAGTTGGGCAAATGCTGCTTTCTCCAAACATACATACAAAATATAGAAGCACAAAGCATCAATAAAAATCCCTTTATCCTCAATCCACTGAAGGAGGCATATGATTTCCAATAAGCAGTCATCCAGTGTAGCAAAATCCTGTGACAACCAACAAAAGGGGCAATTTAAGGATGGAGCATTGCCTTGCTTCTGCAGATCTAAGACTTATTTTAAGCTTTTTTTGTGTGCGATCAAATCAGCATCAACCCAATTATGCCTAAGGTCTATCTTCTTGTTAGATGGCAGGGTCAGTCACAAATGAGCAGCCTCTTGCAATTTTCCATCAAATCAGCTCTGTAATTTGAGAGCTAATGCAGACATCTCATGAAAACAAATCATCAGAGAGTGTCGGTTCTCCCCCTCCTTCCCAAAATGAAGTGTTCAGAGGGATTTGGGTTTCTCTTTAAAAGCCAATTCTCATCTCTGTGAAAGCCAATGCAATCTATAGTAAACAAAACTCAGTAGTCATTTTTAGACTTCCATGAATATTTCAAACCTTTGTGCACCTCTTCTCCAAAAGCTTTCTCACTTTGTTCAGTAAAAGACAGATTATCAACTTTAAGTAAAAAATACACCCTGGAAGTAAAGGTATTTTGCAAGAAATAAGACATTTGCATGAAACTGCAAAATGCAAATCTGTTGTCATAAACTTATTTGCTGTGAGCTCAGCACCATTTAAATAAAATCCGAAAAAAACCCCATTTATATTAAGTGCCCTCAGAATTCATAAATACCAAAAATCTACAGAAAGCCCTCTTATTTCTAATGAGGGGAGAAAAAAGCTGTGTATAATGAACTACAGACAAACCCAAACTTGAGCTGTTCCAGTCACCCAACCTCTGACTTCTTTCTGACAAACTAAGCCACTGACTCTGTACATCTTAACTGCCAAGGTAAACAGTACGATGATAAGGAAGATCCCTAAATTATTCAAAGTGGTTTCTGGGCTTCAAAAGACTCCTTCACTTTGTTCCTTTATATATCTACAGCTATTTAAGTTTGCCTCCGGCTCTGACACAGACAGCATTGTGCCTGTGATGTTGAAAGAGAGGAGAGATTCTGTAAGTTTGGGCAGGCACTTCTCTGCTGGAGCGTGGGGAGAACAAGACGGCCGCTTCAGCAGGCGTTGGGATACAAGGATTGTGACTCCAAAGTCATTCCCTTCTGTCTGCTTTTTTATTTCCAGTTTCTCACACACTACAGCACTTCTATGTATGCCAGACAGCTCTTGCTAATACCTAAGAATCAAAAAGTAAGGTAGAACCATAGAATTATTTAGGGTGGAAAAGACCTCTAAGATCATAGAGCCCACCCAGTAACCCAGCACTGCCAAGACCAAGGCGTGGCCTCACCAGTGCCGAGTACAGGGGCACAATCTCTGCCCTGATCCTGCTGGCCACATCATTTCTGATACAAGCCAGGATGTCACTGGCCTTCTTGGCCACCTGGGCACACACACTGGCTTGTGTTCAGCTGCTGTTGACTGGCACCCCCAGGTTCTTTTCTGCTGGGCTGCTTTCCAGCCACTCTGTCCCCAGCCTGTAGCACTGCCTGGGGTTGCTGGGATACAAGTGCAGGACCCAGCACTTCAGTCTGTTGAACTTCATACAATTGTCCTCAGTCCATCAGTCCAGCCTATCCAGATCCCTCTGCAGAACCTTCCCGCCCTCCAGAAGATAACACATCCACTCGACAGGGCATCATTTGCAAACTGACTGAGGGTGTACCCAATCCCCTCATCGAGATCATTGATACCAATAGTAAACAGTACTGACACTGGGGAACACACTTGTGACCAGCCACCAGCTGGGTGTAACTCCATTCCCCACCACCCTCTGGGCCCGGCCATCCAGCCAGTTTTTCACCCAGCAAAGAGTGGAAACTGTACACAGCAGCCAATTTCTGCAGGAGAATGCTGTGGGAAACTGTCAAAGGCTTCACTAAAGTCTGGGTAGACACATCCACAGCCTTTCCCTCATCCACCAAATGGGTCACACTGTCATAGAAGATCAGGTTGGTCAAGCAGGACCCGCCTTTCACAAACTCATGTGAGCTGCTAGCTCCTTCTCCCAAAGGTCATAAACTCTCCTGGGTTTTTTTCCCCAAGTTCCAGTAAAAACTCTGTTCAGCCAGGCTGGTCTTCCTTACCACCAGATCATCTTATGGCACACAGGGGTGGCCCGCTCCTGCAACTTTAGGTTTTCCCTTCTGGACCTCTTCACACTCAGGACAGTCTTCCAAGGGACACTGTCAACTCCTCTCACAAACAGGACAAAGTCAGCCCTCTGGAAGTCCAAAGGGCAGCCATTCTGCTGAACCCCTCCTTACTTTCCTGAGAATCAAAAACTAATAAATGCTATTAACATGTGCTTTGACTGCTTAATAGCATATAGACAGCACTTCCAAAGGGGGCCTGAGGCTTCTAAGAGGGAAAAAAAAATATCAGAGTCACCATCCTGCCCTAATTCACAGGTCTACTGCTGGTAGAGCCCACAAGTGTTATGCTGCTTTTTTGTGCTTCTCGAATGTCAGCAGCCCCATTCTTAACAGCAGAACAATAGCCTGACACTGAGCTTAGGCAGGTTTCTAGCGCACTGCCTTTTGGATAAAGATATCTTTTTATTCTCATATCTGCAGAAAAGGAAATATCCTTCTAAGTCGTGCCAGCTGCTGGCAAAAGGCTCCAGAGCATACAGCCTTTCATACAGACTCCCACTGAAGTCAATGGGATCACTCACATGAATGCAAAGTTGCTAAACCAGGCACTCCAGAGGAATTGAAAAGCCATCTGCTAATTAACTTAAAAATCTATTTTCATGAGATATGTGAATATACTTTATGTGCGTCTCTGTGTGCTCCTCAGATTTAGATCCTAAAATGCAGAAAAGTACCAGGACCTGAAAACTGACAGTCAGAGTGAGGACTGGGACCTCATACCAAGAAAGAAAAATGTTAATGCAGAAGCTCATAAAAACTTTATTTGCCAGCTAACCACTCACAATGCAATGCCACCAGTGTAGTCTAGTTTAATAAGAAGTATCCAATTTGACCTTAAATTCATTATGTGCACAGTGTTGCTGACACAGGGATAGCAAAAGTGGAGCAGCAGCACAGTGGAGAATTTTGACGCCACGGCCCTTGGAAATATCTTGGAAAATCAGTCATGACTCAAGGTCAAATCACAAGTACAGTCGAGCAAAGGATATGGTGCCTTGCACAGCAACACACACACACTCCCCTCAATTACCATCTATTCCTAATTTCCATATCTACAAAAAAAAGGCAAGGGGCAACCAGAAAAAGAAAAGAACCTCCCTCAGCTCTCTGGAGGATAAGCATTTTATTTTCTTCCAGTTAGAGCCCTTTAAGTCTGTTTTTCAACAGTGGTCCAACTCTGTTTCTGCTTCCACTAGCAGTAACATCAGTGAGCTAAGACTTATAAGAAGTGAAGTTTGCTTTCTCAGATAAAAGGGATTTTCTAATGCCTGGCCTTCTGGATGTTTCTTGTGTAGTTGTTTGGCATTCAGAAATACTGCCTGGTTATTTCTATTCCAGAAATCTTTTATACTTCAGCAAAGATACCGCCATGCTCCATACACTTACTGGATCCCTGTATGCTCTCCCAATAACACTGTGATATATTCAGAATAAAAATATTTCTCTGCAAGCCTTATAAGCAGGCTTAACCTTTCCAATACATCTGCCACAGTAAAGTTCACACACGATACCTTACGTACGTATTAATGTGATATAATGTCTATACAAACATATATTATGTATTGCATAATAGCATAGCTAGAAATACTCTGTACCTTTACCATAATGCAGGCTAACACTCAAATGACAGCAGTTTGGGAAATACCAGTTCAGCATCAGCAACTACTGGCTATGTGTAAAAATCAAAAGCTTTTAAAAATCAGCTTCTTGGTGGGTCTGCTAAGCTGGACACTGCAGATATCTACAATCCACAGGAGATTTTGGCATACACAGATGACAGATGTCAAAACTTCATGTTATTTATTTTTAAACATAGATTTCAGGTACTTTTGAAGATTTTACGGATTCTGAGACTGTGACTACAAAACATTTAACTAAATATTTATCATTAATTTCTATTAACTTTAAGGCCCACAACTATACTGAGTTCTTTAGTAACATTTTACAACAAACATTTTTCTGAGTTTGTGGTGTTACACATAAGTTAGCAACATCCATTTGTGATGAACTTTCTCTCTGCATCCCAGAATTACTCAGTAGCAGCCAAAAGACAAATCACCCAAGTGAAGACGTAGCTGTGGTGCAATTTCCATCATGACTTTATTCATGGGAAAGTGGGGCGGGAGGAGAAAAAAAAGCAGCAGGAGTTGATATAGCATTTACGGCCAGGGCTGTGCCTTCGCCTGCATTAAAAGTCATGTCTCTATTTCTAGTGCCCTGGATTAAAGCAGATACTGTCTGACTTGCCATTTATTTATTCTTACTGGGTTTCAATCTACAAAGTGCAGCAGGAACACAGTACTGGAGGGTTATTTAATATGGGAGCTGACAAGGCTTCTAGGGGGGAAAAAAAGGTTTCCTGTTCAGTAACTAAATCAGTAAGAAGTGTGCTTAAAATTACCCCAAACATGCTTCCTTCTCTTGGGTATTTCCATTCCATGTCAGACATCTGACTTTTCTTCTTATACCCTAAATCTTTGAATCAGATTGTGCTGATAAACTCCTGTATTTCTGCAAAGGCCTTTAAACCAACAAAGCATCGCAGAGATCCCCACTTACAAGGGCTGAATCAAGGCCCTGACTAATTCCAAATTGGCGAGCAGCAATCCGTAACTAAGGGCTGACAATGAGGAATATTGCTACGTGGGGCACGAAATGCCAAGGTCCTGCCACAAAATCCATTTATTGTACACCTCTCGCAGCAAGAGCTGCACCTCAGGAAAACACAGACTTTGACTGCATATTGCAAACCACCAAGTAATTACCATCAAAACAACCTGTGCACTTCGTTACACAAATGTATGAGTTCTCGGCACACAAAGATTTAGAATGAGCAATTGTTTGTATTGTCCAAATGACAAAGGTGCAGGACTGAGGACTTTTGATATTATGTTTGAAATGGAGAGAAACAGTCTCATGAAAATTCAAAGTTCTGGCCTAATGAAATGCAGAATAAATTATTCTTCTCTTGCGTGTTCTTTTTCTATCTTCTAGGAAGATGACGAGAAAAAAATCTCTAAATATAATAGTCATATATGGGATCTAGAATATACTCAAGTTATAGGGTAAGGAAATCCAAAATAACAGCAATTACATGCACTACAAAAATATATTTTCAGTTGCTCTGAAAGCACCTTACGGAAAATTTGAGAAGATATGTACTTTATAGCCTATAATGACAACTGAAAGAAAAATAACATTAATCGAGGAAAAAAAACCCAACCCTGCCATTGTCAGAGCCACAATACAACTGTAATTCCAGCAGGTTAGGATGAAGATATAATACAAAGCAAAGCACTAATATTATTTGCTTTTTCTCAGATCCTTTTTCTTCTCAGTGGCTTATGCCACTACAGTTGCAATATCAGTTATTTTCCAATCTTCTGCAAATGAAGAAGGGGGAAGGGGAAATAAAACAGCTCTTATTCGCTCATGTTTGGATTTTCAATATCTTTTTCCCTTGATGGCTTCTCCTTTGAGCAGTAGCAGTGTCAATTCCCCAAGGGCAGAATTCAGGTCTCGGAAATATGTACACAGCATACAAATCTTCCATAATGCTCTTTCTAATAGTTCGTTAAACTCTGAGAAATGTTATCTATGGAAATACATACATGCATTTCATAAGCCCAAAGCCAGGTACCAATGCCATCTGTGTTGAACTATAACAACCATTTATTCTCTTTATAGAAAATGCTCATAGTTTATACAAATAACTAAGTTTGAATGGCTCCTGCCAAGATGAATACAACATCTGTCAACACACAGACTTCTCTGTGCAGTCCCCAGAAACTGTCTTCCAAGTCCACATGGAAGTGTGCACAGTCTGCTACAGTGTGAAATGTTTCAGAAATTACTGGGCAAGCCTGACTTCAAACTTCCAGCTTTCTACCAAGCTGAAGAAAGCCCTTTTCGTACAGCTATCCACCAGCCTGCCTCGAGCTTGAATCCATTCCCTGTGTCACTGAAGGGCAGTTCTGCTTCCATAAATGCTCTGAATCATTTTGCCAATTAGGATAAAAGGCTGTGCTGAACTTGTGGTGTGGGGTATAAGAGTAGTCACCACAGTGGTCACAAAACACCCAAAACCAGACAGAGCTTTGAAATACTTCTGATTACAGATTAATCTGCTGATGCCCAAGCAATAGATTATTGAGGTCACGAAATTTAACACAGCAGACTTTTACTTAGTACATGCCAATGTTACACTGTCGGGACTGAAGATGATTTACTGGGCAGACTGCTATTAAATCAAGTCTGAAGGTTTGCTGTAACAAAAGCACCCTGCTGACAAGGATTTCACCTGCATGTATTGTTGTCAATTTTCAAAATCACCCACAGATAGATACCATGAGCTAAAATGCAAACATTAAGCAAAATGACAGCATCTACATTGGTACAATTGCAGCTTACCTCTGAGTAATATTTCAACTCTAAACGTTTTGTTCTATAAAACTGTCTCAACAACCATCCCAAGGCCTGAATATCTTTTTATCCTCCACATACACTTCTAACAAGCATTGAACTATGCTGCTTCTTCTAAATCTTGCCCCTCTAGTTTATTAGTTTAGTTTGAAGTCACAGCCTGCAGATGAGTAACATAAGTCTTTTATCAACCAAATACTATTCTGGTATTTTCTGAGAGACGTCTTACAAAGTTGAAACACTTTATTGAAATTATTTAATGGGTATCATTTATCACTAGCAATGAATTTAGAATTTCCATATTCTCATCCTTTACAAGTCATTAGCTAGAGACAGGAACACACACATGTCAATGCCTTTAGCTTTGCTCACCTGCAGGAACAGTCCTTATGAACTACATCTCTAAAAGCATTTTCTTACTGTAGAGTGGAATTCATTTTCAAGGCACTCATTTAGAGCCAGAACTGACAAATTTAATGAAGCAGTTCTCTATGCAATGCTGTCTCAGAGGGATCTCTGAATACCACCTCACCACAGAAACAAAGTTCACAGCATGAATTAGTGTTATGTAGCTGAAACACAAAGCACAATGCCACTAACAGCAGTAAAAGTTCAAAATAGCCATTAATTCTGTAATTGTAAGCCTGAGTATCTGAAAATAGCATATATACTCAGAGTGTGAATGCTTTTTGAATGCCTTCCTCATTCTCTGGCCTTTATATATAACCTTGACTGACAAAACACTTCGTAATTTTATTAACATATGATATGCAAACTAGATACAGAGATAGATACCACGGGTGTGGAGCACAATAATTCATCTGATAAAAGTGCAAAGTCTATCACCAGTTACTATAAATACCTATAGGATCATTGCATTTTTTTTAATTGGCCACTTTCAGACAAAGTGCAGACAGTGATTGCCAGAGCTATGGCTTAGACTGACGTGGCAGAAAGTGATTATGGCTACAAGCACGGAGTGAGCAGAATAGCATGTTCCCAGATGTGCTTTCCAATTCAAAGAGGCACTTGTAGTTTTCATGGAAATTTGGTTGAAGCCTGAGAGAACAAATGCTAAAACACTATAAAAGATTATACTGTTGATTAAAGATCAGAATTTATAAACAAAGAGAAAGACTACAGTTATTTTATCTTGGGTTTATGAAAATAGCCACAGTGAAGGAGTTACTGGAGCCAGTCACACATATCATAACAACAGGATCAGCTGAGGAACAAAGCCCATGTTGCTGTCAAAACATGCTAGCCTGAGCCATCATGGTAAAAACCACATGATCTAAACTGATGTGCTAAATAAAGCAGGTATTCATTATATACTTTCTATATATATATTATCTTCCTTTATCTCAATTTTACATACAGCGCTGTCACAAGAAAAAATTGGCCAAGTCACATGGTTTAAATGAAATCAGAGCTGAAGCAGTTTATTGATTTATTAATGGGACGTAATTAACTGGCAATCAGTGAGCTATACATTCAGGATCGATATCAACAAAAGAACAGACAAACCACAGTACCAGGCACTTACCAAATGATAGCAAGTGCTCACAATTTTCTAAACAGTCTTCTACTGCTAGCTCCCCAATATTTCTAATGCCCACATTCGCACAGTTCCCTGCACACACACAGCCTACTCACAGGCAGTGTACAAGGATCTCCCTCTCCTGGGGTACAGATTCCCATTTACAAGCACCTCCCTCAGGACATGTGGGGGCTCCAGCTTGGCACAAACCTGTCCTGCTTTCTTCGGCTGCATCCTTTGCAGGCAGTAAACAGAACCTCCCAGAGCCAGGTGGGAATGCCCAAGGTACATCCCAACAGTGCCAGATACCCACAGCCCCCAGCAGGGAGGAAGCACCATCCAGGACATCACAGGCTTGTGCCCCATCACACGGTGTGGGGCAGCCTCCAGCACTGGCAAACATCATTTTGATGCTGCGGTTCCCACTTCTGTCTCCCTGCTGTAGCAGGTTTTCATGCTTCTTTTACACTTCATTTCAAGCTACCCCTCTTTTTTGGTTTGTTTGTTTTGAAGCTCCCAAAAGTCTCTAGGTAACTCCCTAGTTACCATTTAAACCAGATAATATTCCTGTTAAGCAAACTTTGTTCTTCCTAATTTCTGCTTTAGCACTACCAGGTTTTGGGCAAACATCCTCTGAAGAAGTTTTGGGTGTTCCATTCACACACACTGTTTACTCTTGCATTCCTCATTGCAATTATGCAGGCTGTGTAACTAAGAGAGGTAGCCACACTGACTGATTCAGTGTTACCAATAGATGATTATACTTAATAAAACTATTTCTGCTGGGCATAGGACAGGAGATGTGATAAATGAGACACAGTTTAATGGTTGAGCTCAGCCAGACTGCAGCAATGTTTATGGCTAGAGCTGATAGCCCTCAAAAACAAATAAGTAAGAATTAATATGAGAGCAGCCCTGAGGAGAAGGATGTGGGTGGATGAGAAGCTCAACGTGATCAATGTGCACTCACAGCCCAGAAAGCCAAATGTGTGCTGGGCTTCATCAACAGCAGTGTGGGCAGCAGGGGAGGAAAGAGATTCTGCCCCTCTGCTCTGGTTTCATGAGACCCCACCTCCACTGCTGGGTCCAGCTCTGGGGCCTCCAACATAAGAAAACCATGGAACTGTTGGAGTCCAGAGGCCACAAAGATGATCAGAGGGTTGGAGCACCTCTCCTGGAGACAGGTTAAGGGGGCTGGGGTGTTGTGTCTGGAGAAAAGAAGGCTCTGGGGAGACCTTGTAACACTTTCTAGTATGTAGAACGGGCTTAGAGGGAAGTTGGAGAGGGACATTTTGCAAGGGCGTGTAGTGAAATAACAAGGGGGGATGTCTTCAAACTGACAGAGGGCAAGTTTAGATTAGATATCAGGAAGAAATTCTTTACTGTGAGCGTGGGGAGGCTCTGGAACAGTTGCCCAGAGAAGCTGTGGATGCCCCATCGCTGGCAGTGTTCAAGGCCAGGTTGGATGGGGCTTGGAAGACAATCTTTAAGGTCTCTTCCATTCTATTATATAATTCTATTAATTCTCAATTCCAAGACATGTTTTTGTGGAAACCCACTCCCATGTAATGTACTCATAACCCTCAGGGATCAAGAAAAAAAATTGCACATGCTCAGTATTGACAGTTTCAGCCTTATTTTCCCCAGTCCCCGTTTCCCATTTGGTTGGTGAAATATCACTTTTCTCCATTGAGTAAAGTAATTAAACATGTTGAAAAACGTAAATAGTACTGTGGTGATTGATATTGCAATATGTAACAGTAAAATAATAGTTCTGTACTTAGCACAGGGTTTGGATATGCTGTGCAGCACACACAGGCTGATGAAAATAAAAATGAATATTGCTATGAAATACAGAATAGGTACTATTTATTGAGCACAGAAGGGCACCCTCAGATGCTTACATTCAAATAGTTTGATGTGGACTTGAATAAGCACAGGTCTAGTACCATGAATGAGTACTTTTGGGGGACCTGGTCCCCTGATTCTCAGCCTCTTCCAAGTATGAAGCCACAGAACAGAAAACTGCAATTCTCTCTCCCACTTATGCCCAAAATAAGTCAATTTAGAATGTTAGATAATAAATATCACTTGTGACATCATCCTAAAGGGTAAGAAGCGATTTATATTTATATGAATAGACATGGAGGACAAATATGACCTATGGGAATATGTTAAATGTCTTCATATGAAAACCAGAACTCTCATATTAACAGAAAAATTGTCTCTCTGAAAGATATCTTCTTGCATCCCAACCAATATCAACACACACATCTGCTAACATTTGTGTTGAGTAACTAGATTCACACACCTGATCATCTTTCAAAAGGGCAAATGGTTTCATCAACAATATACAAATACTTGAAAGAAAAAAAATTACATTTCAGATTATAGATCTATTAAACTGGTTTGGAAGCAACAATATAAAAATTCAATTTCTAAAATTCTCTGTGGTTTTGAAACAAAGAAATATCATTGTTGTTACCTATTTAATTTAAATAGACTTTGCAGCTTTATTCATGTTGGCAGGGAAATGGATTCAGACCATGGCGTATGCCTGGTAAGTAAACATCTCCAAGGAAAAAAGCAGGTCACCAGTGCATAAAGTAGATTTGGGAACTGTCTAACTACGTTTCTTTTCGATATTCATTACAGCAAAGCACCCAGGGCATCTATTTGACTTTACATTGTTTATTGCAATTTCCTCTCCTGAGAGCTTTAGACCTTGACAACTGAAGTCACAGCACCAGCCCTCAAACCAAAGTCCCTGACAAAAGAGCAGTGTCCACATTCGATGTGACTGTGGGATCCCAGGGAGTCTCACAATACTCAGCCCTGAAATGCTTCTGGGTTTTGGTCTTGACGCTCAGCAGTCACAGTACTACAGCATCCAGAAATCTCTTTGATAGAGACTGACTTTTTCAGTGAGTTTAAAAAAGAAATAGTTCTGCTCACCCCAAACTATATCATGTGATGTGATTGACTTTCATGACATTGTTTATGGGTTTGACATAGAATAATTTTGGTAATTCTAAATTTTGTGCATTCATCAATAGATTATTCAGTCGCAATTTTTTATTGTTTTCTATTTTTCTTTGTTAATGAGTTTGACCTTAATTATCAGAATAAAGCTCTGGTAACTGGGAGACCTCTCTGATGAATAATTCTCCTGAATTTAAACCCCTCTCAAGGAAAGGCATGATAGCTAGGGAAAAAGTGTCAGTACTCAACAGAAACAAATCAAAACACTACTGAAACTCTTTTTCCTGTATATTCTTCATTGCGCTCAGGAAGGATTTACTATATTGTCAGTGAATGAACTGCTTCGCTTTCCACCAGGCAATGTTGGGCAACTGTTCATTTCCAATAATTAAATCATTTCATAACTAGAAAACACAAATGTGCACAGAGTTTTGTAATTGCTCTTTTTCCCCAATGAGCAGAGAGGGCAAGAAAAAGGAATAGGAAGACTAACAGAATAAAAAATTAAAGCGTAAGAAATGGCATACACAGATACTATAAGATTAATATGCACAAAAGAAATTAAATATTTCCAACAGGAAGCAGCACTTCTCATCACACCAAGCTGGAAAAAGGCCAACTCAGGAATCACAAAAAGAGTGGAAAAGATAGGTTTCAGAGATCTAAAAACTTTTCTAAAGTAGAAAAGAAAATTAAAGAGGTAAGAGAAAAGCTCTGAGTGTAAGGTTTATATTTTGACCTTGGCTTTTCTTGCCCATGAAGTTACATCATGCTTTTGACTTTACTGATAGTAAACTGGGGTCATACTACTGAGATTTTATTCCCCCACATACACCTGAAAATAACTCTGTATTTTCTGCAGTCATAGATATGAATGGTCACCTGATTTAATCCTCCTAATGCCCTCTGACTATTCTTTAAATTGCTTTTTGGAGAGTGTGTTCAGATCAGAGGCTTCTAAACTATTAATGGTTTCATGGAGCAGCTGGGATAACTCATCTCGTGTTTCTTCAGCCACTCAGGGCAGACAAAACAGGGAAAGCAACCCCATGCAGCCTTTTACTTGCAGAGCATTTCCACAGAGGGAAGATAGAGGAATTGTGAGCAGAACTGAGCAGGATATGCTCCTAAAACTCTAAATTTGTATTACGATTCAGGATGGAAATGAGGAGGCTGTAACTCATTCCTCTATAGACACAAAAAAATATTCAGGACAAATCCTAGTGTTTTGAAAAAAATTACAGCTTTATAGCCATGAAATTCCACCATTAAATACTCAGTAAGAACTTAGCATACGCCTAAATACTGCTGCTGAATATTTAATATATTTCCATTATTTTCCTTCCATTCTCCTCTATCCCAAATAAAATACTACACTCAGTATAATTTTCTTTATTTCACATCATAGAAACAGTCTAGTTTAAGGATACAAACACAAAATCTACTTTCTTTCTTGCAGAATTTAAATTTACCATTCCACAACCTAAATTCAAGCAGGGACATATCTTCAGGCAGATAGGAAGGCATCAGCAGTGGAAGAACATAGTTTTTGAATCATAAATGGAATTTTTTGACTGCTGGCATTAGAAGGACTTTGGCACAAAAGTACCATATTTTATATTCAAAAAGCAGTAATTAATTCCACACAAAGACAACACCTCACTAGTGATACAGTTCTCTTTCTCAATTTTCTTCAAAATCTTCATGATAGAGAAAATAAGCTAGTTTCATTCACTAGCTGCAACCATTTTTACACAACTACATAGTGTTAGTCAAACTGACAACAACGGACTCAAGTATGGCCAGTTTGTGACCCCTGCTATTCACAGAAGAGAAAAAAACCCAAACCAACNTCCTGCAAGAATCTGTGCTAGTTTTCTTCCATTTCTTTAGCTGAGGCTTAAGATTAAATACCCAAACAACTGAAGATCTGAAAGATTGACTTGGATAAGCATTTGGAATTTCATTATTAAAAATAATGNAATTGTGTCTGCTTGGGATGCTTCATTTCCAAACATGTCTAAGCTTTACAGGTAAAAGAATCTTCTGAGAAACAGACAAAAAAGAATTAAATAAAACCCCCAAGTTTTCATAGTTGTGAATATATATTAAATACCATTAGCAGAAAGAAGGAAATCGATTCTTGTTGAAATTTCACCAGCTGCTAAAGATTTTCTCTCCCGCCTTGCATTTTTTATGTGCTGTACAAGGAGCAAAGTTTGGCACGGCAAAGGCACCCTTGTGATCTACACATACAGAAGGAGCTATAGGAAAAATATTGACTTCAAGAGAACTGGCTGCAGCAGAATACTAGTGAATTCACTGCCAAGATAAAGTCAAACTCAACTTGTATTAAAAGTGCCTATAGCTTTTGGTCTAAGTTTCAGACATGTAAGTTCATTAGAAAATGATTTATAATGCTTTCCTCATACCTTGTCAGTTCAATTAATTCCTTGGCTGAAAAATGGAGAACACCAGACTGTGGAACTTTTTAAATTTTTTAAGATATTAAGTAATATGACAGGTCACAAACTTGAGTTGACTTATGAGACATTCCTTCATCCCACCATTAGACCACCCTTCTGGCTACATAA
>VYXC01000545.1:170902-181936 GCA_013397175.1 Platysteira castanea
TTATTTATTAAATTATTCATTAAATTATTCCTGTAGATCAAATCAATATGCAACACTGAAGTGTTCCTGCAAGAATCTGTGCTAGTTTTCTTCCATTTCTTTAGCTGAGGCTTAAGATTAAATACCCAAACAACTGAAGATCTGAAAGATTGACTTGGATAAGCATTTGGAATTTCATTATTAAAAATAATGCAACTTGCACTGACTGACATGAAGAATGGGCTTTCTCCATATGGTTACTCTTTCATGTTTACTACTTAATTACAAAAATTTCCTGTGTAAAAGGAAGATTAATAATTAACTCAGTTCAAAAATCAAAGGGTAAGAGTCAAAAGATGTGGCTAGTAGGTTTTTTTCTACCTTTCTGAAGTTTTGTTACTATGTCCAGAACAGAAGACATTGAGAATATTTAGCAAGATGCAAGTTCTGGTAAACTGCTTCCCTTCAGCTGGCTGAGATACCAACATTCCATGAGTTTGACACATTTCCTTTCAGTCTGGTCTGAAAGCAAAAAGCACATGAAATGGGGAAAGACAAAGGTTACGGAAGGGGAGATCAAATTATAATGATTAATTCCATCTACCAGATTGGTATGTGATCTTTTAAGTAGAGTTTTTATTCTGAGGCTAACCTCAGAGCTACATCGAATTTAGTTCTAGCTTGATCCAAGTATCCACAATGCACATCTGCACTCAGCTCGTGCCCACTGCAGTTCTGTCCCAACTGGCCAATATGCAAAGGATTCCGTGTATTATCCCAAAACTACTGGCACCAGCTACGTACGTCAGTCAGCTTCTGGAAATCTTGTTTCATCTTCTTCACTACAATTCCAATTTTTCCCATCAATTCAGTTTACTACTTCCACCTTAAAATGTTCTAGAAACTGTTTCTCTGGGCTAAATTTTAGCTTTTCACTGAGAACTATGATCTTCTGCAGACCCGGATATTAGCACAAGCATTCCTTTGGGAAGAGGATGCTCTAGGGCTGGACGCAAGGAGCACATGGCAGTAACACCTTCACTGCCTCTCTGGGTATGGAATAGTGTGTCTTGCTAAGGATAACCCATGGTGCTTTGATGGAGTGGACCTGTAGAATAGCCTGGAAGTTTTGGAGAATGACCACAAATGCCCTGTGTCTGCAGTGGACTGAGAACTTCTGTGCAATCAAAGTGACCAATGGGTATTTGCATGAGGAGCCTGCCCCTGCTTCTTGGTGACACAATTATAGATAAGCACAATCATGCCATCCATCATCATTTACGACAATTTCTTTTTATATTTTTATCTGTAACTTGCTTACCTCAGATTTCTACAGCTCAGTAGATCCTTGTTTTAGTAAACATAGTTCTTTGCATGGCTTTCTGCTGGATAAATTCCTTCTCCCAGTTCCATGATGTACACCCACAGCATTCCCAGTTACTGTCCTCACTGAGTTCTCAAGGAAACCCAGCACCAAACTTTTCATCATCTGTAGGTTGATGATGTTATGTTGCAAAAACTATTTGCAACATAACATTTCTGATGAGGTGCTGGAAGATACAGTGGGGACACAGTTAGGTGCAGACTCACTGCATGCTGCGTGCTGCAATCTAATCCATTTACCAGCTCTGAGATCAGTGACCTGCATCACCCCAACAACACTGAATGTTAAATTTTAAAAAGCCTTCAAACTCAATATAGAGGTTTTCAGACCTGGGCAATGAACATGTGGGGGCACTCAGTGCATGCAGGTCCCCATTAACCGTGCAATGCTGTTGCAGCGGTACCCTGGATCAATTAGGTTGCTTTTATTTAAAAAGTAAATGTGTTTGTTAGATAGCAAAGGTGTCACTAAAGCCATAGTCTTCATTCTGTATTCTGCTTAGAAACAGAAGTATTTGCAGGGTTGTTTTGTTTCTGTTAAAAGTCAAGACATCAAGAACACCCGAAACAGCCAAAACACTATGACAAAAATGTCTGAAGTCTTTGAAACAGATCAAAAGTACAGTGATTTGTTTGATCTAATTTGCTTTAAAAGTGAATATTGAAATATTTAACATGCTTAGCTCTCACATAAGAAAATTACTGTGCTGTTTCACTCTTTCCTCTCTCTTCAGCTTTTTTTACTCTAAAAACATTACTTCAAATACAGTAATCAACAGGAAGAAACAAAATTACAATTGTGCAGCTATATTCCATTCCACAGTACCTGAATTCACTTAACCTCATGATCAAGATGTACAGTGCATCTCACTATTTGCTCTCATGTTTGTAGGCAATTAATATTCCAGCTAGGTGCACTCTGTGTGTGACTGAATTCACAAATGAAGTTATCGACAATAAAATAAATAAATCATGTTTCATACTAAGACACCATGGCTATTTTTAAGATTAAAATTATCCTTGAAAACAGACATAAAACATAATCAAATAGACCAAGAAAAGAATGAAAGAAAATCTCAGAAGGGTTTAAGTATTTGAGATAAAAGACATATAAAGCAACTTTGGATGCAGGGGAAAAAAACCCCTACTTGAATAAGAATAGAGAGAAATATTGAACAGGAGCAATACTTTTGTGCTTCAGAGTCTGTTTCTTCCTTTCAGTGATCCCAGTGAAACCAGTAAGAATTTATACGCATATGTACTGTAAGAGCAACAATAAAATATGCAATAAATGTAAAAGGAGAAACCCAAAGACTGTAAATATGCTCACTATGTGATAAGGTATATAAAATATATAATATTTTATACTGGTATTTTATGAAATTCTAGCAACAATAAAGCAATAATTACAGTGGAAAATATAGAATCAGTTTTCCTTACTAATAGTTTACCAATAGATAAGCATTTTCATAAACCACCAAAGAAGTCCTACCATTCATTTTTTGTACTATATATTGGAGTACTACTATACTACTATATTCTTCAAAAAACTTTGTCACAGTGTAAGTCCCTTCAGTACTTGTATCTCAGCCATGGAATATGCAGTCATGGTGAGATTCCATTTTACTGCCTAAAAATTTGGTTTATAAAATTCTTCTCAGTCACTAGTGGAGTTCTGCAGGGCTCCATCTTAAGGCCAGTGCTCTTCAACATCTTCATAAACAATTTGGATGCAGAACATGAAGATATATATATCAAAAATTCAGCCCCACATCTGAGACACTGCCACACTAAGGCATTGTCACCACCTTTTCTTAGTGGCCCTAGCTGCCCCCCTTACATAATACCCAAGTTCAACCCAAAGACCAACTTCTGCAGGGATGCAACTGCTCAGTGCATGTGAGAAAGGAGATATTTTTTACTCAGTTCTCCTAGGGCTGATATCAGTAGCAATGGCATTTCCACACTGAGGAGAGGAGGACTGGAATGGCCGAGTGAAATCAGCACTTCAGTGGAAATGACAAGTCTTATGATACTGTCCATGAATTGGATTCAGAGCCTGGCAAAGGTATGGAAAAGTATTACCTTCTTCCCTACCGTTCTGAAATAATTTTGCTGGCATTACTCTCAGAGTCAGTTATCCGAGTGGGAATCACTGGACAGCTTGCTGGGAAACTGAGAACCCACAGCCTGGACAGTGCCCAGCACCGAAGCTGGTGCCCTGCCTCTGCTGTTCGCTGTTCAGGAAGAGTTTGGCCTTAGGGCAGAGCAGCATTCCAACACCAAATGTTTTCCTGTGTCTGAATAAAGCTTTAGAAATTCACAGAGCAAATATCTGGGGATTACTTGGGTCATCCCATCTCTCCGGGCACTTCATTTTACATGCTTTGGGGCTACTTTTAAATATTTTAGAAAAACATTCTAGCAACAGTGGGGAAAAAATACAAAATCCAGGTTGAAGCTAAATCATCCTTGACAATCAGCCTTTCAAAAAAGAAGCACAAATTAATCCAATAATCAATAGACACTGAAGCAGGTATTTTTCTACAAGTCTCTGCCAGAAAGTTATGGAGAACAGGAGGACTCCACAGGACTAAAACTACGAACAGTGATGAAAGACAGGCTGCACTCAGACTGTCATCAGCAATACTTTTCAAGCTGGTACAAGAAAAATTAGTGGAAGTTTCCTAACTGGCTAAATCACACCTGTCTAACATTTTGACAGAATTAAAAAGAAGTCTGTTGCTGCCACTGTGGCATGTTAATAGCAATCTGATAACTTGCATGATGATAAGTCAGTCATTTTTATATATGTTTCTATGAGAAGGAGCATTTTCAAAAGTCTAAAACTCTAAGGTCCTGAATGACAGCTCTTTCCTGAGTGAATGATAAGCAATGGCTCCGCTGATTTCACTAGGATGCTCCTAGTGAGCTGGGATGACAGGATAGTACCCCACAGATATAAATAAATATTCCTGCATATGGTCAACCAAAAAAGCAAAAACAAAAAACCAACCAACCAAAAAAAAAAAAAAAAAAAAAACAAAAAAAAAAAAAAAAAAAAGGAAAAAGTTCTTTCTGGACCCTTATTTTCCCTTTCAAATGCATATTTACTCAGTGCAATGCAACGTCCTGTCAGAACCAAGCTCAGCCAAACCAGTACATTTACACAGCACCATGCAGGGATATTAGCTGAGGTCTCAGAGAGAATATAACCTCGTTAGAGCAACATTGTGCATGGGCTAATTAGGCCTGCCTCTCAAGCAAGGCTAATTATTCCCAGTACAGCACCATACTGTTACTGCTCTGCTGCTTCTGGGTTCTGGAGCTCGATTATTCAGCAGTAGCTCAGGGATCTACACCCCACACTGTATTCAAAATTATAAACAAATCATGAGAAATTGATGTATCCTTCTGAGATAGCAGCATGATGCACTGCACTGTCTCAATTCATCTATCAAGGGCATCAGAATGAAAGATTAGCATGTTTGTGCACCAAGATCTTCACTTAAGTGGGAAATTCCACCACTAGGCCAACAATTGTAGTACAGAGAAAAGCTGGAAACAAATATCCCAGGACTGGAGTCCAGAGTGGTTACAATCTGTCATTAGGCACATGCCACACTCAGTAGGCCCTAAAACAAACAAAAATTGGTAAGCAAAGGATAGAGAGAAGCTCCAAACTTCTGTTTTTCTTAGAAAACCACCTTTGAGTAAAAGCTAGTGCAAAACAAAAGGTTTCTTATTCTGGTGGCACAGCGGGTCTCAAAACTGTAACAGTGCAAACAGAGCTCCTGTGCCGTGGTGGAGCACGGAATACATTTAACCTGAGGAACTTCAGGAGGTCTCACCACAAGCTTCAAGGCTTAGGAGAGTTCACTTTTGCTGCTTCAGATGCTAAAGTTGAGAGAAAATCTGCATTAAAAAGAGGCTTCAGAGAGCCCAAACTAAAAATGACAAGAGAGCTGGGACCAGAGCCAGCTGCCCTGGAAACATGCCAGGTCCCAAGTTGGGGTGCAGATGCAGATGGGACTTTGTGCATCAGGTGGATTCAACAGTCAGATCTGCACCAAACAGGGAAGAAGGAACTGTCAGACAGTATAAAAGGGAATTCTAGGCTTTTACATAAAATACACATAGAGGAGTCAGCAAAATTTTTGAGCATAAGATGGAAGTTTTGTTATTTATTCAGTGGAGAAGTTTTCTTTGTACCTTAATTCAGCTATCTTCTTATGAAAAAAAAAATCTTCGAAAGAAAAAGGCAAGGTGAAGTCTGTCACATCACCACAGAACTGCACACGTGTTGTTCTCACACATCTCTAAGAAGCAGGCTCAGGAACAAGAATGAGGACTTAATAAACTCCTCCAGGATTTGAGCCCTGCGTTGCTGACACACACTTATGTGATAAGACAGCTGCCAAGAGCCTTCTGTTAAAGACAGCGGTTTTGTTCAGTTCTTGTTGTGATGCCAGGTAGCAGCAAATCTAGGGTTCAAAAGAAACTCTAATAGGAAATGTGAAATAATAGAAATGTGAGGCCAGTATCAAGATTTGAAAGTACAAGTAATATCTTCAAACAAAAATGAAAAAAAGAAAAAAAAGAAAAACAGAGCTGTGAACTCAGCTTGGTCTCTAGAATTCCAACAGAATTAAACAATCAGTTTTGGTGAGAGGAGCACAGGGACAAGGCAGAAAGGCACCATCAATCTAAAGTCAATTTACCTTTGTGGTTATTGGGCTGTAAATGAACACCTCATCTCTAACAGCATAAGCAAAGAGCTCATTTGGAGTTTTACTTAATACATGCCTTTTATAGAAGATAGTAGGCAGAAATTTGAAATCTCGGCCAATATGTAATAAAATAAGTCACAAAATATCAGGATTTATTTAGTCCCACACCCTCCTGCTATTCTACCTGTTCACTGTAAATCTTTTCTTATCTTTTTTTTTTTTTTTTTTACTCATGAATGGAAGACCATGCATCACATTGCCCACATCTCCCATGGCACAGTTTAGCCCCGCTACCAATGCCCGACACAGCATTTCAACTCCAGCAGAAGAGTGGCAAATGCCATTAAGTCTAGTAGGGATTGGACTATTGCAAATGAACACACACAGAGGCATGAAAGAGCATAAAATCTTAGACATTAGGAAACAATGATTTAGGGAACAGAAAGAGGAGAAAACTTGTTCCATATCAATTAAATCAAAAAGAACATTTTAAAGTCCCAGCCTACAGAAAGGTAAATACTGTTAACAACAGAACATTTCATCTTTAACGTGCATATCCATTTTCCACCTCATTTTCAGCAATGCTGATATCTATTCTGTGTCAGTTGACAAAATGCAAGGGTTTAGTAACTTAAAGCTTATCCCATCCAACCTCTGCACTTAAATCCTGTTTAACATGCTAGTGCCTGATTGTTCCTGATAGAAAGATATCCTATAGCTTGGATGTGCCAAGTACTCAGTGACACAGTGACAAATCGCTTCTCGATTCCTGACAAAATACTCCCTCTGCTGTACAATGCTCACTGTTACATAAAGCCCAATGCACAGCTATACACATTTAAACTATCAGCAGCTCCTGGGTGTGGACAGAATTCATAAACCAGAGAAACAAGTCATTTTTCCAGAATGGTCTTGTGCAAATAGAAATAACATTTTGTATCCATAGAAATGGAAATTTATTTGTGGCTTAGTTCAAACAAACAGGATGAATATACTACAGTATAAACCATATGGGTGCCTACGTCTTAAATACTACAGCATTTCTAAATTACTTGGTTTTTTAGTGAATGCTAGAAAATAAAAGGTCAGATGTCCTGTTAAGACATATATAGTTCAAAATACAAATATCTAAATATAAGCAATGCAGAATGAAGGAATTAATTTCGCCACAGTTTTGTTTTGCTTTCCTTTTATTTTACATCTTATATTATATAGTCAGAATTTGCCTTGATTCAAAACTGCTCTGTGTCTATAGTTTCATTGTGCTTCTATGTGAAAGAGTAAGGTGGCCAACAAGACTGGAAAGCTTAACAATTCTTACGGGCTGGAAGAAACCTTTTGAGACAAATTTTCCATTCAGAAATGATGTGGCATAAAAAGACTTGGAAAACCCGAGGCTTTCAGGACGCCACACCTGAAAAAACTGAATCAGCTGTGTCAAGTGCACCCCAATGAAGATCTGCTTGTGTCAGGTGAAACCAGACCAGCCTACAGAACTCCTGAAGTGGCATCCACGTGCCATCCATGTCATGGAGTCTCTGTGCCAAAGAGCACGGAATGACCTCTCCAAGTTTATATCACAAATCTGTTTTATATTTAACAGGCACAATCTCTCCTCTCCCCCAGGGAGCTGAACATTTCTAGGAGAGCACTACAGTGCATGCATAGCCACAGAATAAAACATCATTACCCACAAACAGAGGTATAATTTTCAGCTTTTAAGTAAGTTAAAATTAGTTTTTAAGGGTAGAAATTAGGGGGTTTTTTTCACTCAGATAATCCACTAATCACCTTCAATTTATCATAGTAGTCCTGACAAACACTTTCTCTCTGCTCCAGGCTCTACCACTCATACAATTTCAACTCCTAGAAATGTATTTAAGAAAACAGTAATTGAGGAACAAAATCATCTACATCTCATGTTTTCATTATGTATATTTTGGGCTTATTCCACAGAGGTGTTAAGAAATTTAAGTTCTGAGGTCTAACTTAAGGCATATTGTCATTAAAAATTCAAATTTTTATCTGTCATGAAGACAACTTAAACAAATTAACCATTCCAGAGGAGAAAGATTAAAACACTGCAATAAAAAGAATGCTGGCTTATCTGGGAACATAAAACCAAAGAAAATTTCTTTTCAAAAATTCCATTAAAAGGATTCTTTTTAAAGTAAAAGCTAAAGAGAAAATACTTTTAAGTGTACTAAGTAGAACTCAATTATATGAGGTTTTTTTAAATTTAACATTAATACTTAATATAACTCCATTTTACTTCAGAAATGCATCAAGTATATCGAATTATCCAAAGAGCTGTATTCAGAAGAAATTCACTTCACATTTTCCTCGTAGGAAGCAAAATAAACATCATCATTTTCTCACAAAAAAGTAACAACTGCAGTATGTGCTAAATTGCATATACAAGGGGGAAAAAAATCTATATGGTTGATACCACAACTTGAATACACGTGTCATGTGGATATACTTCAGGAATAACAACTCCATTCCACAGAAGGACCAGGGTGTGATTCATTACAGAATCACTCTATAGTCCGTGTTTAGGCAAGACAGGACAGGCCTTTTGCAGTGTGTCAGGATTGCCACGGGATGGCAGAAAGAACACCTGATAATTCACTGCTTTTGTGAATTCCCAAGATGGGGCTGAAAACCTATAACCAGCTGAATCCTCTGCTGCCCGTGCTCTGTTGCACTGCAGAACAAGTGCCCATTCCATGCAGGGTCTCACCAGCAGAAGCTCACACAACAGTGTGAAAAGCCTGAAACACTGTAAAAATTATGAGTGGTTTTAGTGCTACTCATTTCCATCTTATAAGCACTTCAGAGCTACAAAAACCTAGTTGCAATTTATACCTTGTTAGGAAAGAAGAATCAGCTGAATTTTGAAGCATTATCAGTCAGTGTCAAGCTGGACACCACCCTGTGGCAGTCTTGCAGCAAAATTACCCTGTGATGCACCTCTGAGCACACACTCCCACAGATGGAGAACTCTGTCAGGTAAATCTGCAGGCCTCCTGTTCAAGGGATGTGTTGTGTGTACACAACACAAAGGAAAAGCAGGATGCTATGGAGAACCAACCACCAGCACACTCACATCCAAGTGCTTCTTGCCCTCGGGCAGAAAGCCATCTCAGGAGGTATTTTATTTTTCCTTCTCTTTTCAAGCAGTTTACTACCACTAACAGGTATTCAAGAGATGCAGAGTAACTTGGAGACAGTCACTTGATAAGAGCTTCACCTAAGGGGACATGGGTCCTAAAAGAAGAGTTGGCTTACATGGGACATCTTTGCTCCCACAGTTTGTACATTCTCCCTGTGGTCACAAGATTAGCAACAGCCTCGGGATGAGCAGAGGTGGCTCTTCCCCCTGCTCTTTACTTACAGCACTGGGATAGGGGGCCTCCAGGATGCTGCAGTGTGTGTCTCCATCCACAGCAACCTGATGCTCTATGGAGGAAAGTTTGGGAAAAAAAAAACCTGTGGGAAACTTCTAAAGTTCACAAAAAGTAACCACAACTTTGGTTTTTTAAGCAGAGATTATTGGATCATACTTTTATCTTTTCAGTGTAGCAAGCCAAGGAGAGAAAATTTTCATCACAGACCCTGTGGGAGATTTCAGACACAGTTTTTTCCCCTTGGAAAGGAATATTACAAGATTTCATCTCAGTGCTTTTGATCCTCACTGAAATTATGAAGGGTTTTTTTTTTTAGGATGGATAAAGTTTGTTGAAACAACAGTTGAGGCTCACTTCTTTCTTGCTGCACCAAGTATTAGCCTGTGTTTCACTTAATTTCTATCTTTTCTCCTTGTTCTCTATGTACAAAATAGAAGACTTTTCCCATTTAAATTGCTATATCTCTTTCCTTCTGAAAGAAAAAGACAAGGAAGTAACTGATATTGCAGACAATATCTCTGCTTTGGCTGAGAAGAAAACTGCTGCTTGCTGAAACAAAGAAATTATATAAGTTTCAGAATACTGATAAGAACAAAGAATAGCTTTTCCCTAGGTTTTGGACAAGGATTCAGCAAGTTCAGTCAAAAGAACAATTCTTGCATTTTAGCTAATCCAAAGGAATCAAAGTGCTGCTTCTACTACTGAACTTAAGAAAAATGTTAACCATAGCCTCAGTCCAGTCCTTCCTGCAGTATTTGGAGTGTTATGAATTTCCAGTTGTTTTGCAACAGACTTGCTAGATATGTTTGGCTGGTACTAAGAATCTTTTTCCTCAGCAGAAAATCCATTTCTGGATTTAACTAGATGGAATTAATGAAAGCCTCCAGAGCAGCTTTTATTTTTCCAGACTCTACTTGTTTCCTCTTGCTTCTTCCTTGGGAAGTACTGCACTCTGCTCTCTGCTTTAATAAGGCACTGACTTAAACCAGTGCGAAGCAACCCAACAGCAGCCTGAAATTAATTCCAGTGTCATCCATCCCCTCCCCTGACATATGAAGATGACACCTCGTGGCAGGTTCTCCTTTATCAATGTCTTTTAAGAGTGATACATGATTGCAATTTCCTTCCATATTCTGGGACTGCTGGCAAAATAGCAACCCTGGGGATGTTTTGGGGTTGCGGATACTTTTGATATTAACAGATTTATACCTTTAACACTTAGGGTAATATTGGACAATGTGGTAGGAAAGTACCCGATTTTGACTTGTTCTGCAATTCTGTCTAGAACTGTGTCTTCATTTTAGGGAGCACCACTGGCAAAGCTACTGATTTTTTCATCACTGCACACCCTAGTTTTGTTATCTAACTAGGCCTGAAAGTTGTTACATTTGGTTAAACAAACACACCCAGGATTCCAGCTGGCCCTTTGGGATCGGCAGCTACACAGTAACATGCAGACTCAGACTTTTGACGGAACAGCCATTTCTGCAACCCAAACCAGGTGGGATATTCATTTCTCCCTCTTCTTTTTT